>CAUJNA010003594.1:423891-563891 GCA_963377175.1 Effrenium voratum | reverse complement strand
ATCTTCAAGGTGTCGTTCACCTGGCACCGCTTCAGCCCCTGCAAGGAGGAGCCGTTCACGTTGAACTGCAGGAAGCTCCTGCGAAGGCGCATTGGGGGGGAGATAGTGGTCCGTGTGGTAACCTTGTGGTGGCCCCAAAAACATATCAACCAAAAGGGGGTCCACCTATTTTGAGAAACACGCATAAGGAGGTTGTAAACCTTCTTTTTCATTCATGTACGCCTGTTGAAAGTGCACTAAGTGGGTTACAACCCGAGTTGCGCATGTGTCCGGTTTGTTCAAATGGAGAGATCCCCAGTTCTATGGATTGAGGAATGATTTTCAACAAAACCGTTTTCCCCCCTGAGACATCCCCCAAACCAAGAGGAAGCTCATGGAAGAGTTGGTCCAACACGTGATGTCCAAACTGACAGAAAAACTAGGCAGCAGCGGAAGTAGGCCAGGGTGCAGTGTGTTTCCTGCGCCTCAAGGAAGCACTGTTTCCAAGCTTGTTGCTCTGCCCAGTGGATCTCAGTTACCTACATAGCAGGCAACCAGCCATTTTCCTTCTGCTCCTTTGGTTACCTACTGTAAAGGCTGGCATGGATCCGAGTTTTTGTTCAGGCCGGTTCCCTGGGTTCCCACTCATTGTTTGCGCTGGAGTTTCATGTGCAGATACACTGGCTTGGCTGTGGCTCAAAATTAAAGCGCCAGGGTTACGCAGGATTTAGTCTTTGGTGCCATTTGCCAAGGGTGCCATTTCGGTACATGCTTTTGAGCCACAGCCACCTTGCTTGTTTTTGGGGGCCTTCTCCTTCTCCCCCCTCCCCGCCCGAAGAAATCGCCGCGTGGATCAGACACTGCGCATGCTAGCGCTAGCGCTAAAGGCAAACCTGGATTTCGAAAGCCCCTGGATTTCGGGTCTGAACGGCCTCCTTCTATGCCTTCAAGCATGGCCGTTCCCAGCCCTTCACGAGGCCGAGGAAACAAATTCACAAATCATTAACGGGACATGCGCAAGAACTGGGCGCAAGCCCGTCATGTTCGGGCCGCAGTGGTGCAGCACCCCAATCTCTTACCTGCCAAAAGCACCCCGAAAAACAAAGCTCGGCCTTTTGCGACCTCAAGTGGACTCAAACAAAAATGAAGAATTTCCGCTGGTTCCCGAAGCTCCCTCCGGTTTTCGAGAGGCTCCTGTCGTTGTAGCAGGAGGCCGTGGAGGTCACCTGCAGCCTCAAGCCCTCCACCCCGCACTCCGGCAGCGGCGTGGGCGGCCGCACCGCCGCTGGGGCCGCGGACGGCGCGGCCGCCGGCGAGGCGGCGTCCGCGAGGTAGCAGCTGTCCGCCACGGTCATCTGCGGACCGTTGAGGCCCACCAGGCCCTTGAACACGTCGATCATGTCCTAGGGAACTTCCATTTGGTGATCCGGCCCCCGGAAAAATTAATAACAAAATATATATGTCCCTTTTAAAGCCAACAAGGGAAAATAACAGATTTTCTTGAGCAAATGGAAGTGAATGTAAGAAAGCCAGTGAAGCCATGGTGGTGGATTAAGGGGGCAAAAAGAGGTCCTAGTGTTCTGAATGTAAGGAAGAAAGCTAGTGAAGCCATGGTGGATTGTTCAAGGAGGGGCAAATAGCCGGAAACCTGAGACATACTGAAAGAGTGCCCCATGATGTTTGGTGTCTTCAAAAAATGCCAGCTGGAATGATTTGCCCGCAGGAAGCTACGAACCTGGAAAACAAAGACATAAATCGTGTTTGGTTCACAAAGAACTCATCCACCCCAAAATGGAGCCATCGGTTGTGCCCCATGGCCACATGTCTTTGTCTGAGATGGGTTTGGCCCCCTCTTGGCCCTTGGCCTGTCATCCAACAACGGTTCGACCCCCCAATAGGTGTGGGTCAAGGATAGGTACCCAAAATGGAGCTGGAGGTTTCATTTTGACCCATACCCACCAAAATAAGCTTCGGTTTCCCCCCATTCGAACAAGGCTACCAACTTTTTCCCGTTGTCTATTTTAGTAGGGAAACCCAAAACCCCCCTCAAAAAAAAGGCTGGTGAGACAGGGCACCTAGCGGGACCTAGAGTTGCACCACCCGAAGCAACCCTCGCTTCAGTTCCCGGGCTTGCCCGGCCCCCGGGGAATTCCCCCGGCTCTCCTCGCAGGGCAGCAGGTTGGGCGCCTCCAGCGGGTAGAGCTTCCCCGTGGCGAAGTGGGTGCCGTTGGACAGCACCTGACGAGTTCCGGGACTCGTCCCAAGGCGCCGAGAGAAACGACGCGCTGGGCGACGTGGGAGCTGGGCGGTCCGTTTTCAGTTCCCCCGCGAAAAGTGTTGACAACTTTTAGTGGGCCAAATGGAAGTCCCCAACCACTAACTAAAAGGCTAAAAGGCTAAGGGGATGGATGGCCAGGAGCCACCAAAGTTTGGATGAGCCGGAAGTTGGAAACATCAGTCTCTCCCTGGCGGGTTTGGATCGGTTTGGAGTCCCATCCATGAAAACATCAGTCTCCCCCTCATGGTTTCCATCAGTCACCGGAGTTACATGGAGAAGTTGATCAAGTTTCTGGTGGTTTTTATTGAGCCTTTTGGAGGTCCCAATTTTTCAGGATCGACTCGGCCAGTTCCATGGAATGTCCATTGAAACGATCCCCCACTTTTGGAGGTTCCAACAAGGGAACTGGAGGAAACCCGGTAGATGGGTGGTGGTGAGGTTCGGGGGGTGCGCTTTTTACCATTTGCCCCGCGTGTTCTTATATTTGTTGTTTGGGGGGCTACCTATCTCAACTCTTGGCAGGTTGGCTTCCTGGTTTCAAGAACAGCACCAACTCATCCAAGGACACCAAAGCCCTCAGGCTTCACATGTTTTAACTATCTCAACTTTGCCTCCAACAATGACTCTGTCAAACGAGATCCGGTCAACTCCTGGGATAGAAATATCTTACTCCGTACACTTCAGAAAACGATGAACAGCGCTGTCTGATGGGTGGACCCTCGCAATGCGTCTTTTGGTTTCCCGGTAAAACAACCCAAGGATATCCGAACGAAGCCGCCCCAAATCTCGAGGCCACCAATTTACAAGGCTGATGTGGGGGTTGAAATGGTGAATCGCGTGTCAGGTGCGCAAGGTTCCGTATACTTGCTTCCCCTTGAAACATCACCCCTACCTGGCAAAACTCACCTCAAATGGCCCAAAAAGGGATGCCCAAAGCTCAAACCCACTCAAAAACCCATCAACAACTTGGAGGTCCCCTGATTGTTGTGTGACCACATGCCCTCTGCTTCGTGCGCTTCTTTGCAACCACCAGGTTTTTGACGCGTCCTTTCCGTGCTCCCCTCCCTTGCCACACCGACTCGACTCCTCACCCACCGCGCTCACCGCTCGCTCGTCAGCTGCCTCCAGGCTCTTGAAGGTGGCGGCGAGGCAGCTGCCCAAGCTCACCTTCAAGGAGCCCTTCAGGTAGCAGTCTGCCTCAGCGTCCATGTGGATCCGACGCTCTTTGGGAGCCTTTTCTCGGGTGTTTTTTTCCCCCCCCCCCCCCGTGTGGATCCGACAAGTTCTTTGGGGCGTTGGAGCGTTTCTTTGTGTTTTTTTCCATTTGGATCCGACGCCCAATTTTTTTGGAGGGAGTTGGAGCCGACTTTTTTGGTTGGCGTTCCATGTGGTTCCGACGACTTCTTTGGGGCGTTGGAGCCGACTTTTTTGGATCCAGCTCTCTTCTTTTGGAGTTGGTATCCCTTTTCTTGGTTGGCTGTATGGGACCAAGAAAAACACCAAAGCCATGGTTGGTCTCAGTTTTTTTTTGAGCGTCTCAAAACAAAGGAAAACCGCCATTTTGGGGGGTCCAGTTTTCAAAAACGACACCCGTGCATCATGGTTCGGACTGCTCATTGCGAAGTTTCCTCTGCCTGGGGTTTGCTTGTGGATTCCCTGATGCGGAGCGAGGCGGGTGCTCAGGCAAGCTGAGGCTTTGGAGGCTGTGGAGGGCAAATCCAAACAAATCCCATTAATTTTTAGGTTGGGAGTTTCTCACCAGGAAGTGGTCCCCCAAAAAACAGTTCATTTCCCAGCGCTTTCCCTTTAGATTCAGAAGGGGGTCCCGCCATGTTGAGAAACATGCCCATAAATAGGTACAAACTGGCAAAAAGCGTGGGCGGGCCTCGAAGCAAAACGACCACCCTTGAAAACGCTGGCGGCTTATGTTGGGTTCCCTGAATAAAAACTCTCACGTTGTGCCGGTGGAAGAAGACACCCCCTCAGTTTGGGCATATTGCACCGGCTATTTCAGGGTCCTCGGAAACTGCAAGAAACAAAGCCAACTTGCACTTGTCCACACCACACGTCTTTTCTGGACGCTCTGAGAAAAACCTCCCCTGAGGGACCCGTTTGTTTTTCCTATTTATTTGCGCAGAAGACATAGACAGGTGGGGAGGTTGGCTGGGGGCACATCTGTGAAGTGCAAACGCGCAAGCTCGATGACGACAGACATCTCATGTGGACCAAAAGCGGCAAAGCTTGCGTGATGTTGTTGTTTTACTACAAATTGCGAAATCATGGTCTATCGATACTTTAGGTCTGAGATTTTGTTTTATCTAGAGGCGTCGGAAAAAACAACATACCACAGGGAAAACTGGCTATGGTGTCCCTTACAAACTCCCAAACAGGTATCAACTCAGGAAAAGAACAAAGGACCCGCGGCGCCCGGTCTCTCCGAATCGGGAAATCGGGCGAAGCTGTTTCTCGTTTCCTGGTCTGTACTAGGTCCTCCAGTAGAGAGGTTAGAATAAGGTACCCTTTTTTTCTGTAGTCTATTTTATTATGGGAACCCTCCCAACCAAAAAAGGGGTGAGAAAGGGCACCTAACTGACCTAGTGTAGGATCCGCGCCTGGTTGTCCTCCGAAGAGGACACTGGGAACTGGATGGGGTAGGCCCCATCCTCGCAGGACCTGAATCCAGCTGACTCGCCGGGACAAGCGACGGAACGACTTTTGGCCTTGAACTTAGCTCAATTACCTTGGCTTAATCGATTCCTTCATGACCTATGGCTGCAGTTTTTGGTAGAATGCCTGCCCGCAAACTCAAGAAGTGTCCAGTTTGTCCACTCAACTCGCAACCCCCGATTTTGGTCTTCATGAAGAAATCGCTCAGCAAGAAGTGTCCAGTTTGCCAACTCCATAGGTCACCCCCCTTGTTGGTTGGCTGTCTAAAAGGGAAACCCCACAAAAAGGGCCTGCGAAATGGACCCATTATCCAGCCGAGCAGCGGGTCCAAGGGCACCTGCAGCGCAAAGTGCTGCGGGCTGTCGCATTCGGTTGGCGAAGGCTTCGCCAGCGCGTGGCAGCCCTGCTGCACCTTCACTTGGACATCGGTGTCCTCGAGTTCGGCGAGTTCGGCGATTGCGGAAAAAAAAGCGCGCCAGCGATTTGTTGCGAGAGATTCGCTCGCCCTAACATAGGCCCACTTTAAAGGAAAAACAAAACACGTGGGCACGGAACGATATTGGTCAATAGGGTACATTAAACAGGAAACAGAGGCATTTATCCATTTATCAGAAGTTGGAAGGGATTGGTTGATGGACGGTTCACAATATCTAAATCTAGGGAATCGACTGCTGCGTGGAGTGAAAGTTGAGAGGCAAGGTCACTGTATTGAACCCTCGAGTTGGGTGGAGCAGGTTGGTGTCCTTCCTACTTTCTTTTTGAATGGGTGAGTGTGTGTGTTTCTTTTGGGGGGGTACCCCTTTAAGGGGTTGGCCCGGCCAGAGGTGGACGTAAAATCAGGGGCGTCAAAAAATGGAAAGGAAGCCATGGTTGAAACCATTGTTCGCTCCTATTTACAGGGGAATGGATCAGGCGCCCCCACTCTGCACGACCCGAGCAAATGGGCTTCCGTGTGTCAAAATAGATTGGTACCCAAGAGGGTATCCTTGAAAAAGAGCGGGCACGGGCATGTCTGTTTTGGGAGGCTCGCGTTTTTGAGGGAAAAAGAAAGGCACCATTTTGGGGAGGATCCAACCATCAAGCCACACACACACACACCAAAAGCAACCGCAGAAACACACACACACCCCCCCACCCCCCTCTCACCCTCCCTTAACAGCCCACCCGCCCGCCCGCGGAGAAAAAAATAAAAAGGAAAACCCCCCCCCCCCCCCGCTCCGTGGCCGCGCTCAGCAGGTCGTGGTCCAGAGAGGCCGCGAGGCCCTCGCAGCTGAGGCCGCTGGAGAGCTTCTTGGTGTAGATCCGCACGGTGGGCACCATCACCCCAGCCACCAGCACGTGCCTGCGGCAAAAAGCGGCTTTCGGAAACCATCCACATCTGAGAAACCTGGGAAAAAAGGGGGGAAGGTGCATGGTTCATGCTAAGAACACAAGGGAGGTTGCGACAGGAAACTGGGCCGAAATACGGCAAGAACCGGCAAAAAAAGGGGGGAAACTTAAAGCAGGAGGTCAACTTTTTGGCCGGTGGTCGGGGCCCCAGTTTCCCCGTAGAAATTCCTGTTCAAGCCACTGAGGTCATGGTCACAATTTATCGTTGGGGCACCCGCCTCTCGTTCCCAGTGGCTCTGGCTTCATTTGGCTGCATCTTAGGAAGACATGAAAAGAAAAACAGGTGGTTTGGCGGGAGACCGCACCCAAGACGAACTTCTCCAAAAGTCTGGTCGATGGTACCTCAAAGCAGCCCAGGCTCGAGGGGGCCTTCTTAGGAGGTACTCTGACCCCTTTAAGCCCGGAACACCATCTTCAAGGCTTACTTGGACCTTTTCTAGGGTGGGGCCACCCATTGGTTTAAACGTATTTAAACCACTGGTTATGATGGGTCTTCCCCGGCCCCTGTAAAGGTGGTGTTTAAATCATATTCTGGCCCACCCAGACCTTTTCGCAGTGCATCATTCACCCAAAGCCATGACCTTCGAGATCCTCCCGATGGAACCATCATGGGCCCCAGAAACCTCCAGAGTAGCTGGAGCCCCGAAACGCCACTTTTTTTCGGTCAAAAGGCATATGTGGCATGTTTTTACCCGAAAGGTTGTTTTTTTTCGGTCATTTGCCTTAGTTGCCCGTATTTGGCCGTATAAAAACCGTCTTTTGTCGATACAATATTGAAAAAAAGCGAAGGACATCGTATTTGGCCGTATGACTACTTTTTTCGGGCAAAGCCTTTTGACCAAAAAAAGCAGTGTTTTGGGGCCCCAGGTACTGGAAGGGGACTGAGGGAAATCATTCAGGGTTGTGTCCTGTTGGTACCCTCGAAATCAGATTGGCTGAAAGTGAAACCAAAAGGAAGAGCGAAATCTATGGTGGGGGCTTCCCTATTTCGACACATACCCATTTCAAACTCAGAGAATCGGTATATGAGCAACACCCTGTCAGCCTGAAATCGGGAAACCTACCACGCCAGCGGGTTCCTTGGGCCAAGTGAGGTTCCATGTCTCTGAACGGGCGGGTCATGATGATAACATTGACCCTGGAAGAGGCGTACCTCGTGCTTTACAATGCCACACAAAATGCAGGCAACAGCTCAAAAACATGCATAAACATGCAGCGTCCCACTAATTTGGGGTGGTTTCCCATGTACTCTCTACAAGAACCAGGGGTCAAATCCAAATCCAAGCCACCCATCCAAACCACAAATTCAGGAGTACCCTGCCAGAAATTGTTCGGGGGTCCCTTTGAAAGGAAAATTGCCCAAACCAGGACCCCCCGTCACGTTCACGTCAGGTTCCATGTTAATTGCTGGGTACCTGAAACATCAAAAAGAAACAACCAGAGAAAACATCAAAACAAGCAAACAACAAATCGTCCCCTTCCCGCCATGAAACAAACAAACAAACAAACAAACAAACAAACAAACAAGCAAGCAAGCAAGCAAGCAAGCAAACAAACAAACAAACAAACAAAACAAAACAAAACAAAACAAACAAACAAACAACAAAACATGAAACTACCAGAGAACCACAAAAATAAACACCCATCCCTGTCCGGCGCCTCAGCTCGACCCTGGAGAGGGCGATGTCCATGCAGGTCCTAACCAGAACTTGAATCGGTACCCTCTCTCCCACGTTGCCATGGCACCTGAAAGGGGGTTTTTCAAGAGGAGTTTGATCTTCCAGGTACCCTCCCACAGGTGCCATGTTAGTTGGAGGGAGGGTAGCTTTTTCGTGGGCTCCCTTGGAATACGAAAAACGTGGCGTAGCGCTTGAAAGGCCTCAACTTCCAACTTCAGCCAGACATCCGAAGCTTTTCACGGCCCACCTGTCGGCTTCCAAGCAGGGCATAGGAGAAACTCAAAGGAGTGGGGCTCCCGGTGACACATGAGGTGTGTCTTTTCATAGAACCCCCCCCCCCCCCGCCAAAAAAGAAAAGGATTTCAGGCACCTGTTGGTTTCCCTGCCAAAAAAAAAAAAACACCACACAAACATGGGTATCAAAACTCCAAACAGGCAGACCCCCATACCCCACTGAGGGCTTCTTCTCTACGTCTCAACGACTCATCGTCCGAGGCGCTGATTCGCCAAAATCCGCAGGTTCTCGGCGTCGTAGTCGCAGTCCGGCTGCTCGTGGCCCCGGAACTCCAACATGTCGTCCTCGCAGATCGGGGAGGAGCGCACCGCCAGGATGCGGCCCAGCTGCGTGTTGTTGCACTTGGGGGCGTTGAGCAGACACCCCAAGTTGACCTCGGAGCAATCTGAAGTCAAAAAAATGGCTCGCAAATGCACTGCCAGGACTTGTGAGGTTTACCTCATGTGGGACGTTGAGATCAGGCAGTGTGGGTTCAGCTTTGCATTTGTTGCGATAAGACTGCTCAGTTCAACGGAGTCAGAATAGCCCAGAGGAGTCTTCCCAAAACCATGCGGGCGCCCACACACAGTAGCTGGGAGTGTAATTTAGAAGCCCAGCATGTGGCTTCGAATCTTGACCTGGGAAACTTTGGTCAACAACTTCTTTAGGGTCTACTGTGCAACGACAGGAGTGTTCCCGAAAACTTGCTGGTTCTCAGCAGGGAATGAGAATGACCCCGTATAAACTATCCCGTATGGTTCTGGAATCGCAGGGTTCATTCCCAACACCCTTTTTGATTCCCTACTGAGCACCAGCAAGGACAAAGTCATGGGCATCTAGAGACCTACCTCTCTACAAGCGCGGCAGCCCTTCGATCCAGTTTCCTCTCGGTCGTTATTTTGGGCAAGCAAGCCCTGGGTTACCTATGAATGGAATCGGTGTTTATGGATTAACTATACAGGGGAATGGACTCGGTGGGTGTCTATGAATATATTCTTCATGGATGAAGACCGGTAGTCCAAAGGATGCCTCCTGCTCTCCTATGCAAGCTCGCAAGCGAGCAAACCCTCTTCCAACCTGGAACTGAGATCTGGACGTCGGTACAGGGAGTGGTGGTCGTTGTGGTCGTTGTAAACGTCGTGGTGGAGGTGGTCGTAATGGTTGTTGTAGTGGGGTATGGCGGGTTGGAGCAGCAAGTTGCATTGCACCTGCCACACTCGAGCATGGTCATGACACAAAGAACTTGAACCCCCTCCCAATGAATAAACTGGGGGTGATTCATATGGGGTCCACATTAACAGTCCCTCATCTTCGCATGTTGGTGGGGCAGGCGGAAAGGGGTCAGCAGCAAAACTGACTCTCCAGCCTCTTAGCTTCGAAGCCGCGGTAGTACGTCACTTCCTCAGAGAATCCGGCCATCAAGTTCAGAAGTTGTTAGTATTTTTGTTTAGGTAATTATATTCATATTAATATACTAAAATGTTTACACTTATCTCTCTCGTCTTAAGCTGTTTAATTCGTTGTACAGCAAAAACAATCCGCCATCCATTCAGCCAAGGCGCATAGGCATCCGTACCTGACAGGGAGCTGCGAGTTGTTCAGCCGACCTCTAACAAAAAGCTCGCACGTTGGGATGGCCACTTGTGGGACCGGTCAGGGGTCCCATTTTTTGGTTGGCCTCCCCCAAAGCTGACTCATACCCGGCGAAAAATCAACCCTTGGATGTGAGTCTCGCGAAAGAAAAGAAAAAAAAGGGAACCCCACCCATGTCCACGGGCTTCTCCGCCTACGCTGCTCAAGCGCCGCTTCAACCCCTCCAACCATCCAACCCCCCCCCCTCTGGTTTGCAACCTCCTCCATTTAGGGTAGTGGTTTTGTAGAACTCTTTGCCAGTTCCCCCCCCCCCCCGCGGCGTCTGCTCGCGTCGTTTGCGCGAGTCGCGTGCGTCGGGGCCGCCCCTCTCTCCGGGCGTCCGGGCCGGACATGGAGGGGTCGTTCTCCGGGGCCACGGCGCAGGCCAACCAGGTCTTGGAGTCCTCCTTCACCGCGCGCAGCGCCTCCGCCATGGGCGCCTGGTCGGGCACCCAACGGCCGGCTGATGATTTGGAGGGAGGCCGAAACCTCCGAAGATGGGCGAAAAAGGCGAAACAGGGGGTCCAAAGGGAACCGAGAAAAAAATATGGCCGGACACCCCCCTCCGCAAGTTCAAGGTGAGTGGCGAGACTGGATCAAACTCACATGGCTTTGGTGACCGGGGTGAACCACTTGCGAAGTACCTTCAGGTGCGTGATGCCATTTGGGCCATCCCTAGAATGGGTGCGCCCGCCCCACCGGGTGCGTCTTGTGTGAGGGTATCCCCCTTTTTTTTGTGGTAACCCGCCATTGGGGGTGCAACCTCAAAAAACAGACCCATATGTGAACCTGAAGACAGAAACTCGGCTGCTTTCTGCTGCCCTGCTAACTTTTAACTGTTAGTGTACATGAGTGAAACCAATCTGAAACCATTGCTGTTCAACCAAACTGAAAAGGAGCGTAAAGAAAAGGTGTCCCTTTGCCCTCACATGGTCATGGTCTAACCATGGCTTACTCTGCGAGCAATGGCTTACCCTTTGCTCGAAAGCCCCTTGGAATATCACCCACTGTCACCCACTGTCACCCAAACAAACACTGCTTCAAGATTGGCCCGGGCCCAATTGCAAAAATCCAAACTCAAGCAGAGAAACGACATGGGTGTGGGTCAAACATAGGTACGCAATATAGAACCCTGATATATGGAAACATGCACTAAAACCTGCAGTTTCCCTGGTGGTTTAATTTTGACCCATACCTGGGAGTTTGTGTGTTGATTGAGGGTAGCCCTATTTCAGCTTGGTTTCTTTTCGGGAGACGAGGGAGAACCGAAAACCGCAACGCGTTTGGACCCCACCGTCTGAGTTGACCTTGACCCCACCTCCACTGCATGGCAGCCCTTCAGCACGAAGCGGGCCACGCCATAGTGCGCCTCAAGGAGCAGGGCTGTGGGAGATGACCACTGCTGATACAACAGAAAGGGCTTCCCAAACTTCCATTTGGGGAAAAGGCCCCAGGAAAAATAAAAAAATGTCCAGTAGTGATGAATTCTGTTAAAACAGAAAATAACAAAAAAAACATATTATTAAGCCAATGGAGGCAAAGACTTACCCCACACAAAAAGGGGGAGATCCCATTGTATCACAGAAGTGGTTGGATAAACCCCGAGTGATCCAGATCACAACCCTGAGGAGCAGCGTTCGGCAACAAGGTAGGAGGAATCCGAAATTTCTACATCTTGGGACTCAGCATAAATCGGGGGGCGGTGATGCCGGGAGAAATCTACAGATACATCTTGGGACCCCCGGCGGCCAGGTTTGCAGCCCCCGACTTTCTCTTTTGCCGGGTTTTGAGACCCCAAAACGGGTGTCCAATGGAGGGTCTGGGTCTTCCATTGGAAGCCGAAGCCAGGAGCGTCTGGGGTCAACAACAAAAAACCGCCGACGCCTTGGTGTGGGACTTGCATTCGTCCAGCTTCGACCTCAAGTCCTCACGGGAAGTCCGCGGGCAAGCGGATCGGGATCGACTCTGGGCGCGGGGGACTCCCTACGCGACCCCCTTTTCGAGGAATCAGAACAGCAAATCCAAGCAAGCCAAACAAGCAGCTTTACAATAATGCCATCGTTCCCTTAGAGGAATCTCCTTTTTCCGGGGGCCCTTTTTGGAGGCTCCTCCCGTTGATTTGTGCAGCGGAGTAAGCCTTGAGCTCCTTTCTTGCTGGAGTCTGCGCTTGGGTCCCCGGTCCGAACCCGAGTCTGAACTTCGCTCCAGTCCTCGGTGCCGGTGTTGTCTCGGTATGATTTCAGCATGCATTCCATCGTGGAGATGCCGTACCACGTGTCCTGCGGCTCGTCTCAGTCTCTGGAGGCGTCCGAACCACGTCTCGAGCTTCGTGTCGAGACCGAAGTGCGGGGTCCCAAAAGGAGGTCAACCGACGCGAAAGTGTGCGCAAGGAGCCTGTGAAAGTATGGGCCGTCTTGGGGATGGTGTCAAGGAAATCAAACATAAAGCAATCTCCTGGGTCCGAAATTACAACGTCCCAATGGGTCCTAACCGCTTTCACTTGATTGGATGAAACCGCAAACTCCCAAACAATCAAGGCTGGCTGCACTTAGCCCTTTTGGCTCAACCCGCCGCTTTCCCCTTTTTGAAGGAACATCAAAAGGACACTATGCTTAGCGGCCCCCTGAACCCTTTTTGTTTTCCACTTCAAAAACCAGGCAATGTAAGCCCACCGCTTGTGGACATTCCATCAACATTTATGTTCGGTCCTTAAGATCAACCTTGAACATCAAGCTGCTGCTTTGGGGGATTGGACCTACGTTGGATCGGACCGCAAATCGGATTGCGGATCGGCGAAATCGGACCCACCTTCATGCTGCTCTCTTGCTTGCAAATGGACCTGATCCGATTCAACGAGAACGGGGAGGGCTCGACCCGAGGCCCCATCCCCTCACAATCCGACTGTAGGAACACCAACATTTGACCCATGGGGATTCCCTGCGGTTGGGCAGATCCAGTAGGTAAAACAACCATTGGAGCCTCTCAAAGTGGGGACCTCCAAAAATTCACCAAGCCCTGAAAAGGGCTTCAACACAGATAAAACACACTCACATGGGTGGCTGGTCTTTCTTCAGAATCGGACCCCCACAAAAAACATGGCTTCGTTTTATCCCTTTTGGTCTAGCGGTTTGACTTGGGCATCCCAAATAAGTCTCGACTGGAGGATTCTAGCAGACCTCACACTAACAGCTTGCAAACTGGCAGGCCCAAAGGATCCAAGGCATCCAACTGAAAAGGGGTGCCCTCGAATAGGGGACCCCCAACAAAAATTGGGCTCCCCTCTCTCGCTATGGGCTGTTCATGTTGAGAAGGCTTGGCCAATCCTTGCCTACAAAGAAACTACAAAGGGCCAAACGGAGCCCTTTACGTGACCAAAGGCAAGGACTCAGGATTGCCGTTGAACAGCCCAGCCTTAAGAAAACCCCCAACAAAGCAGTCAGCACCTACAAAACGACACGTCCAACACATCGGCCGAGGCGCGACAGCGTCGTCGCTCTTCTGGTGATCGTCGCCTAAGCGGACTCGTGCGTGCACACCGCGCACGTGCTGCAACAGCCCAGTGATTCTGGTGGCACGGATCAAAATAGCTTGATTTGTTTAACAACAAGTGGTTTGATGCCATTTGGGGCTTGTCTTGCCATTTGGAAGGGCTCCTTGGCTCCCCCAATTTCCATGGCCAAGCAATATTCCGATTCACCCAGTGGTTCTTCCTTTTGGCCCCCCACAAAGTAACATGAAGCCCAAAAAGGAGCTCCGCAGGGAGAGTACCTCTCTTGGGAGGGGAGGCTGTCATGGCAATTCGCGGGTAAAGTTGAGCTTGCTTTGCGCATTTGACCAAAGGACCCGGGTTTGACCTGCGCATCCAACAGGGGTCCTTACATTATACACCTGAACATTGACTTATAAATGGTGGGTTCCAACTTTATCTTGGTGTTGAAAAAGCAACATGTGTTTCAAATGGTTGCAAAATGGAGATCTTTTAAGGAGCCCTGGTCCAACTTTGATTTTGGAGTCAGGTGCCTCGCGCACGACGCGGAGACGGACTGAGGCCGCAGCGTTGGAGCAGTCGTCGAAGGCACCGCACGCCTCGATCCTGTCCATCGCCTGCCCATGTCCGGCTCGGCTCAGGCGGCTCTTTTCGAGCAAGTCATGCCGAGGCAGCATCTCCGAGGGAATCGGCCACCCCTTTCCACATGTACAGTACAAACCTTCCTTTGGCTTCCCTTTAAAGGGCTCCTTGCAGGTCTCGGGTCTGGTGAGTGGGCCAACCAATGGACTTGGACCTTCGCGGGTTCCCTGTTGGTTTCCCCTTAGACTGGACCTATGATTTTGCCATCAAAGTCACCCCTAAGTGACAGGTCAAAGGGAAGAACCCAATTCAGTGACTTTGATGAGCCTCAAAAACAGACAAAGTTGCGGCCCCAGTCAAACACATGGCCCGTTCATGATGATTTCTGGGCTTCCTTTTGGTCTCCCCCAAACAACATGTTAAGACCCGGTACCCTCAAAAAACGAGAGCCACACCCCTGGCACACCTCCCCCAACCCCCAACCAACCCCCCCGCCTGCTTACAGGCGGCTGCGTCCATTTCAGCTTGCAGAGGACCGCACTCGTGCACTCCATGCTTCTGGCGGCCTCGATGACTTGCGACTCGCGCGCTCTCCCAACAGAGCGTACAACTTTTTGTACGTGCACACATGCACCTCTATATATATAGCTTGTATTGGTATGTGTGTGTGTGTTGTGTGCGTATGTCCCCCAAGTATATATGGCGTGTATTGGTATGTGTGTGTGTGTGTTGTGTGCGTATGTCCCCCAAGTATATATGGCGTGTATTGGTATATGTGTGTGTGTTGTGTGCGTATGTCCCCCAAGTATATATGGCTTGTATTGATATGTGTGTGTGTGTGTTGTGTGCGTATGTCCCCCAAGTATATATGGCTTGTATTGGTATGTGTGTGTGTGCGTGGTGTGTGGGTTTGCCCCCCAAGTGGGTATGGCTTGTATTGGTATGTGTGTGTGTGTGCGTGTTGTGTGCGTATGTCCCCCAAGTAAATATGGCTTGTATTGGTATGTGTGTGTGTGTGTGCGTGTTGTGTGCGTATGTCCCCCAAGTATATATGGCTTGTATTGGTATGTGTGTGTGTGCGTGTTGTGTGCGTATGTCCCCCAAGTATATATGGCTTGTATTGGTATGTGTGTGTGTGCGTGTTGTGTGCGTATGTCCCCCAAGTATATATGGCTTGTATTGGTATGTGTGTGTGTGTGTGTGCGTGTTGGCTGTGCGTATGTCCCCCAAGTATATATGGCTTGTATTGGTATGTGTGTGTGTGTGTGCGTGTTGTGTGCGTATGTCCCCCAAGTATATATGGCTTGTATTGGTATGTGTGTGTGCGTGTTGTGTGCGTATGTCCCCAAGTATATATGGCTTGTATTGGTATGTGTGTGTGTGTGCGTGTTGTGTGCGTATGTCCCCCAAGTATATATGGCTTGTATTGGTATGTGTGTGTGTGTGCGTGTTGTGTGCGTATGTCCCCCAAGTATATATGGCTTGTATTGGTATGTGTGTGTGTGCGTGTTGTGTGCGTATGTCCCCCAAGTATATATGGCTTGTATTGGTATGTGTGTGTGTGTGCGTGTTGTGTGCGTATGTCCCCCAAGTATATATGGCTTGTATTGGTATGTGTGTGTGTGTGCGTGTTGTGTGCGTATGTCCCCCAAGTATATATGGCTTGTATTGGTATGTGTGTGTGTGTGCGTGTTGTGTGCGTATGTCCCCCAAGTATATATGGCTTGTATTGGTATGTGTGTGTGTGTGCGTGTTGTGTGCGTATGTCCCCCAAGTATATATGGCTTGTATTGGTATGTGTGTGTGTGTGCGTGTTGTGTGCGTATGTCCCCCAAGTATATATGGCTTGTATTGGTATGTGTGTGTGTGTGCGTGTTGTGTGCGTATGTCCCCCAAGTATATATGGCTTGTATTGGTATGTGTGTGTGTGTGCGTGTTGTGTGCGTATGTCCCCCAAGTATATATGGCTTGTATTGGTATGTGTGTGTGTGTGCGTGTTGTGTGCGTATGTCCCCCAAGTATATATGGCTTGTATTGGTATGTGTGTGTGTGTGCGTGTTGTGTGCGTATGTCCCCCAAGTATATATGGCTTGTATTGGTATGTGTGTGTGTGTGCGTGTTGTGTGCGTATGTCCCCCAAGTATATATGGCTTGTATTGGTATGTGTGTGTGTGTGCGTGTTGTGTGCGTATGTCCCCCAAGTATATATGGCTTGTATTGGTATGTGTGTGTGTGTGCGTGTTGTGTGCGTATGTCCCCCAAGTATATATGGCTTGTATTGGTATGTGTGTGTGTGTGTGCGAGTTGTGTGCGTATGTCCCCCAAGTATATATGGCTTGTATTGGTATGTGTGTGTGTGTGCGTGCGTGTGTGCCCCAAGTATATATGAGAATTTGTACAGGACAGTAACTATATAAATGCATGCCATGGTGCAACTATATATATATATATATGTCCAGCCACATATATATATATATATATATATATAGTTGCACACTTGAGTATGGGTTTCATGCTTGCACTTGCCTATATCATCGTCCTTGCCCATTCAGCGGAATAAGGTCCAGCCATGTCGAAGCCGTCCAGCCCTACTTGGCTCAAGCGTGAGAGGTGTATCCAATTTCACATAATCTAGAATCTAGGGCTCTTGCTTTCCCATTTAAATGCTTAGGGGGCTGTTGATAAGGGTGAACATGAGATGATCATGAACCAATGTTGACCGTTGCTCGCAATGGGAAATCGTGCAGGTAAACCTGGGTGTACAACTACAGTGGTCGGTTTGCCGGTGGCTTCCTGCTGATGGACAATGTACCTGTCCTTTGGTGACACCTTTTTTGCGCCCTCCCGCGCTCTGAGTTTCCAGGCTCTTCAACGAGCTGTACCTGGGCAATGGCAAAGGCTTCCAAGCAGGTGTTTCCGAGTGTTTGACTGATACCTGGCAAGAAAGCCATATTCAGGGGGATTTGACTCATCAGTTGTATATAGGCTGTACATGATCGATTCCGCTACTGGAAGGTAATCTTATATATATATACATGTAGAGATCTATGTGTGTGTGTGCTTTCCTTTGAGGGTACCCTTTAGGGTTGGCTTGAAGGTAGGGGATCCCAAACGCTTTCCCAGGCGAGCCAGATGCCGCTTAAACCCTTAACATCCATCCCAAGGGGTCGAAATCCATGGCAAAACAAACATCAGGGGGGTAGCATTTGTGCTTTTCAGGATCAAAACTACAGAGATTTGTTGAAGAAGAAAAAAAAGTGGAAAAAGAGACTCGACTCTGGAGCTCTCAAAAAAAGCGGCTCGGTCCGATGTTCTTCTCTCGACGCGCCTTAAGACCTGAGTCTCATAGAGCTCCATGGAGTGTTTGCACCGCTGCTCGATGGCGTCGTACTGCTCCAGCAGCCCCTCAGCGACGAATCCGAAATTTCCGGCCGCATCAGGGATCCTTACATTATACACCTGAACATTGCCTTGTACATGGTGGTTTCCCTGTATTTGAGTGGAAAAAGCCGTGTTTCAAATGGGCAAAACGGAGATCTTTTAAGGAGCCCTGCGCATGGATCGCTCCGTGGAAGTCGCGGCGAGGGCCACCCGGGGGCCCGGGGTGGCGAGGCGTGGGGGACTTGGACGTGTCCATCGGGAGTCAGAAAAGGGCCACCCAAATGGGTGTGCGTCTAGCCAGGTCAAGCCCTTCAATGGCGTCCCTTCACAAACTGGCCGCAGAAAGGGCCTCGAAAAACACACGCATACATACGTGCACAAATAGGACCTACCAAGAGGTCCTTTGGGAAATCCTTCTGGTGTCCCTTTAAAACAAAACACAAAACAAGTATCCTCCATTTAAAGAAAAAATAGGACCTACCAAGAAGTCCTTTAAGCTACGTATCATGTTTTTTGTGGATCGCGCCTCCCAATGCATGAGCTGCTTCATCAGGTAGTTGCCCACACTCGGCACATCCCGACGCTCGCAGCTGGAAGACCATGCCTCGTTTCGGGCGTCTGATTGGAAGTGCAAAACATATGGGAAAGCCCCCCCAAAAACGGCCCCCAAAAGGGGGCACTCTCAAACCAAGAGGGCGGTCCTCTTTTTTGAGGGCACCCATTTACTGGTTGGTTTGAATGGAGAACCGAAGGAAAGCCCACCACTTTGGAGTGTCTCCTCTAACCCGGTGCTCCCAGTGCTACCACAAAACCGCAGGTAACCAGGGGGAACCGTCATGTAAAACCTAGAGGTAAGGAGCCCTGGTTACCTGCTACAGTAGCTGGAAACGCTGGGCACTGGGCACTAGACGGGAAAATGGAATCACTCAAATGAATCGGCATGCGTCAAAATCATGGAACCTCCAAAGGGGGGAACCGGTAGCTACTATGTCGGTCTACAGGATGCTCCCTGAAGGTTGGAAGTGCTTCTCTATTTTGTTTCACACTCCTTGGGCATGTGTCAACATACGGGAAACCCCAAATAAGGGGGGTCTGTGTTGGCTTCTCTTAGAACCAACCCCAAAATGGCAACCTCAAAAAAGACTCACCCGCATGGGGTCCTTTTTATGGGACCAGCATTGGGGAAAACCACGAGACAAAGAAAACAAGAATATTTCCCACTAAGTGGGAAAAGTTACCCATGGGGGCCAGGCATACCCATATGTGCACACATTGTCATTCAGGGAAAAGTCCGTCTCCCTGAAGGGATACCGGCTGGGGCCAGTCAAGAACCACGCAAAAACCATCTGATTGTAGAGGAGCACCTTGCAAAGCAGGTGGTCTGTGGATGCAAGAAACCCGCATGATTGAAGGATGATCGTGCCATGACATGGCGGAACTGGGCTAAAATAGTTCCCCGCCCCCCAGCCGCTGTCTGTTTTTGGGGGGGCCTAAGCTAGAAAGGAACCAACTATCCGCCTTTCCCAGGTCAAAACGCTTTTTGGGGGACAGCAAAATTTAACAAAACAGGGTCATTTCCACGAAGCTTCCCATTCTGGCCATTGCAACGGATCCTCTTTCCAAACATCCAGTGGGAAACGCCTCCCAGTGATTCCCTCGCCCACTATAGTAGATGACAAAACGGAAAAAAGTGAGAAGAAAAAAACAAGGAAAAATCATCAAAGGGTGACCTAGTATCCATTGGGCAAAAAACACAACCATCTTTGAACTCAACCAGCGAAGAACATGACATGAGGCCGTGGTTGCTCCCATCAAGAGGGCAAGAGATCCTGAGTGTCATCATCCCCACGTTTGCTTTTCCTTTTTCTCGCTCTTGACAGAAAATCCCAACTCTTCTGGCAACCCAGCCCACCCCCCCCTCCCCACCCCCCCGCCAAAAAAAAAGAAAGAAAGAAAGAAAGAAAGAAAGAAAGAAAGCACCAACCAAACGTACCAGTACCCCCGCCCCCCAACCCCCCCCCCCAAAAAAAAAAAGAAAAGAAAAGAAGGAAGCACCAACCAAACGTACCACCCACCAGAGGCACACGGACTTGCGCGCCTCGTGGTCCCTTCCGTCCCTTCCGAGGCGCTTCGAAAGGGGCCTCGTTCTCGTCGGAGGCGGTGAGGAAGTTCTGGCAGTCGGCAGTCTTGGAGTTCAGAAGCCTGGCGCGAGTCGCGCACGCCCAGTCCGCGCCTTTTTGCGGGCGACAAGGGGGTCCCAATTTCCCAAAAGTGGCCTGCCCCGCTAAACCCAGAATCGGAGAAGCGCCCTGCTAATAAACTGGTTGGTTGATGAATTTGGGGTCGACATTGAACTAATAATATGGGAACCCCTGGGTTCATTCCCATTCCCTTCTGAGCACTGAGCAAATATTGAGCCACGGTCAAACCTGGAGGGCATTGCATTTAAAGGCTGGTCCCCATACAGGCGAGGAGCAGTGGTTCGCAACTGAACCAAACGCCTTTGGACCAGTTTGGGATCCACATCGTGAGGAAACCTGTCTCCGTATCACGTCGGAAGGCCCATTCACGGCCCAGCACCTGACATATCTTGGGATCTTGTGACATCCGGATATCCCCGCCGGGGGGGGGGGGGGAAATGCGCGGGGGGGAACCTCCCTTTCAACTTCCATTTGGTTAAGACCCCCGGGGAGGGGAAAAAAAAACTTAGTGATTGCTTCCTTTTAAAACCAACTTAAGGGGAAAACAAAAACAAACAACTCAAGCAAATGGAAGTGACTGAGCCACCCCAAAAATCAAAAAAACTCCGTCCCTTGGCCGAGCGGAGAACACCCCCTTGGCGCCTCGGAAGAGCGAGCAGCGCGGTGTTCATGTCAGCGGAGGCCTCGGCTTCCAAGCCGAACCTGGAGACTGCCCGAATCAAAACCCGGTGGTACCATGGTCTACCCCAAGACCATGGAAAGAATTACGACGGCGGACATCCGCAGCTATTTGGCTGTGGCTCAAAAAAGTGGAATCCCAAAAGGGCACCTTGGTATATGGAACCAAAGACTAAAACCCGCGTAACCCCGGCTGCTGAGTTTTGAGCCACACCCATTTATGGAACATGACAAGCGCAAGTTCACAGATCCTGGCGATGTGGAAAGCCGTTCTTGCGCTGCAAGAAACGAGCGTATCATAAAGCAAGGAGCAAACCAGACACTCGCCATGGGCCAGCTGAACCGGGAGCCAAGACCCAGTGAAACCCAAGAAGCTGCCCTCCAGGAGGCCCCGAAAATCCGAAAGCTGGGGTGGATTTCCCGAAAGGAGCAGCCCCTACAAAATGGGCGTGGCTCAAAATGAAGCAGGAGGGGCAAACCGCAGGGTTTGGTCCATGTTTCCACTTACCAGGGCAAGCCACTTTGGAATTCCGGTTTTGTGAGCCACAGCCAAATACCATGGCTTCATCTTTGGGTTTCATTGTGAATCTGCACAAGAGCCGCACTCCGTGCCCATGGACATGAGAGTCCACTTCGCACCAGTCAGGTTCTTCATCTCATAGGGCTCTTGGGGGAATTTGGGGCCAGTCCCCTCCTCCCGAAACCAAAATCATGTTCGGATTGATAAACCCCTGGTTGATGAATAGGGGGGTGTCCCTTTTTAGTGGGGATTCATCATTTTTGGAGGGAACACCCCCCCAATACTGGGAAGGGTTTATTAATCCTGGGTCAGCATGAGATTGCTGACAGTTTTGTCACTTGCTCATGTGGCCCCAAAGCCCCCATCTGTGTTGACAGGCCAACGCCACCTCCAAACTAGCAGGCTGTGACACACGGGAAAACTGAATATACTCCTTCGGGGTATAGAGTGGTCGCATGCCCAATCTCCGCGGGGCATCTCCACTGCAAATTCATGAGCTTCCAACCAAAAAACATGCTTTGGCCTCCCAACCCCAAGATGAGATCGCCCCGCAGTCCTGTTCCTCACACCAACGAATCAGGAAATGCCACCCTTGCCGTTGACGAATCCCCTTTCACCGAACCCAACAAAGGCTAATACGGTGCAACATAGACACACGTTGGGGAGAAATGCAGCCGAGTCGCGGAAGTTGCTGATGTGTAGCAATTCCGAACTGCCTGAGCCAGAGCCAAATTATGGCGGTTCCCGTCCAACGTGTGAGAAAATGTTGGGTTCCAGCTACAAAACACCGGACCTTCTTGGCACCGTGGATCCAGAAATCATAAGAACCATACTTTGCCTTGCCATTCATTGGTGGTTTGGAGCCCGGTGGTCTCCCATTCACCCACTGCAGGAACCGGGGGTTCAAATCCCCAACCACCCATCCACACCACTTACGGATTTCCTAGATGCTAAAACAAGTGCCAGCCGGCTTCAACCAATGTGACCTACAAGGATGCTCTGACCAAAGTCAATATTTCATGGCCAGTGCCTCCGGGCAAACCAACCAGGAACTTACGTGGCTGATTCATTTAGGTGACACGCTCCGACGACAACTTGTTTAAGTATTCGTGAGATATTTCCAACGTCCTCACATTAAAACTTGGCCCAAACAAAGGAGGATGGGTTGCTGCAAATGCGAAACCTGGCATGCACGTGAAAAAGCAGCCAATGATTCACTTCTTTCTGGATCCCATCACTCAACGGGTCACCTGTATGATGTCATAGATCCTGAAGAGTCCCAGCAAGCCAAAACACGGGCCAGTCCCCAAATGGCAAATGAACCAACCACGACCAACCACAACAAAGCCAACCACAACCACACAACACTTAAATTGTAAATCAAGGTAAGTTACATTCCCTCGTTCCCCACATGCAATCTTTAGCGCATCCACGGTCAGGCTGACCCTATACCATGGCTCGAAGAATCCCCAAGAGCGTTCGTTGAATATTGTGACACCCAACCCGCAAAGATGCGAGCGCTAAGCTTACCACATCGCAAGCAAGGTCGAAAAGAAAAATGGCCTTGGATTTCATGTTCCAAACTACCCTTCTGGACCCCTGCTGCTTCGAATCCTTCTTGGAGACTCGCGGCCGAAGAAGTCGAACCGGGGGTCAGAAAGCCATCCCACTCGCGACCTCCCGTTCCAATGCCCAAACCGGCCCGAAAAACGCGGACACGTCGCTGACACCCGGGCAATGCAAACCCCCATGTGTTAACCCCCCTGTTCAAACAGCTTCCTGATGTTTCTCGTTTCAAAGGCCTACAAACACCCGCTGACCCTGGTCAACGGTTTCACCAAAAAAACAAACCACGTCGATCTCACCTGGGGCTCCCGGCATTGCTCTTGGCTGCCAGCGAGTCGCGGATCGCGCTCGAGGCGTTCAAATGCTTCCAGAGGCTGTTGTAGCCTCGGGTCGCATCGGGCTCCGAATACTTCCCCGTAAAACATCGACACCAAGGGACACGCACCTTTCATGGGCCAAAAAGGGCGATGTTAAACCCACCCAAAAAGACTTGGACACGCACCTTTCATGGGTCAAAAAAGGGATGTTTAAACCCACCCAAAAGGAAATTTAGGGACCCCTGGTCGCATGGTCGAGCCCGACGCGCGGGTAGACGTCACTAGAGGCTTTTGGAGTTCCGACATATCTGCAAGCGGCTGTGTCATTTTTTGAGGTTGTCCTGTGGAACACTACAACAGGCAAAACAACTTCCATCTGGCGTCAGAGCTTTTCCGAACCCCGTAAAATTGCCAGGAGCGCCAGTAGGCTGACTTACACAGGGGCAACTCGGGGTAAGAGCCTTGTTCTGCGTCAAGGCGGGGTGGGGAAGCTCACGGTGTCAAAAGTGGCCTGCTTTGTACTCTGCCGCCGTTTGAAGCCGCCGTTTGACTGAGACACCAAAGAGGGCTCCGATCTTTTTGAACGGGAGTACAAATGGCCATGGGTCCAGGGACATATACAATCAGCCTCTGACTGTTCCTGCAGTTCGGGCATTGGGGCACCGGTGCAAACACCTCCAGTCGCCGAGATATGCCGAGATGCATTTCAGGACATCATCGTCCACACGCTTGACTGCCTCCGGGCAGTTGGTTTGGACAAACAGCAGGGTCAAGCCGCCAAACAACTCTTGGAGAGATTCCACTATCCCCAAACCCCGAATCCCGAATGAAATGGGGTTGCATTCAAGCTGCATAGACCCTCCTGGTCTCGCGGTAGGGTTTTGCTGGGTGGGGAAATATTGGAAACCAACTTCGAATTCCAAAAGCCCTTGCTTAAGCTTCACAAGGGGCTCCACTCAACAAAAGCAACACACACACACACACACACTTAAGCTCCAGATGGAGGGTGCTAATCTTTCGAGTACAACTGGTAAGTTTCGGCTTGGATAAGGTTCTTCATGCATAAGTTTCGGCTCGCAATGCACTCGGCTTCCCTCTAGAGGCGAAAACGTTACCCGAAAGAACAAGAAGCACAAACAGCGCCGCAACCAAGGGGGCCAAATAGGCATTCGGAATCACGGAATGCAGGTACGTGGAGTAGGCGTCCCTACTCCATATCACCACTCCATGGCATGGTCTTTGTTAGCCAGCGCATGCCATGGAGCTCGCTGGCGTCCGGTGTGAGACATAGAACCGCCCTGGAGGTTGGTACTTAGCGACATCACATCCTAGGGATGATCTGGGGAGAAACAGGCGAAATGGCCTGTTCTCTTCAGCCTGACTTGCCTTGAATGTTGCTTCCTCCGCTAAACAGGGGAAGTGCCTGCAGAAGGACTCCAGGCTCTGGAGTTCTGGAGGACCGCAGTTCAGGAGTGTCTTGGCATTCGCCTGCACCTTTTCCTTCGAGCTCTCAGCTAAATCCCACAATGAAGCCAAGGATCCCAGCACATTGTAGGGTGAGCCTACCCAGGTTCCCATGCGCAACCCTCCGGCTAAGCTTACTATGAGGCGTCAAGAATCTAAATCTCTTTGTCATAAAGGAAATACTTGTTTTGGTAGTACAGTTTGAGCTGAAAATGGCTGCAGGAGAATGAGTGGGGAATGGGATACACGGCCAGAGGCGATGGTTCATGAGGCGCGCCCCTGCATGTTGAAAAGTTGGCATCAGGCTAAATCTGATGCTCCGCACACACACGCTCCCACAGGGGCAAGTGATGGGGCGGCTCTGCCTGCCAGACAACTTTGAAACGGACCTATGCCAGGGGTGGCTCAGCCTGCCAGACGACCTTGAAACGGACCTATTCGAGGGGGTGGCTCTGCCTGCCAGACGACATCGAAACGGACCTATACCAGGGGTGGCTCTGCCTGCCAGACGACCTTGAAACGGACCTACGCAAGGGTTGGCTCAGCCTGCCAGGCGACCTTGAAACGGACCTATTCGAGGGGTGGCTCTGCCTGCCAGACGACTTCGAAACGGACCTATGCCAGGGGTGGCTCTGCCTGCCAGCCTACGCAAGGGGTGGCTCAGCCTGCCAGACGACCTTGACAAGACGATCCGCAACATCATGGAACAAGCATTGCGCAAACAGAACATGCACGCGCAACCCGAGCATTGCACAACCAGAACATCAAGTTCAACGGAAGGCACAATCAATGACAACGCAAGACCATGGACACGCATGTTCCCAACGCAAGGCACAAAAGAAGCTGCCAGCAGCGACATCCAGCGTGGTGAAACGTAGCTATAGAGGTGGCTGTCTTCCCTTTAGTGAAACCTCGTTCCTGGTTAAATGTGAAATTCCGCTGTTCTATGATAAGCACGTTGAGGTCAAATTTTCCGACAGAGCCGGCCCGGGGTCACACGATGGGTACACCCGAGGATTCCCCACGAATGGGGTGTACACACTTAAACTCCAGATGGAGGGTGCTAATCTTTCGAGTACAACTGGTAAGTTTCGGCTTGGATAAGGTTCTTCATGCATAAGTTTCGGCTCGCAATGCACTCGGCTTCCCTCTAGAGGCGAAAACGTTACCCGAAAGAACAAGAAGCACAAACAGCGCCGCAACCAAGGGGGCCAAATAGGCCTTCGGAATCACGGAATGCAGGTACGTGGAGTAGGCGTCCCTACTCCATATCACCACTCCATGGCATGGTCTTTGTTAGCCAGCGCATGCCATGGAGCTCGCTGGCGTCCGGTGTGAGACATAGAGCCGCCCTGGAGGTTGGTACTTAGCGACATCACATCCTAGGGCAGCATCTATTTTCAAGACTTGCGGTTGTGATGATCTGGGGAGAAACAGGCGAAATGGCCTGTTCTCTTCAGCCTGACTTGCCTTGAATGTTGCTTCCTCCGCTAAACAGGGGAAGTGCCTGCAGAAGGACTCCAGGCTCTGGAGTTCTGGAGGACCGCAGTTCAGGAGTGTCTTGGCATTCGCCTGCACCTTTTCCTTCGAGCTCTCAACTAAATCCCACAATGAAGCCAAGGATCCCAGCACATTGTAGGGTGAGCCTACCCAGGTTCCCATGTGCAAGCCTCCGGCTAAGCTTACTATGAGGCGTCAAGAATCTCAAAATATCTTTGTCATAAAGGAAATACTTGTTTTGGTAGTACAGTTTGAGCTGAAAATGGCTGCAGGAGAATGAGTGGGGAATGGGATACACGGCCAGAGGCGATGGTTCATGAGGCGCGCCCCTGCATGTTGAAAAGTTGGCATCAGGCTAAATCTGATGCTCCACACACACACACACACACACACATACCACGGGCCTATCCAGGGTTGCTCCCCGAGATGAGTAAGCCAATGTGTACCCTCAATCGGCTGATGTCCAACTGCAAATTGTGGCTATCTACCCCTGGAGTGGGCTCACGCTTTTCCAGCCCAGGCGATGTCCCGCCCTTGAAACCCATGTTTGGGTGGGCTATTCTACCATGTCCCCAACCAGAACTCCACTCGGCAGCGCCCCTACCAATTGAAACGGGATTTTTTAATACCAGCTCCGTTACGACTGTCTTCCAGGCACCAGCCAGCATTTCCGCTCCAGAAATCACACGTTGACCGCCAGAACCACCTTCAGCTTCTCGTAGGTTGTCAACCGGTTCGAATACAGCCCTCCCCGACTTGTCACAGTGGTTCCCAGACAACAACTCAACAGCATAACAGCAACAGCCCAGCAGCCCGCCCAGCCCAACAGCCCAACAGCCCAGCAGCCCAACAGCCCAGCAGCCCAACAGCCCAGCAGCCCAGCATGGAAAACTCGTCCTCGCTCTGAAGCCCTGAAGCCCTCGACTTCGAGTCAACACATCTCTCGCCTGCTGGGCAGCTGCGTGCCTCGGGCGAGCAGGCGAGCGGGTCGTGGGATCCCTCGTTGGCCAAGCAACCCGTTTCAGGGATGCTTCTCGAAAGGGCGGTTTAGGGCCGGCTTCGGTGTTTTGGCTGTAGGGTTCAGATTTGCAGAACCCCAAGCAATGAGTAGGCGTGAGTGCAACTTTCAAGTAGGTGGCCCCACCAAACCATCAATCCAAGCCACAAAATTGGGGAGGCAAATTGATTGGGAGAAGGCGACCGTGACATAAGCAAACCAACAACCTCAAGCCCACCCCAGTAAAAGGTTCGGAAGGCATGGGCTTCACATTGCTTCAGAGTCAAAACTCTCCCAAGAGTCGACCCAGTCTCTTTCGGCGATCTTCGGAACGTTTGCTCAAACCCCGCAGTTTCAAACTGGGCCAGACTTGGACTCCCTGCCAAAAAAAACAGCTGTTTGCTGGTTGAATCGAAAGGGAAAATGCTGAAAAGCCCAAAGGGCAAAAGGCTAAAAATCCAGCTGAGTCTGGCAATGCAACCATTCCCAGAGCTCACACAGCCCCACAAGTGGCTGTGGAACCCAAAAAAACGGAATTCCAAAATGGCTTGCCCTGGCAAGTGGAAACATGGATCAAAACCTGCGGTTTGCCCCTCCTGTTTAAGTTTGAGCCACACCCAAATAGACCAGAAGTGGAATTCTGGGAGCACGGGTACGGATTTCTGACTCGGAGACGAAACCGACACAGCCATCCGAGGGCCGCGCTGATCAAGGATGCCCTTCTTCAGTGTCGCGTTGGTCAAATTGAGGATGCTGTTCAGGGCATCCGCCAAGTAACCGGAATCTGCCTGAGAGGTCGTCTCCGGAAAAAAAACAAAAAAAAAGGCTCCAGAAGAGTTGTTTAAGTCAGCTGCGCCTGTGGCATGTGACAAAAAACAGTTGGACCCCCGTGGCTGGTCTTGGGCAACTCAATGACACCGACAATCCAAAAGACTCTGATGCCAAAGTGGGGGAACTTTTGCTTGTTGTCACAGACGTTGGCCCTGAACCCAGTTTTCCGTTATACCAAAGCGAGGGGCTGTCCTTCCTATCCAACAATGGCCTTGAAACCCCGCTTTCCACCATGAATCCAAGCGTGGAAGCCTGAAAATGAACACAGACAGCGCTGCTTTTCCAGGCAAGCGTCTTTTTGCTCGAGGAGGGATACCAGCGAGGCTTCCAACGAAGCCAAGTATCCATCGAAGCGCCTGCGACTCTGCGACCCTCGAGAATCCCCAGCCGGAGAGGTTCTGGAAGAACGAGCTTCCAACAAATTAATATCATAGTTATGCGTCTGCTACATGACGCAACAAATTCAAGCTCATAATTTCATCTTTCCAACAAGTTTGGAAGTGGAAGAGGAACTTCCCCTTAAGAAAAGTATTGTTCCAAAACCTCCTTCTATCAAGAAAGCGTAAATGTCACACCTCACCACAAGTCTCGGTAGCCTCTCAATTGGACCGAAGGGCAATGAGATTGGAACGAGATCTGTATCCAACACGAGTCGCAACAGGCCTTACAAGGCCCTCTTTCAGGTAGCTCAGGTATCTGGTAAATAAATCTGTATGGACGGACCACAAAAACTAAGGCACCAGTTGCGCTGCGCAGAGGCCCCGCAGATGGACACGCAACGAAAAGGACAAATGCATTGACTGTCCGCTTGGGTGCGAAACGAGTCACTGCTTCTCAGAGTCACAATAGGTTCACCTTGTACTCAAGACGGCTCTTGCCGAACCAATTGTTTGGTCTTTTTTTCAGAGTGTGTTCCCTTTGTGTTAATTTTCGAGCCCAAAAGGAAAACCCCTATTTTGGTGTGAGAGCCGATGCCACTGTGGGGGTCCCCTAAAACCGCGCACGCACGTTTACAATATGCAAGGGGGGACTACGCTTCTAAACTTCATGTACCCAAAGCCGCTTTGATTGTGGCGCATCTGACATGCAGCGTCCCCGCCCAACCAAAGAAGACAAACGAGGGGGTGCCTTTCATCACCATTTGCACATCTGACTTTGAGTGCTTTTGACTGCAATCTGGTTTTGACCCCCCGCCCCGGCCCAAAACTAAAAAAAATAAAAATCAATGTGTATATACATGTATATATATATATATAACATACTAGATTGTATATGTATACAGTAAGAAGGCCTGCCTTTGATTCACCCGATACTCGATTTTCGGCCCCCAACACCACGGCCCAACGTTCAGCCCGCCCGCGTTCCGCTTGAAAGCGGAACGCGGCACCCGCCTCCCGTTGCGGGGGATTTCGGGCAAGATGCCGTGGATCTGATCCATAACCTGCAAACCAAGCGGCGGGCGACGAGTGAGGCTGGGGGATTTGTCCGGGAGGCCAGGGCCAGTTTTGCGAGGCCTTCCCCCCACAAAAGGGGAAAAATTGGAATTGTACATGGACTCTAGGGGAATTCTCACAAAGGGGGACAAATTGAATTGTACATGGAGATCTCCAGGCGAAAAATTCCACCCCCCTCGCCAATTCCATACGCGTGGAGTGGCAAACCACATGTCGGAACTGTTTGGCCAATCTCTTCACCCTTGATTGGAGGCAAACGGGAACCAAACCACCAATCCAAACGACCTACGTCCTCCAGTAGAGAGGTTAGAATTCTCGGTACCAACTTTTTTCTGTAGTCTATTTTAGTAGGGGAGCCCTCCCCCAAAACAGGGGCTAAAAAGGGCACTAGTGGGGGACCTAGCCACCAATTTGTGGGAAGCTGACAAAACCAAAGCGCTTCTGAAACGCCGAGGCTCCAGTCCGCCACGGTGGCACTCAGAGAGTGAGTCCACCACTGAAGGAAATCGTGGGTATGGTTTACAATGAGAAAAGCCACTGAAGGGGCATATAGTGCCCAGCTGTTCCGGGGAAATGGACATAATCTTAGACCCTTGGCCATCTATCGCCATCTGCGAGCCCAAACCCGTGCTTCGTGTTGTGGTTTAGTGAATGTTCTTTGTGTGTGATACGCGTTCCCAGCCCAAAAGACCCCTGCAGTATCACTTGATCCCAAGAAGGCGGACCGGGCTCCCGCGAACCGAGCCCCCTCCCGCGAGGAAAAAACACCGCCCCCCCCCCCAGCCTGGTCATCGAGGACCGCATGGGTCTCCAGGAAGGAAAGGGCAGGGTGATAGCTGACAACAGCTGCCTGTTCAGCCTGGGCCGAGCGGTGGTTCGAGCTGACCTCAGCGGCCTGCTCAGCGACCTGCCGTTCCAATGAGCCTATGCTGGGTCTATGCCGATCAGCGCGAGTCTTTTTGTTAAGGGAAACCCTCCAACACAACATGGCCAAGAGGCTGTCCAATTGGTTTTCCTTAAAACCAAAGCAAAAATCAAGGCCCAACTAAAAAAGCGACCTAACCCACTCGGAAACCAAGAGCGCTGCACTGCTCAGAGGCGCGGTACGAGACGGCCTGGCCGGAAATGTTGAGCCAGGCGATGGGATTCGGCCCCCAAAAGGGCATAGACCGAGATCGCGCAGAAATCGATGGTTTGTTTTTTGTTGGATGAAGGTCAAAACATCAATCGAAACCCGTGGAACCCATCGATTCCAAGCAAACTATCCGATCAAAAGGACACCTACGCCTCCGTGTCCAAGGCTCGAGGCAAAGGGAAACCAAAAAGTCTTAACCAAATCATGTCGTGTCTCAGATTTTAGACACCCACTTTGGGACAGAGGTCCCCGACAAAATCCGTGTCGCCAACATGGACTTCTCTGCGCCGAATTGCTTCAACCGCCAGGTTTCCAGGTACCGAGCCGTGAGGGCATAGGTGGCCTTGTTGAAAAATAGATGGCCCTGGTAAATGGAACAAAACCCATCTGAACAATGGAACCCATCGTTTTTTTTAACCAGGCTCACCGATCAAAAGGACACCGATGCGTGAGGGATTTCTCACAAATCTCGCCACGGGCGGAAAATGGCCCGGCATGCTGACAGCCCGGCGCCATGGGATACGGACATTGTGTGGCTTGTGGCTGCCCCCCTCCTCGAAAAAACACACGTGGTCATGACTCAACTTGGCATTGAAGTACCCCACAACAGCATCATCATCATCATCATCATCATCATCATCATCATCATCATCATCATCATCATCATCATCATCATCATCATCATCATCATCATCATCATCATCATCATGTTTTAGACCCTTAAGCTTAGGATGGATGCCCGAAGTATTGCAACAACAACAACAACAACAACAACAACAACAACAACAACAACAACAACAACAACAACAACAACAACAACAACAACAACAACAACAACAACAACAACAACAACAACAACAACAACAAAACAAGGGAAGCCCTAGGATGTCATGGCTGGACACTATTGTCTACTTGCGTTTTTGAGGCTTGTCTCCAGATGAGATCCCAACAGTCTTTGCCACCAGAAACAAGGTCTCCCACCAAAATCAAGTCGTCTCCCACCAAAACCAAGTCGTCCCCTCAAAGAAAGAAACGAGGCACACCCGGCGAAGTCATCACCCCTATGGCGAACCGAAGTCGTCACCCGAAGCGAGGCGAATTGCCTCTTCACAGCGGAGATGACGGAGAGGCCGCCAATCAAGGCCAATCCTGGAAGCTTCGGAGTTAAACTCCAACGACTGGCTAAAAATCCTTGTTTTGGGCTCAAAATTGAAGACAAGAGGGGGCCAAAAAGATTGTGGATTTCCTTTCGGCCTTTTTTGTGTGTTCCTTATTTTGCCCTTGTTGATTCGTTTTGTAAATTCGGACAGGAAGCTGCCCTCACTTGCTTTCCCAACACAAGCCTACATGCCCATGAGTAGAACCTTGAGTAGAACCGTTTACTTTAGTCCCAAGGACCTGCAATGAGGTGGTCGCCCTTGACCCACTTTCGCCATGCTTCAAAGGGGCACCCAAAGGCAATCAAGGCTCAGAACACCAAAGGACCAAACACTCAGCCAGAAGCCATGGGAAAGGTCAACTTTCATGGACCAAACTTCGACCTTGCAAAAAAGTCAACTGTTTGCAAAGCAAATGGTGAAACAAGAGACAACGGGTGACACGAAAAAGCACGCGCCTTTTGTCGGGCGTCTTCCGCATTTCTTGGTTGAAAGTTTAAAGGGCCCCGCGCCCTCCGAAGAAAAAACGCCGGCCGAACGGGCACCACTCCGTCCGAGTGCCAAGATCCCGTTCCCAAGTGGTGCCCCCCCAAAAGGGGAATCCATGGGCTGCGCTCAAAGAGACCTTGCGCTAAAACCGAAGGTTCGTTAACCCAAGCTGAGCTCTAGAACCAACCAAAACATACTGGACATGAAAAGGGGCCAGTCATTGGAAGGAGGGCGCTAAAACCGACCGAAGGTTTCGTTTCAAACTGAACTCACAAAAACTAAAAAGACACTGGATTGCGCCTTGAAGACAACAATTGGACCAAAATACCAAACTATGACCTTGTTCTTTGGCGACTGCACGTTAAGAACAAAACGCATCGGCCGCGGAAGCGGACGTGCCTCTCCACCATAGTTGCTGCATTTCCGCAATCTGAAGCTACCTCAGGCGAAGTCGTGAATCAGATACCCGCTCTTACTTCCCAATTTGACAGGGTTGCTGGATTTGCCCTCCAAAAGATGCAACTTGCTGGTGGTTTCTATATTTTGTTTCGATCGCCACTTCAAGTTCCGAAAAGGAAAATGGAGGAAAGCCTCACAGTCCCGGCTCGGTGGTTGGGACAAAGCGCCACGAAACGCGTGCAGGTGCCTGAAAGACGCGAAAGAACTCGAAATGGGACGCAGTGCGTCCCGGTCTTTTCCACGTGTCTTCCCTCCAAAACAACCTCAAAAAGGGCTTCATCAAAACAAGACACGCCCAAACTCGGCCAAATCTAGACGCTGACACTAGAGAATGCTTGGGTCTAGCCCTTACTCCCAAAACCCCAGGTTTTCTTAGGGTGTGATGCCCACCCATGGCTTGAAAAGGAGGTGTTTGTCTTAAAAACCTCGGGTATTCCAGCCAAATTGTGGACAAATGACACAAACTCCTGGAAAACCATGGGGAAGCTACCGTGGCTTTGCGGAGGCTCCAGGCGATACGCTTCAAGCCCGAGTTGCAGCAGCTCCCGGTTCATGAAAGGGAACTACTGGGGGGCGTGAAGCTATGCGGTGCGCGAGGTGCGACCGCAGTAGAGACAACTGAAGTAACTTGACGGGTCTTTCCAGTCACATGCACACGTGCAAGTGTGGTGTTCTGCGGGGGTCCAGATGCCAAAGCGCTCGGCTACTTGACCCGAAGCTGCGGCGAAAAACAAGGGTCGCGGGCGTCAATTTCTGCAACCCACCGCACGTGAGGCTCGGTCAAAATGGGAGGGGTGGGTACCCCTTCAGGCAGTCAGGTTCCCCTTTTCACGCAAACAGGAGACCCCGATTTGGAGAGTTCCGCCCAGATCCAGTACTCCATGCGATTGCGGGGACTCACTGAACCTTTGTGGCCGAAGGGCATCTCGGGAAAACCAAACATGTTCTTTTTCACAGCATGGCTCATCTGGGGCCACATTTCTAGGGGTACCTTCCATTTCCCTTCTTTCCAGGGATCCGGATCTTTCTAGAAAACCTCCGGAAACCCAGGGAAAACGAAAGAACGATGGTTGAAAAGAATGGGGAATCAACCCCTAGAACATTGCCTGCCTCAGTGGCAAAGCCAAATCTCGAGCCAGGCCCTGTTGGTTTTACATGGGGGTGATCTCAGGGTCCGAGCATGCGGCGTGATCACGCTGGAAAGTTAGGGATTCGGGAATATCGAGAAAAACACATGTCGGCAACTGCCAAGCCCACTAAGGGCCTCGTCTTCAGGATGGTGTGAAGAAAAACCAAAAGGAAAACCGCCCCCATGTTGGGGGTGCGGGGGTCATAGCGATCTCCAGAAAGCGGAGATCAGGCGGGGTCCCGGGGTCCCGCAAATTCCTGATCACTCGCATCCCAAAAAAAAAGAGCAGCGCACGCAGGAGCAAAGAACGCGGCCCCCGAACGGCGCTCACGCTTCTTTGCCTCCAACTTTCACCTCCACCCCCCAAAAGCACCCAAAGCCAAGAGGTTGCCAGACTCTGCTCGGGCTGAGGGTCCATACGGCCTTTTGGCGGCCAACCAGCCAGTTCTGTCAAAGTTCATCCATGCAGCTGGAACTGGAGGCGTCAAAACTGACTCCCTGAACACGTTCTGTGCGCGCTCTTTCGGCAGCCATGGGACGTGGCAATGAATGGTTCATCATCCTTCGACTCAAAACAGGCGCCAACCAACTGGCCAAACCCATCAGAAATTGCTCAGATCCGGCCGCCCCACAACCCCTTGGCGAAACCCATCCGGCTTCAGATCCGGCCGCCCCCCAACCCCCTGGCGAAACCCATCCGGCTTCAGATCCGGCCGCCCCCCAACCCCCTGGCGAAACCCATCCGGCGTTCCTCTCCGCTCGATCCGGTCGACGGCCCCCCAACGGATCGGCGATTCGCTTCGGGGGGCAAACACCTGGAGGTTCGGATGCAGCTCCATGTAGTTGGAGAGGTAAGCCCTGCACACCTCACTGCAAACCGCTTCGCCCCTGTCTCCGGGACTGTAGAAAATATAACGCCAAGCCTCCATTTGCTTTTTCGCCCCCTAGACCAACTAACATGTAGTGATAGATTCCCTTTAAAACCAGCAGGGGAAGATATACAATATTAATTTCAGCAAATGGAAGCAAGGAGAGCCTGGGATCAATGAACCCACTTGAGTGGTTGTCCCAGTTTAGAGGGGCCTTCTGCACTTTCCTCGGTTGGGTGATCTGGCGGTGGCTATGACTCGTTTGGAATTCCCCCCAATGGGCCTGTCCCCCCGCCTGGGGGGTGTCCAAGGGAACGTAGCTTAGAAGGGAAAAGCAGATATTTCCTGCACACAGAAACAGGCACCCGGACATAGCTTTGAAAACATGTCGTCATTCATTGAAAAGGGGGGCCCTGGTCTTGACTCAACTTGGGCGACACGCCCAGGCAAAAGAGATGGGGCTGGTGGGACCCAGCTGTCGGCGAAATTAAATGATGGTCTTCCACCCTCCCGTGTTGCAAAAAGGGTGTGGCTCAAAATGAAGCAGGAGGGGCAAACCGCAGGTTTTGGTCCATGTTTCCACTTACCAGGGCAAGCCATATTGGAATTCCGGTTTTTTGAGCCACAGCCAACAGAAGAAGTTTTTCCCCCGCGCCTTTGGCAACAAGCTGCCGAGTCCTCCCGATTCCGATCGAAGCTTCTCGGCCCATTCGCCTCTTGGAGGAGCTGGCGCATGCGCTTGTCCAAGGGCGGAATGCCTCGAAACAAACAAATCTGGCGGCTGCGATGTTGCAGATCTGTATGCTTGAGCCACAAGAATAAGGTCAAGGAATATTCCCGTTCCCCCCCCCCCCGTCCCGCGGGAAACTTGGGTGGGCCCCCCCCGCGCCACTGCTACAATACAGCCACATCATGCTTAGGTTCTGACCCTCTTTTGAAGGTTTAAGCACAACATAGGAAGCTTGGAGAGACCAATGAAGGCACTCTATTTTGCCAACCTGACCCGTGCTTCCTAAAACAAAAGCGGGTTGAACACGACACGGGGTTTCGTGGCAGTTCCTATCTTGTCAGCTCGGATCTCGGCGCAAGCAGGCGACCTTGGCCAGCAGCTCGTGCACCTAGCCGGGCACTTGAACCACCCCGCGGGCTTCCTGAATGGATTGGCCAAATCAGGGACTTCTAGTTTCCCTTCCTGGGTTTAGGGTTTAGGGTTTAAGGTTTAGGGGTTCACCAAGAAAGAAAGGCAAAGAATTCTTTCCCATTCTGTGACCGCAAAAGGGTCAAGCCCAGAAACCGGCTGAAAGTGGACGAGGCCATTTGGGGTCTCATTCGACCGAATCGATCGCCCGGGCGATCAAGTGGGGCTCCTGGAAACGGGAAACCGAGAAACTTGAGTGTGGAGAAAAGGCATGTCCTGTTGTGATAGATTCTCTTTCAAGCCAACGGGGGAACATAAACAACAAATGTATATATATATTATAAATATATATATGGTACGCCCCCACCTGGATGTGGCTGTGGGTGCAAACCCCGTACCCCCAGTGAACATCCCAATCCAACCACTAAAATAGGAAGCCTAAAACGGGTGGCAAACTCACCTCCCACTTGGAGCCCCTCCCCCCCCCTGCACGACTCACCTGGTTGATCTGCGGCTTCGGCGTGCCGCGCTGGATGAGCCTGCGCTGCAAACGTGCCGGCGCCCGGGAGATGTCCAAATCACATGAACCGAAATCAACGAAGCAACGACTTCCATTTGCTTCAGGCCCCTGAAAATCATGTGGCTGTGGGTCAAAACCAATGGGATCCCATGTTGGTTGGTAGGTGAATTCACCACCCATTTTATAACCTATTTTAGTGGTTGGATTGGGATGTTCACTGGGGGTACGATTTGGATTTTGACCCATGGCCTTTTTTGTGTCCAGTAGTGATTCCCTTACAGAGAAAACAAGCATTCTTCTCAAGCAAATGGACAACAACCACCAAACAAAACCCCCCATCCACCAAACCTGGCTCTACCAACCAGTGGGTTAGAGGTCGCTACGGAATTGGCGGAATGGGGTACTGTGGCCGATAGGCCGGGGTACCGTGAGCCAGATTTAGCTTCAAAATAAAGGAAACCCAAGAAGGCAAAACGGCTAAACGCAGAAAGCTAAGTCTTGCATTGTCAAGAGGAACCAAAAGCAGAGAGCGTCCCACAAACCATCCCAGCCAGCAATGGTTGTCTCACTTGTGGTAGTTGTGTGGGACAAGTTTAGCATACAAAGAGGTTGAGCTACACTCTTGTTCGTCGGAGGGAAGTTCATGCTTACAATAGTCTTAGCATCTGCAATGGACACGCCTGCTGGCTGGTGTGACGGATCCTCTCAATATTGCACGTAGGGCACAAGAAGTAAACATGCGTCCACGGAGGTGTGTGTGTGTGTGTGTGTGTGTTTGTGGTTGGTCTACTTGCCATATAAAGTCCGAATTTCGTCTTATGCGGTGGGATTCGAATCCGTCCTTTTCTGGCGATTCCAACAGAGCCATCACCAAAAACTCAGCTTCCTTCCAAATCGGTGGTTTGGGAGCCAGATCGGTGGTTTGGAGCCAGATCGGTGGTTTGGTGGATTTACCCTCTACAAGAACTCGGGTTCAGATCCAAAAATCGAAACCAAACCAGCACCCCAAACCACAAAAGGGATACCTGAGAACAAGCAGGCGATTTTTTCTTCATAGGAACAAGGCCAACACCTGGGGCCTGGCTCTACATATGGGTTGCCAATTATTTTTGAAGGTACCCCTTTTTGCTTGATTTCAAAGCTTAAAGGAAACCAACAACAAAACCAGCCGTCTCTTTGGGGCTCCCCTACCAAAAAACGACATACTCATCTAAAAGTTCGGCCACTCCAACATGGAGGCTGGGGGATGACCCCTTCTTTGCGTCCACACCCCAAGGCGCCCCAAAAACCGACATGACCGCTGGTCAAGCCCCTGCCTCGTCAAGCCCACCTGGTGCAATGGCGAGAAGTTGCCCCGAGAAAAGTGACTCAAGTCTAGGGGAACTCAGAGAGTGAACTCCAGCAAAGTCCACTTCGGTCAAGTCCCAGAAGTGCGACCAGTGTCAGCTGTCCTTTTTCTCTTTGGGGGTGGTTTGATGGAAACCTTTTCAGGCACCTTGTGCTGAGTTCATGAAACCTGCCGTGAGTAGGAACAAACCACTTAAGCGCAAAAATCCTCTGACGCGTGGATGTTTTGCCAAAACAACTCATTTCCTGCCTGGGGTTCCCCAACCGCCTCATATACAATCCCAGACCTCCACTAGCCAGTACCCTTGGTTGCGTTTCAAGGAAGAACCCACAACGAAGCAAAAGAGGACCGGCTTGACCCGCCTGGACAAAGCGCTCGAAAAGGGCTTGGATGCAATCCTGGCCGCATTCGTCCGCGTTGGACAAATTGTGGGGCCCCAAAAAGGAGCCCTAGGTATGCAAGCACATAGCCATCTCTCGGATTCTTTCGCCATAGGTAGGTGGTATGTAACCGGGAATTGGGGTGCAACGGCAAAGGTACGATCAGGCATGCACGACAGTCCATGACTTTCCCAGATCGGCACGTGGCCGAACATCTTACCCTCACATACCCTGCACATCACACGTGGTTTGGTACATCCAGTTTTCAAGCGACAAATGCTTTATCACATATCCCATCGAGCGCAAAAAGTGTCTCACTTTGATTCGTTGTTTGTCGGTGGGAGGGCTTGCTTTGCGGAACAAATCCCCTCGGATGCATGATTTCGGCAACCACCTCTGAGTACGTCTTTTGGAGGTATGTAGTCGGGGCTCTTGAAAGGCAGCCCAAAAGGAAATCCGCCAAAGTTGCAGGGTGGCACTATTTTCAGACAAACTCCTGACCAATTGACTTGACTCCCAAGGAAAACGTGTGAAGATCCCCCCCCCTCCCCCCCCCAAAAATTTTTCCCCGCCCCCCCCCCCCCCCCATGTCCTCCCCGAACTAACAAAAGACTACCAATAGTGGCGTCTGTCTGTTGAGTCAACCAAAGCCTGGCAAAGTAGGCTACCCACTTTACCATGTCAAGAATTGAAAGGGCGGATATCTGCCCCGATGTATGGCAAGGGGCTTGTCCCTAACCTGTGGATTGCTCAGAAAGCAACGGATATGGGCGTGTGTTTCTCCAGGGAACCCTTTGTGTGGGGTGTAAACGGAAACTAAAAAGGCCAACGTTCCAGCGTGGAGGTTCCCCTATTTTGAGACAAACCCATGTGTGTGTGGGTGTGTATATATGTTTTTGTAGGCAACTTATTTGGTGTAGTTTAAATGGGACTTCAAACTAACACCGGCAATTTGTGTTTTTTTTCATTTGGAGGCACACCCAAGGGGGAAGAGTATACCGAAAGCCCGCAATCCAAAGAACCACTCTAGCCCACCTCGTGCGCAAAGCGCTGGAAAATCACCAGCAGGGGCAAGCCTCATCCGCGACACAAACCCGCCGGGTTTCCAACTGAGGCACACTGTGGGAAGCCTCCCAACCCTTCCATCCTTACAACCCAGTGGTTGGTAACCGGACACGCCCACATTACCTACTAATAACACACCCACCCCCAACCCTCCAGAAGGCTCTTAGAGGGGTTCTGCGAATCATGTTGGGGGAAGGAGATCCGACTGTCTTTTCTGACATCCAACAACTTCATGTTGGCTCCTGTTGAACAAGCACTTTGGCTATTATATAATCAGGATTGCTTGCAGGAGCAATCCTAACGCATACTGTACACAAGAACCTCGCTCAAAGGTGGGGGGGGGGGGTGATTGATCAAGCTTCAACATCAGAAATATATTGCAAGTATGTACATACTACCCTCCCACCAATTGACATGGAAGTGCACAAATCCCCTTTCCAAGAGGAAAGTAGCATTTTTTTCTCCAGGGTTCTGTGCACTTCCATATTAGTCGGTGGGAGGGTGACGTATCTATATATATATAGCTTGTGTGTGTGTGTTCTTTGGTACAGGTAAAACCTCTTCGAGCTGAAGACGTAGTTGGGACATATGACAAGTTTATGCGCAGCAATGAAGCATGATGGGAAGTTATTAGATCTAAGTCACTGTATCAATGAGACTCCACATGGGACTTTTCAGTTGGTGTCCCTTTAAAACCAACCAAACAAGGCGCCCGCAAAACAAATACCCACGGCAACAAACCGAGCCATCCCCAAAAAACTGATCTGCATCTGATGCTCAAGCCAAGTAGGTCATAGCCACGCCTGCTACCCGAAAATCAGGGAACCCTAAAATGGAACAACTTTTCAGTTGGTGTCCCCTTAAAGCCAACCAAACAAGGCAACGGATAGCCATGGGTTTGATCGGAGAAGCCACGGAGAAGCAGGGATCCTTACATCATACACCTGAACATTTTGACAAGGTGGTTTCCCTTTATTTTGGTGTTGAAAAAGCAACGTGTTTCAAATGGTCGCAAAATGGAGATCCTTTTAGGAGCCCTGAATCATTCAGACGCCTCCACCGCCCCTTTCCTTTTCAGCCGGCGGCTGGCAGCTCGGCCCACCTCCGCGTTCTCCACCGCACAGCCTGGCGGAAAGGCGGCGCATGGGGGGACGTCCCTGAGCGAGGTGGGGGTCCTCATCAAAATGGTGTCCTTGTAGGTTGGAAATGGATGGGTTCTCCTGCTGGCGGACTCCAAACCACCAGGTAAACCAGGAATCGAAACCCATCGATTTTTCGACCAACCAAAAAGGACACCTATGATCCTCACAAAAAAAGGGGATTCCCCGACAACCGACACCCCTCCCCCCCAATAACTGCGCCACCTACAAAAAGACCTGCCCAAAGGAGGGAGGTTTTGGGCGGGGGAGGGTCCTGGTACCTGGAAGACCAGCGCCGAGGCAATCTCTCTGAACTTCATTTCAGTGAAGGAGGCACACTCATAAAATACTGTTTACATCTGCTGACCTGAGGCTTCTTTGGGCCCCTTTGAGGTGTCAGCTTCGTTCAGACAGCAAAACTCCGCATCAGGCGAGCCACGGACCAGCACTTGCGCCAACCTTGGATCGATCCCATCGATCGGAGCGATGCGTCCGGAGCTTGGCCCCGGAGCTGTATTTCGGCCGAAAGGCTCGGTGGTCCTTCTGGGAGAAAACCTACACGAGGGTGTGGTGGTCAAAAACCGGGTAACCCCAAAATTGGTTGCCCTGGTAAATGGAACCAAAGACTAAAACCCGCGGTCCAATACCCAAATGAAGATCTAACCAAGCTCAAAACCAGTGGAAAAAACTCTTTGTAGTGATGTAAGGGTCGGTGAAAAAAAGCAATATTGATGGTCCATGTTGCAGGAACACGGGGGACTCATGAGGTGTCCTGTTGGTCCGAACTCACGACATAGCTGCAACGGGGCGGAATAAACCAATTCCAGGCGACAGTCCCTTTCCCCCTTTTTGCTCGGTGGGTTCAGGACCTAAACAGTGGTCAACACCAAACGTCAAAACCTGGTCACTTCTGAGACGTCGGCATCTCCGCGTGCCGCTCGGTGCAGCGCGGGTGCTTCGCGACCACCTCGATGAGTTTAAATCACAAAACATGCGAGGGGCAAGTGCTACGCTTGATTCCCTTCATGGACTGCAAAACATGTGTTTAAACCAAGGTGACAAGGGTACACTAAAAAAAGAACATGTACTTATATATATATATATATATGTATACATATATATGTATCATATGAATACAGCATTCATGTTCTCCCTTTAACGGGGGGCACAACCGGGCGCAACCCCGAGGTATGAATACCTGACAAATGGTCAATCGGGTGTGTCTGTGTGTCTGTGTGTCATGGTCACTCCACAAGTTTCTCTAGCAGGAGACGATCATCCTTACCTCAAGCGAAGGGATCGGTTCACCATTGGACGTTCTGGTGTGAATCAATGCGATGCTGCCATGAACGCTACCTCAATACCTCATATGTGGCTCAAAATTAAACAGGAGGGGCAAACCGCAGGATTTGGTCCATGTTTCCACTTACCAGGGCAAGCCATTTTGGAATTCCGGTTTTTTGAGCCACAGCCATAGGTGTCCTTTTTGCAAAGTAGATGGGTTTGCATGGTAAATGGAATAAAACCCATCTAAACCAGTGGAACCCATCTGTTTCTGGCCCGGCGAACCAGAAAAGGACTCCTATGACGGGCGAACCTAAAAAGGACACCTTATTATCTTTCATTCAAAAGGGAGTTGCCTTGGCTCGCAAAAAACAAAAAAAGGCAAGTGAGCCGATCACAAAAGCCCGGCAAAATGTGGTCACCTGCAGGTGTCCCTTGTTCCCCTACCTGCAACCTAGTCAAGTTCCGCTGACATCAAGCAGGAACCTTACCCACCCAAACCAGGAGAGGCCCGCTGCTCCTGGCGACCTTTCTGAGTTCCCAATCTTGGCGACCGAGACGGCCCAAACGGTCCGCGGCCCGCGCCAGGAACAGCTCGATGTCGATCACGGCCATATCCAGCGAGCCCTGCACGCCGGTCTCACCATCACTGCTGGCAAGGATTGGTACCCCTTTTGCGGTTGGACACAGTTGCTGCTGTGCTTTTGTATTAGGCCACCCCCAAACTCCCTAAAGGTCGCGCGCGTGCTCAGAGACCCGGATGCGTGCCTTCGTTGTGTTCAAGGGGGGCCAAACGGACCCCCGGGCAAAAAATAAAGAAGCAACGCGAGGGGAGGCAAAGCAATCTTTGCACCGCCAAACCCCCGGGCAAGCCACGGGCGAAGACCAAGAGCTCCGGTCGTGGCTTCAGCGGTCTCGCCCAGTGCAACCCTGCGATTTTTCTGGGGAACTTTCCTTTGTTCACACCTGGGTTTCGGGATCCCTCCGCAGCGTCTACTGTTTTAGAAGGAATGGGCTTTTTTTAATCTTCATTGGAGGGCTGGGAGTTATCAACGCGGTCCATCCCCTTTTGGCTTCCCGTTCGCAACGTCAAAAAGTATGTCTAGTAGAGAGGTTAGAATAAGGGTACCCAATTTTTTCAGGACGTCAATTTTAGTAGGGGGTCCCGAACCCTCCCAACCAAAAAGGAACTGTGAGAAAACCAATTGCTGGGGGACCAATTGATGTGTTGCTTACCAGAGACGCACCGCCCAAATTGTCCTTTGTCGCCGGGTCCTAGTCGCCATGCCTGAAACTTCTTGGCTGTGAGCTCGGCAAGGATTCCCACTGGGACCTCGCGAAACCGCAAAAAAGGTGGGGCTGCCGGGTGGGGCACCGAAACGGCACCGAAAAACATGCTGGACAGCCCCTTATGTCAAGAGAGTCCCTGCATTTCCCCAGAAAGGATGGTGCAAGCTTGGTTTTAAACCGGTGGTCTGGAAGAATATTACATATACTCAATCATCCATTCCCTTTTGGTTTCCTGGGAAAATTGAATGATTCTGTGCTATTTAGCATTTCTTTCAACATAGACTTCCACCCACCACAACCGGCGGCCAGCCCCTCGCTCTGGGCCGGCGACGCCCTCGTACCTGTCCAGCAGGCCCAGCAGGCACCGGGTGCCGAACTCCCGCGCGGAGCTCTCGCACTCCACCTGGACGCGCGAACTCGCGCGGACGAGCGCGCGCGGGGGCAAATTTTCACCGTGCGGATCGACGTGAGGCTTCTCCCTGTCTCCCGAACAAGGGGGGGCGGGGGGGGGGGGGGGCGGGGGGAAGGGCCTGGGATGGCCAGGTGCCGCTTCTTCTTCTCCAGCATGAGTTTTAGGTCAAGTGACGAAAGAACTTGGCTATCTAGGGGGCGTTCCTTGGAGTTGTCTGTGACATGGGAGTCCACCCCTCTCGCGGGATATAATTTTGCCATATACCTACCGAAATGGGCCAGGTGCCGAAACCCGGTGTCCCGAAACCCAGCGACCAAGCGCGGGCTTCTTTAGTGCAACCAGCCACCCTGGTAGAGGCCGCTTGCCGCTTCTGGAGCTTACCGTATTGCGCGCCACCAAGACACACGAAAATTTGGCAGCGGAGGCCACGAAAGTTCAACCCCCCCCCCCCGGTATTGGGACTAAAACGATTCTGTGTCCTGCCTCTACGCAATCAGCTGCAGTAACTAAGGCCCTTCTACCATGCCCTTGCAGAACTCCTGGTAGCTCCTTAGCTCCCTCTTCAAAAAAAAACAAAAACATGTGGATACCGGGCCCCAGCTCCTTGGCTCCCAACCACCGGCCATGGTTCTTCAAGTTTTTGGTTGTGAACTTTGGGCACAGACTCTGGCCCCATTTGACTATCAAAGTCACCCCGCAAGTGGTGGGTTTTAAAAAACACACCCGAGTTTCTCACTTTGATGACTCCCAGAAAGGGTCAAAATAATGAACCCAGAGACCTCCCCCGTAAATCTTCGTCACTCCAAACCCTCATGGGGCCTCGGACGAAACATCGGTCTCGGGCCGCGGCCAAAGCATAGACCAGGGTGCGATACCTGGCGTCTGGGCAAAACGGAATGCGGGAAAAACCAAATACCCAGACCTCCACTTGCTTTTGTCCCCTGAAACATATATATATATAAGATATTAAAAAAGAAAGATAGATTCCCCTTAAAAATCAACAGGGGCAATTAAAAAGAAAAATGGAAGCAGAGGTCGCAACCCGGAGACACCAGGGAGCACCCAAGAAAAGCCATGTACCTGGAGTCTCCTTCTGACCCGCATCAAAAATGGTTGGTCATGACCTGAATCTTTGCGGGTCACCATTTTTTAAGGGTCATGGAGACTCCAGACACGTGTTTTCTGGCCAGAATCTCTGAAGGTTTGCTGCAGTGTTGGTAAGGGGACTGTCCAAACCTTCACTTACCTTTGATCTGATGTACCCCACAAAGAGTGCGAAAGGGAATAAGCATGCACCAAGGGACTGTCCCCTTCACATACCCGGCATTTGATTACAGCTCGGATGTACCAAGTGCGGAAAGTAAAGAGGTCGGATCCATCATCCAAAGTGTCTGGAATTGCATCTGTCTCGACATGGACCCCCCCCCCGGCCCAAAATAGGTGGTGTCCATTTGCTTTCGCTTTGAAGCAACCCAACAGCACCCTCAAAAGCTAGTACAGCCAGACACCCCGGACCTAGGGTGTGTTTGAGGCTTCTCCCTTCTTTGGGTTGCTTGAACAGAAAACAAAATGAAAAAATCTCCACTTTTTGTAAGGTCCTCCTGTCCCAACACCCCCAGCTGAAAACATGCCGCTGCTCGCACGGCCGGAGTCCCATCTGGGTCTTGCTTATCGCAGAGTCTGGACCTCAGCAGTTTTGGGGATCCCCGTCTCAGGTCTGCGCATGTCTTATTTGTGGGCTGCTGTGGTTTCACTGCAAGTAGGGAAATCAAAACGCGTCGAATCACACGAATTCCTATACCCGTCGCAAATCAACTGGACATGTACCTCTAGGCAACCGAGAATTTATCTACTGGGAAAGCGGCAGCGCTAAGCAACACCAATTTGGCAGCCAAAAGTCGGTGTCTACGATTCATATTCAGGACCTTCTGTGTTAGGCAAACCCCCCCAAAAAAAAAAAAAAAAACGAATTGGAAGGGACCCATTCCGATTGAAAACCCGTCTGAGAAAACAAAAAACAACAATCATTTCAAGGGACCGACCCATCTGAGCTCGAGGCAGCAGCCTGGAAAGGCAACTGAAGGCCACCTGGCAGGAGCTGGGGGCGGGGGTGTTCGGGGGGCACGGGGGGGGCTACTTAACGGGTTGCTTAACCCCGGAAAAGGCCTGTTCGGGGTCTTCTTAAACCCTTTTCTGGCCCTGAATCCCTGCTTGTCGCCTTGTAAACCCTGAAGAAACCCCACTAAACCCTGATTGTCACCCTGAAAACACCTGAACAAAAAAAACATGGCCATGTGGGTGTGTGTGTGTGTATGCGTGTGCTTGAGGCTGGGTAATTACCCTATTTGGACACTTGCCCATATAGGCCCTACTGCTACCGCAAGACCACCCACCGAAGCGGGTGCGTCTTTTTTAGCCCCCCCCCACAAACAAAACATGTGGTTTTCCTTGGGGCGTCCCCTGGGGCGTCCCTTTAAAAACCCACAAAAACGGCATGGGCCCAACAGCTCCCCCGACGTCTCCGCCGCTTCTCTCCAACCCGCCGGCGCCGCCAGCTGCGGCGACTTGCCTTGCCTCGCGCGGGGGGAGCATCGCCCCGGAGCGTTTGTGATACGGCCGTGGGTGTCAAAACCAAATGGGATAAACAAATTGTATTTTGGTTGGTAGGTGAATTCACCACCCATTTTAGAACCTATTTTAGTGGAAATTGGGATGTTCACTGGGGGTACGGGATTGTGACCCATGGCCATACCAACATCCCTACCGTGGGCGTAATGTGGATGGTTGCGAAATCCATTTCGCGCCACCTAAGAAATCCCGGAATGATGATCGTGCATGGTTGCGAATTCCTAACGGCACCACCGTTCAGAAATCCTGGAAAGATGATGATTTTTCTGTCAGTGCAACAAAATATGGCTTCAACCATGGTTGCCAAGTGGTGCAGGATGTCGCGCATCCACAGTATCACAGAAAAAGGCGAACAAGAAGATCAAAGACCCGAAACTTGTGGCAATGACCCGTTTAACCAGGTTGATCACTTTCAAGGAGGCACCATTTTTCACAACCGCGCCCTTGATGATTGGCCTATACAGTACACAAGGCTCTGAATGGAAAACTCCAAATGCTTGCAACGACCTCCTCTGTTTACGGTTCCCTGGCCCATGATGTCTGCACTTGTATGGGTGGCCCCTTTGTTTCAACAAAAGGGCGTAAACACAAAAGTCAGTCAGCCAGTCAGTAAGTCAGTCAGTCAGTCAGTCAGTCAGTCAGTCAGTCAGTCAGTAAGTATCCAAGTAAGTAGTAAGTCAGTCAGTCAGTCAGTCAGTCAGTCAGTCAGTCAGTCAGTCAGTCAGTCAGTCAGTCAGTCAGCCAGCCAGCCAGCGAGTCAGTCAGTCAGTCAGTCAGTCAGTGAGTCAGTCAGTCAGTCAGTCAGTCAGTGAGTGAGTGAGTGAGTGAGTGAGTGAGTGAGTCAGTGAGTGAGTCAGTCAGTCAGTCAGTCAGTGAGTCAGTGAGTCAGTGAGTCAGTGAGTCAGTGAGTCAGTGAGTGAGTGAGTCAGTGAGTCAGTGAGTCAGTCAATCAGTCAGTGAGTCAGTGAGTCAATGAGTCAGTGAGTCAGTGAGTCAGTCAGTCAGTGAGTCAGTGAGTCAGTGAGTCAGTGAGTCAGTGAGTCAGTGAGTCAGTGAGTCAGTGAGTCAGTGAGTCAGTGAGTCAGTGAGTCAGTCAGTGAGTCAGTGAGTCAGTGAGTCAGTCAGTCAGTCAGTCAGTCAGTCAGTCAGTCAGTCAGTCAGTCAGTCAGTCAGTCAGTCAGTCAGTCAGTCAGTCAGTCAGTCAGTCAGTCAGTCAGTCAGTCAGTCAGACGAGCAGCGAGCTCAGAACTTGGCCGGCTGTCTGGCTAGGTGGCAGGCTGACAGCTGGCTGACTGACTGACTCACTGACTCACTGACTGACTGACTCACTGACTCACTGACCGACTAGCTGACTCACTGTCTAACATCTAGCTACCCTACTCCTGCTTCTACTCTTCTTCTCTTCTATTCCTGCTCCAACTCCTACCTACCCTTCCGACTCCAACAGGGATCCTTACATTATACACCTGAACATTGCCTTGTAAATGGCGGTTTCCTTTTATTTTGGTGTTGAAAAAAGCAACATGTTGCAAACGGGTGGTTGCAAAATGGAGATCTTTTAAGGAGCCCTGTCCAAAAGCTTGGGATTTCTTCGCCTTTAGACCAGCAAAAGGAAGCCGCCCGCTTCGCCTGCTCTGCGCGGCCTTCTTCAGCGCGGCCAGCAGGTCCCCGAGGCCTAGGAGCTCCCAGGTGAGTTATTGCTGCACCCATGCCAAGAGCAGCGAAGTCCAAATCATGTCCCTTCACAACGATTTGGCTGCGGCTCCAAAAAACGGTACCAAACTGGAACCTGGTAAGTGGAAACATGGCCCAAAACCTGCAAGGCCCCTTTTGCTTCATTTTGAGCCACACCCATTTGTTATTTTTCGGTTGCTTGCTGCTCCCCTGCTAAAAGTTTAACTTTTAATGGTTTAATAGAAAAACCGCTGGTTGGCAAGAAGCTAAAGTCCTAACATCCAAGCAAAATGCACCAAAGTTTGTTAATAGGGAGGTGGTTTTTGACCCCAATACTGCTCTGATTCCAACCACTAATCCCAGAATTGGACACCCCTCTACTCAAAAACTGGGATGGATGAGTATGGGGTCAGCATTCTTGATTTCAAGCCCTTTATGGAAGTATTGTTTTGTTTGTGTGGTGATTTGTCTGCTTGATGTGCATGGTCTACTGCCAAATGTTCGTTGTCAGCAAGATACTATGTGTTTATCTACGAAACTGTTCATTTGGATACTACTTATGTATGCATGTATACATATATATACATACATACGTACGTACGTACATACATACATACATACATACATACATACATACATACATACATACATACATACATATATACATACATACATACATAAATATATGCATCTTCTACATATATATATATATATATATGGCTGTTGATCAATATTCCTGTTTCCGGAAAACGCCATCTTCGCGAGAAAAAAAGTTTCTTTCGCGAAGCAACTCCATCGCCACGCCCTTGTGTTTGCAGCGTGCGCTCTGGAGCCATTGTGCCTGCTGCAGTTATGCTTGCAAACACGGTAGCCGCAGTTCACTTGCGTGCAGTACGTAGTGTCAAGTGCAAGCAGTCACCGTCATTCGCGTCTTTCGCGGATCTTTCGCGAAACTTGCTCCAAAATAGCCCAGCCAACGTTTTTGATATGCACCATTCCCAACACAGGCAGGGAATCAATGATGCAAGTGTAGGTGCTGCGCATCTCCCTATCTACAAGGGAGCGGGGTCTCCAAGAATCCAACGCGGAATCTTTCGCGAAACAATAAGTTTCTTTCGCGAACTCCATCGCCAATCTTTCGCGGAGGGATTTAAGCCAAGACGAATGGTCGCCGAATACATCACTCCTTGCAAGGACGTTTTGGTCAAGCCCCATATATATATATATATTTTGCATATGCACAGGCAACTTGAAAGCTAAAGTACGGTGTGCTACCCCAGGGGGGCATTGCCACCCCAAGTGCCTGCCGTTCTCGTGCCTCCAGTGAACTGGCAGGGCAGGCCGCTACAGTTTCGGGGTTGAGAATACCCCCAGAAAGAAGCAAAGGACACGTTCAAGGAACCCCCAAAAAGGAAGTGGGCATGGCATGTTCAGTAGTTGAGCTAACACTGATGATGTTGTAAGAAAATCCCCCTATCACAAGCAACTGTCAGACCTCTTCCTGGAGATTGGCATCCGACTCCCAAAAGGGGTGTTGTTGTTTGGTTTCCCTTTGAAACCGCCCAAACGAGCTATGCTCAACATATTGTCAGCGGACATGCTACTGACTTGAAACGACTCTGTAAAGCGCTTGCGCAACCTTCTTTTGTCTCTGGCTTGTCCTTGCAAGCGGCCCGCCTACAGCAAGGTCACTTGCCTGAGGGCACTTGCCCGATAACCCAAACTTTCAGAATGCACTGTCTGCCTTTTCCTTGTCAGCGCCGGCTTCCAGCAAGCACTGGGCAACTCTCTCGTTGGCATGCAGAAAAGCAAGATGTTATGGTGCGCGCCCATGGGTGTCTGTCTTGTCCTTGTCAGCACCCACCTCCAACAAGCTCTGCACAACGTCCAAATGGCCGCGTTCACAAGCAACGTGCAATGCTGTGTGGTCATGGGTGTCTGCCTTGTCCTTGTCAGCACCCACCTCCAACAAGCTCCGAACAACTTCCAGATGGCCGCGTTCACAGGCAACGTGCAATGGTGCGCGCCCATGGGTGTCTGTCTGTCCTTCTCAGCACCCACCTCCAACAAGCTCCGCACAACTTCCAGATGGCTGCGTTCACAAGAAACGTGCAATGGTGTGTGGCCATGGGCGTGCAATGGTGCGCGACCATGGGTGTCTGCCTTGTCCTTGTCAGAACCCACCTCCAACAAGCTCCGCACAACGTCAAAATGGCCGCGTTCACAAGCAACGTGCAATGGTGCGCGCCCATGGGTGTGTGTCTCTCTTGTCAGCACCCACCTCCAACAAGCTCCGCACAACTTCCAAATGGCCGCGTTCACAAGCAACGTGCAATGGTTTGTGGCCATGGGCGTGCAATGGTGCACGCCCATGGGTCTCTGCCTTGTCCTTGTCAGCACCCACCTCCAACAAGCACCGCACAACTTGCAAACGGCCGCGTTCAGCAGCGAAACGCAATGGTACCAGCGATGGCTTTCTGCGTTGCCCTTGTCAGCAGCTTCCAGCAAGTGCCATATGGCCTTAAAATGCAGCAAGATGCAATGGTGTGATGCCGCTGTTGGATGCCTTGTCCTTGTTAGCACCGGCCTCAAGCAAGCAATGCACAACTTCCAAATGACCGTGCGCAGAAGCAAAATGCAATGGTGTGCCACCATTCCTGTCTGACTTAATGTCGCTGTCAAACCTGCAAATGGCCATATTTCGACGAACCATGCAACGGTGTCAAAAGGCCGTCCCTTCCCGCGGAATTGGGATCCTGAGGCTCTTCCAGCAGCTCTTCCACAACTGGTGTGTTGCCGCTTTCAGCCGCTTGCAGCAAATCATCGCTTGCGGTGGCACACTGTGGATGGACGAAATCCATTTCGCACCACCCAAGAACCCCTAGAATGATGATTCTCCTGTAAATACCAACAAACAATGGTTTCCCATGGTTTCAAAGTGGTGCAGGATTTCGTCCATCCACAGTATGGCCGTACAACCGCCGTCAGGCAATCAGGTTGCTCCCATAGACTTCCACGCCCCAAATAGCACAGGCCACTGACCAACGCAAGCTGCCTGAAATTTTGCAAAGCCAATTCTTTGGCCATTTGGCGTCGCAGCGCATCAAACAAGCATCCACTGTCTTCATGGGCCTGTAGCTCATCCCACCACACGGAGAACTCTGTTGCTGTCATCACCTTCTTGCCATCAAGCAAGCGAACACACACCATGTTTCGCCGCTGCGCTCGAGCCGCACTTTCTCACGCACTGCTGTGAAGGAGCGGCCTTGCATCTCGTCATGAAGCCCGGATCGATCGTGAAGGCTGTGTAGGAATGAAGTTTCCGGAAGTGAATCGGTGTGGGGGAGGGGGTGGTAAGGGGGTGAGGGGAATGAAGGCCTTAAAAAGTTCTTGCCACGCAGTTGCCCAGGATGCGGAAACGAAATGGGCATGTGTCAAGACATGGGGATCCACAAAATAAGTAGTTTCCTGCTCGTTTCCATACCATCAACACACACACAAATGAGATTCGACTTCTGAACCACGCGGGGCATTGTCGCCACGCCAATCTTGGCTACTGGCAAACTCGGGCGACTGATATTTGTTTGTTGCTTTTCTGCAGGATGGGGTGAAAACATCTGGAGTCCTCCGATGCCCCAAATTAGCATAGTCCTTTGGTGTCCTTTTAAACCAACCCCCAAGATGGGTACCCTCGAAAGAACACCCCCCCACACACACGCAGATCGAAAATTGTGTTTTCCCTGCGGTTTGGGGGTTTAGATCCTCTGAGAACCAGCCGGGCTTCCTGTTGGCAGGTCCTTGACTCTGGGCTGGAGAGGACTTTCGATTTGAACGCTCGAACGTCAGCAGTTCGTGGGGTGCTTGGTGACGGGTCATAAACCATGGAAAACCAGAACCTTTTGCTGGAATCATCAGGGTTTCTTAGGTGGTGCAGGATTTCGTCCATCCACAGTATTGCTGGTGTCAACTGAGTATGCCAGGAGCCCGCTACTGCAGGTGGTTCGGAGGCTAGAGCACCTCCCCATGTTTCAGTTTGGGGGGAGCTTTTGGACCCTCATTCCCGGTTTTTCAAGAGGAACTTGCAGTTCAAAAGTTCAAAACACCAGTTGGCAAGGGAGGATCGACTCAAGGTCGCCAGGGCATTCCAAAGCGCCTCTTCCGTTCCTTGGCTTCAAGAGATGAGGAAATCACCAGTTCCACCCATCCAAACTATCCGCCCACCACCCCCCCGGGTTCGTGCTCGTTGCGAATCCGATCGATCTCTGAGACCCCCCACCCTCCTGCGGGGTTTCGGTCTGGTTCACGCCGCCTCGTGGATTGAAACACACAAACGCGGGCCCGCGTGGACGCGCCAAAACCCATTGAGTTGAGGATATATATCCAGCAGGCTTCAACAATTGAAGGTGGGAATCATCCCATCAGCAAGCCTTGGATGTGCAAAGTTCAGTGCAAGGTACCAAAAGGTGCCAGAGCGGACCTCGAAAACTGTGGCTGTCCTTTGTTCCTTTGTTGGTTCCAGGACGTGCTTTCCCTATTGACCGCAAGGAGTCCCCCGCATGTCCGACTGGTGAAAGAAACTGTCACCGAAGCCGCAACAAGCCTCGCAAGTGACTGAACTGGCATCCCCTCAGGAAAATGGGACCGCGCTAGTCAAAGTTGAGGGGCGTGTAAAAAAGCAGGCCAAGGCCCCCTGCAAGGGGCGTTGCCCTAAACTAAACCGGAAAGAAGACCCCCCCTCTCAAACGAGGCCCTATCAAAATCCACCAGGGACTTATGAACTTGGGGGTTCCAGTGGTTTCTACGGTTTAACATCCTCACTCCTTGGAGCCAAAGGCCAGCCTAGGCAAAGCTCGGTACCAGCTCGGCCACTCCCAACCCTTCTCCATGATCCCAACATGCCATCCCCAGACGAGTTGGTCGCTTGGCCGAGAATTCCTGGCTCAAACGAAGTGGCAACCTCACGAAGAACCTCCCACACAAACCCCTCACAGGAGAATCGACAGGGGGCGTCCAAACCCAAAAATGATTGAAAACCACAAATGATGTGTCTTGTGAAACATTGTCCTGGGCAACAGGAAACGCTGCCGGCTGACTGGGCTCGTAGTTTTCTGGCTCAAGCCCTCCCCCACTGCCCACACAGCGGCCCCAAACCTGAATGTTCTGTTGGTTTCCGCTGGTAGACAAGTGTCAAACCATACTTAAACCAGTGGCACCCATCTCTCGACGAAACTGACCTACACAGCACACCTCTGGCCCCAAGTTCGGGTGTATTTGGGTGGGTCCCCTTTTGAGTACTGTAGGACGTGGGTGTTCTTTTACAGCAAAGCCAAAGGAACAACTACCATGTGGCTGCTTATTTTTCCACGGACCCCCCAAAAAGAACTTGGGTTTTCCAGTTGGCTTCCCTTTGAGCCCACCAAAACACGGGGGTGCCCAAACGCAACAAAAACAAGAGAGACCCAAAAAATGGGTCCCCGACTTCACCACCTCCCCCCAGGTTTCCAGCGCTCGCATCCCCGGCGGCCTTCCAGCCAGAGGTCCGTGGCCAGCAGGGCCGCGGCCTGGAGCGTGCCGGCGGTGCTCCTGGCGCTTCGCCCCGCGGTGACGTGCGCGCGGAGTGGACGCGGGGCACAAGATGAAGAACGAGTCAGCGCCAGATATGGGTATGGCTCAAAATGAAACAGGGACAAACCGCAGGTGTTGGTCCATGTTTCCACTTACCAGGGTTCCATTTTGGTACCGGTTCTTTGAGCCATAGCCATATGGCCATGGGTCAAAAGCCGAATCGTCCCAGTGAACATCCGATTCAATCCAACCACTAAAATAGGTTCTAAAATGGGTGGTGCATTCACCTACCCCAGAATGGTACCATTGGTTTTTTCCCACAGCTATATGAGCCAGGTTGACACAGGTGGGGCGAATTTTCCTTAAGCGAGTTGGGTGACCCCTTTGATGTCTGACAAATGCAATTGGTCCAATTCCGATTTCACCTGGCGCCGCCGGTTCTTGCATGGGCGAATCCGGTGAGCTGTCCTCTCGTCCCCGAGTCTCTGTAAGCTGCGGGTCAGGAAGTGGGAGATCACTCCCTGCTCGTGGCAGGCCTGCGGGTTGCGAACAGGAACCCTGGGAACCAAAACGCGGACCTGAGCTTCCCGGTCTAAAACAAGAGCGCAACCAACGAAGAACACCCACGCGAAACCCAAAAAAAAGCGTCCCTACCCGTTGCAAGTCGGGGAACAAGGGAACCCCTTGCTCAAATTTGCCGTGGTTGGTTCGCTTGCAGTGCTTATGGAATGTGCCGGGTCTGAGGCCTGACGGGGAACGTGGGGGCTTTCCAAGTGGCAGCACAAAGCAGTGCTTGGGTGAAACAAGAGGCCATATGGCCACGGATCAAAATCCAAATCGTACCCCCAAGTGAACATCCGATTCAATCCAACCACTAAAATAGGTTCTAACATGGGTGGTGCAGCTACCCCAAAATGGTACCATTGGTTTTGACCCACAGCCATATCTTTGACACGCCCCCATGTGAGGTGTTTTGCCCGAAACTGGAGCTAGCCAGCAAGACTGGAACTCCCCTTCTTTTGGGATCCCAATCGTTCCACCCCGGCAAACTCGCAAGGGCTTCCCTTTGCTGTCCCGCCAAAATCGGGGCGCACTGTCCTTCCCTCTTTCAAAAAGTTGATCAATGCTCTTTCTGGCTTGCAGGCAACAAATACACTGTTGGAGATCAACAAAAGCAAAAGGAGGGACCCCTTAACCCAAACAAGGGGACCCTTCTTTGAGGTGGGTTTTTTTGGTCCTATTGTTTTACAAGAGGGTTTCCAACCACTTTGGGGCCGATCCCTTGTTGTTCAACCAAACTGAGCCAGACGTAGATACTTTGGGGTTGACTTGTTGCTGGTTCGGGGAGATGACAGCTGCGTGCTGGGGAAAATGAAAGAAACCCGAAAGACGAAGACTTCACACGCTGAAGCACATACTGTGGATGGACGAAATGCTACACCACCAAGGAAACCCTGCAATAATGGTTCCCCAGTAAATACCAGCAAACAATGGCTTCCCATGCTTTCAAAGTGGTGCGAACGGATTTCGTCCATCCACAGTAGGTGACCTTTTGTGAAAACCAGAGCTCCGCGACTCCGCCTCCGCGGTGTCCTTTCGAGCCAAAAGCGCCCGCACCACATTGTGCACCGCCGCCAGGTATTCCTAGCGAAGCGACTGCGACGCACCTTTTTCAGCAGGCCCCCCTTGTATTTCGGGGGTCGCTAAGCGGTCGCTAATCGGTATCAAAGGGTTGGGTTCTTTAAGGTATGGGTGACTCTAAATACATCCCAATGGATCCCAGACAGGCCACTGCAGTAGGGAATCCTTTGCCATTTTCCCGTGTCTGTATCACGCAGTTCCCTTGGTTACCTAATATAGTGGGAAATGGAATCACTGGGAGTACATTGTTTGTTGCATCACAACTCAGTAGAAAGCGACCTGAAAGAAGACGTGTCCACTGATTAGTTGTCCTATCCCAGACAAGTCATGCAGGCAATATATGCCAAATGTGGATAAATATTGCATACATGGCGATATATAGAACACTCCAACTGCAAAAGCGCGCCTAGAAAGTGGGGTTGTGGCCACACCCGGCATGTGTACCAGCGATCTGGCAGGGATCCGAAGCTTGCTTTTGCAGCCCCAGAGATGCACAAAGCCAATAGGTGTCCTTTGTCAAATAGATGGCACTGGCAAATGACCAGAACCAACCTGCAACCAGTGCAACTATTTTCAACCTACGAGCATGCAACAAACGTGAAGACTCCCTTTGATGTGTCCAAACCAGTTGACTCTCCCTTCACATTGGCCTCGCTTCGATCCATCCACATGGACAGCTGACGAAGCGGCGGGGCACCCCCGCCTGTTCTCCTCTCGCCTCAGAGCCCAACACAGTTGGAACGTCTGGACATCACGGTGCGTTCGCTCGTTCGCTTTGTGATGGCGAGGGTTGGTCAGGCATTGCGAGGTCAGTAGCAAACTCAGGTGGTATCCCAGCCCCTGGAGCCTTCTTGAAAATTGCTCCCACCCCAAAGCTTATTTGGGCAGGCCCGATAGCTTCCAGCTGGGGAGACATATGGCCTCGCTGGCGGTTGGGTTGGTCTGAAACCGCCAGCGTAAAAGTGGATGACGCATAATCCGGAGAGAGGGTAACAAGCACGCCAAGAGCAGCGAAGTCTTAATCATGGCTCTTCACGATGATTTGGCTGCGGCTCAAAAAACTGGTACCAAGCTGGAACCCTGGTAAGTGGAAACATGGGCCAAAACCTGCGTAGCCCCTTTTGTTTCATTTTCACCCACACCCATTTTGGGTCAAAATCCCGTACCCCCAGTGAACATCCCAATCCAACCACTAAAATAGGTTCTAAAATGGGTGGTGAATTCACCTACCAACCAAAATGGGATCCCAAAACGGGTTTGACCACCACAGCCAAATGACTTGGGACTAGCAGATGGAAAATCGCCATGGCCTCGCTTCCAGGGCTCCCCTGCCGTCTGCTTGAGGTACTGGGCCATGAGCGCCAGCAGCGAGTCGCAGCAGCTGGTCATCCTGGCGGCCACAAACCCGCGGAGAACCCGAGTAAACCCGCAGAAACCCGAGGGCACCCTAGGAAAACCGAGGAAAACCCGAGGAAACCCGGAAAACCGCGGAACCCCGAGGAAACCCCTAGGAAAACCCGGAGGAAACCCGCAGAAACCCGAGGAAACCCGAGGAAACCCGGAGGAAAACCTGAGCAAACCCGAGGAAAACCGACAAAACCCGGAGCAAATCCAAAGAAAGCCCAAGGGAAACCGACAAAACTTGGAGCAAATCCAGAGAAAGCCCGAGGAAAACCGACAAAACTCGGAGCAAACCCGGAGAAAACCCGAGAACAACCAAGAAAAGTTGAGAGAACCCAGAGAAAACTTGGCGAAAGCTGCCGAATTGCAAGTAGGAACCTTTTCCCCCTTTATCGTTGGCTTGTCGGTCCAAAAAGGAACCAGGGTCAGAACATCATGCTGCGCCAAAGAACGTACGGTCCTCTCTGGGGCCGCCTGTTTTGTACTTGAACAGCAGAGGGACACCATCTTTCAACCACTTTCATCACTTTGAAACAAGGCGTCTGGATATTATCGGGGCCAAGGGTCTCTTAATAACAAAAATCCTTACATTACACATCTGAACATTGCAACTTGCAAATGCTGGTTTCCAACTTTGTCTGGGTGTTGCAAAAGCAACATGTTTCCACCTGCAAAATGTCACGAGGGGCCTAAAGGCCAACCCACAGGATAGGCCGGGAGGGCAAGTGCACCGCCGGGCCGCAGGTGCCGGGTCTCTTGGCCATCCTAAGCGGCAGGCGGCAAGGAGAAAACCCCCGGCAGGTCATAGAAAACCATGGGCTTGGCTCAAAAAAAATCACCCCCCCCCCCACACCGGTGGGTTTTGTTTTGGCCTCCGGTTAAAACCACCACAGAAAGGGTGCCATCAAAAAAGACAGCCCTAAGTGGGAGATAAGTGATTGGAACATCCAACCTAGGGTCCCCAATTTCAGTTTGATCTTCCCCATAAAAGGGCAAATGGAACCATTCATGAAATGCCAAGGGTCCCCCCCCCCCCCCCAATTTCTTGTTTTTTAGGGAGCGGGATGTTGGAAGGGAAGACAGGCCAGATGGTATGCTCATGAATCTGGGTGTGCCTTTGATTGAGGCTCAGCACCCCTTCCGGCGTAGTATCAAAGGGAAAGGCAACAGCTACTTTGACACACACCCGTAATATATGCTCGGCTGGGCGCGTGGATGAATGTGTCAAACGGAAGGACATCATTCACACAGGATCAACAGTGTTTGCTGGTCACACAAGTATCTTCTGGGAAAGTGACCATAATTCCCCAACCAGAAATGTGGGTATGTCTTCTCTAAGGGGACCCTTTGTGGATGGTGCTAAAGGGAAACCAAACGACAAGCCCCTGTTTGGAGGGTCCCATCAAAATAGGCACACGCCCATTCTTGAGGAATCCCTAGAAAAGAACCTTCATGGGGCGTAAATCTTTGTTTTTACCCGCAAATCGGTCCGGCGGAATCGCTCGTTAGCCCGTAGTCACATGGGTGTGTTTCAAAGTACGTGAATCCATTGCCATATGTTGAGTGGTTTCCCTTTGAACTCCCCCCAACCACACGAAAGAGAGCACCCTCACAAAGAGACCCATATGAGCTTGTCCTTTCGTGTTGGGCCCCAAATGTTGGGGTTTGTTGGTTTAACGGGAGACCAAAGCGAACACCGAAAAATCCATTGTCCGGGTCCCATGTTTTGAAACCCTAGATCTCGGCCCTTAGGCTCCCTACAGCGCCATGAGGTCCGCCAAGGCCGACCTCAGCTTGGATCGCGATCAGATGCTTTGGTTCTCTTCGGTGTTTCGCCGATGGGCTTCTTATTCCACGGGTAAAACCAACTGATGGACAAAATCCTGCACCAGTTGGTAGGTGGTTCCCTGTATTCATAGGGTTTCATGAATTCCAACTGGTGCAGAATCGATTCGGTCCGTCCACGGCAGTGAAAACTAATGGCGAGATGCCACCATGGAGATCTAGTGATCCCTGCATAACCATGGTCAGAAATCAGCGGCTCAACAATGACATACAGTATTCTCGTTTGAACATGGCTTAATTTGGGTGTAAAGTGCCCCACAACCCCATTCTCATTCTGGTACATGTGGGTGCATCTTGTTTTGATGAGTACCTGACAGTTGGAAGCTTCACCGCTCTGCTTGGTGTTGCTGGAATCCCAAAGGAAAACCAGCCAATTTGCGTGGGTATCCCAACTTTGAGACGAATGCGGGAAGGCATCAAACCCCACACGTCAAGGTGGGCAACTCACGCCAGTGGTCCTGTTGCTATCTTTGTGGGGGTAACCAGGTAGCCATTACAGGACCACCCTGCCAAATGGGTGTGCCATTTGTTCGATACCCTTCTTCTTTCGTTCTTTCTTTTTTGTTTTTTTTGGGGGGTCCAAGGGGGTCCAAAGTATATCTTGATATTAGCATCTTTGATCCCCGCTAAACATGTGAACCAATATGTTGTTACAAGGGGGATCAAAGAACATTGACACAAACCCAAGTGGTTTCGATCAAACGTACCCGTTTCGGGGGTTGCTCTAAAGGAAAACCCAAAGCATGCTTTCATTTGTTTGGGGGGGTACAGTTCCACCGTTTTGAGACAACCCAAGCGGGGTGTGCTTCTACCCCCCCCCCCGCCCCCAACAACCATAGAAGCTAACAAAAGAGTTTTGGAAGACTACTTTCCTCTTGCGCAAGCCCCTTTCCTTTTGAGCAAGCCCCCTTGCATGATTGTTGGACAATGGGTACCTTTTCTGGTTCAACGAGTTTCCAATAGCATTTGGGGCCTCCCGACAATCTTACCAGTTTCGATCCACCTGAGGCCCCGGCGAGTTCACCAGCCACTCACAGCAGGACTTCTTCAGAGGCGTCCCCGCCAGCGCCGCACAAACCTCGAAAACGAAACTTGGCAGAAGAAGCCTCTAGAGCAGAGGGGGGAAATCCATCGGTGTGTGTCAAAATAAACATGTCAATGTGGTTGCCCGTTTCAAAAATGGATCTCGGGTTTTTCCTGTTGGTCTCCCCTCAACCCCAACCAAAAAGGCTTCCCCCACCCACGTGGCTTCTCAAAATATTACCCCCCCCCAAAAAAAAAAAAAACATGCCTGCTCTGCTGTTGTCTCCTCCCGGCCCCAAAGAGCAAGAGGGTCCGACTCATCGGCTCAAAACCGAAAACGCGGTACTCGGTGCCCGGCCCCGGCCAGGATGGCACAGGCGAACTCCCCGGCCTCTGCATTGGCCGCCTGGAGCCCATGGCCTCACACGCCAGCCGATCGCTTGGTGCTGGAGACACGCGTCGATGTCTGATTTGTTCTTTGCTTTTGCTACTCTTTCTTGATCCCTAGATTTGTGAGTGTGTTGTTGCTTCTGGGGGGAAAGGGGGTCAAGTACCAATTTTATAGAGTGCCAAGGGACCAGGGAACTACAAAGAGCCCGAAACAACCTCGGGCTCTGCAGTACATCTCCGGGGCACCGCGCCCAGCACGGTCAGCGTAAAGGCCACGTGCTCCTAATCCAACTTCCCTCCCGAGAGTGACTGGCGATTTGGGGTTCACCATTTCTTGGGGTTCACCACTTCGAGTGGGAATCCCAAGGGCTCAAAGAAAATCGGGGCGCCACTCAAGAACTGTTGTTTTTCTTTCTTTTTGTTAACGATAGCGACCCTTCAAGCGAAGAAACGTCGTAACGACCCGCCTGCCGCAACAGCAGGAGCTCGGCCTCGCTTCGGCTTCGAATTGCATGTTACTATGTACACTATGTACACTATGTACATGGCTCTGTATCAAGGGTACCCGCCCCTGTTGACGTAAATTCCTGTGATTGGGCTCCCAATGGTGGAAGGTCCCAGAAAGGTCATGACCCTAACAGGTCTCCTTGGGCCCGGTTGGGTGCGAAAAAGCCCGGATTGTGCTTGCGGGCGGCGTTCTGGGGGGGGCGGGTCCTTGACAACGGGAGTCATGGATCCACTTTGAGACTCCTCAAAACCACTCTAATTCAGCTATCCCTACACTCACTGGCTGAGTGGATGGCCCACCAAAGGTCCAATTATTTACCACTAAAATGGTCTTCCCAAAAGTTTAAAGTTCATGAACTCAGGAAGTGAGTACGTGGTTTGCGGGATCTGACACCAACCAGGAAAAAACCGGGAAACCTGTGGACCCACGGTTTGTCTTATACTGCCACGCCAAAAGTCCAAGGCCCAAGCAATGGCTCCTCCATAGTGCGTCAGCGACCCCAACCTCCGACCGCGGCACCAGGCAGAGCCCCGCGCTTTCCACCAAAATTGGCTTGAGACATAGGACCATTGCTAGGATTTGCTAACCAGAACTCAGGATTCCCCTGCTGACCTTCTTGCTCTCGCATGAAGAAATGAGTGATGCAAACGAGGCACGAGAATGTTGTACCACAAGAAGCCTCTCCTGGAGTCCAGAGTTGGCAACCTCACCTCATGGAAGATGCCAAAAAAGTTGACCAACTCCGGAGAAGAACAGGGAAGTGAGATCCACGAAAACCAAGAGAAACTCATAAGAAACGGTCGAAAACTTGAGTGGTCCGCACTGTTCGTGGGTTGAATGGAAACCCCCACCAAACCCTAAATGAAAACCCCCCACCAAACCCTAAAAAGCCAAAAAGCTCAGGGGGTCCAAGCGTGGGAGGGCCCGAGCCGGCCCCATTGGGCTCTGGCCAGCGGGTGAGGTGCGCGGCGTTTCGCTCCGCGTCAGCGAAGGCGCGCCTTTGCAAGCGGCTGCCTCCCTACAATTGGTGGTTTGGGTTGGAGGTTCGGGATGTGTTCTCTTACATCTGGGCTGTGTCTCCTTGGAGGATACCCCTTGTTTGTGGCTTTTTTTCGAGGGAAACCAAAAGGAAACCAAAACGATCTATGTGAGTCTATACGGATGTGTCTCTCTTTTTTTTGAGGGCACCCCCCCTTTTTGTGCGGCTCTTTTTAAAGGGAAACCGAAAGGACAGCCCACCCATTCCTGTGGGCCCACATCTTTTCGATCGAGTCCAACTGGCCCCATCCTCTACGGCTCCAGCGGCGCTGGAGCAACGCCAAAACAAGCAACGAACAAGCAAACATTTTCTTGGTACAGGTTGCGGGATTCAAAGAAAACAAGAACAATGTGTGTATGTATCTATATACATATATACCTGTATACATACATCTATATATATATACATATACATATGTACATATATATGTATACATATATGTGATGGCCCAAAAGGAACGCAGACTGCAAGACTCGACCCCAACCAGACCCCAAGTCTCTACCACCGCTTGCCCCGCCCACCCCTCGCTTTTATCAGGCCCCCGCAGCAGGCGACGCCCGTTGTCTGCGAGGAGCTCCTGGGCCTTGTCGGCTTGTTTGGGACAAAGAAAGAACACCAATTTCCTGCCTAGATAGCCAAGTTGCGATCGCTTTTTTAAGTCACTGTTGCTAGTTTTTGGGGTAAAGTGCATGGAAAAAAGCGATCGCAACTGGCGATCCAGGTGCCTTTTCTGCAAGCCCCCCTTTTTCCCTTTCTCTCTTTTTTTGGCACCGTTCTTTTTTGGCGCCGTTCATCTTTTTTTTGGTGGCACCGTTCAACTTTTGAGGGAAGCCTTTAAAGCGAGAGTTGCGGAAACGGGGGCGACCGGGAACCCATGGTTTCCGAGCCATGTCCCTTTAAAGACATGGCTTCAGCTCCAAGGCGATGGTTTCAGTGGAAAGCCGTGGGCGTGTCTTGGAGCATATCCTCCTCTCCCCTTGAAAAGGAACCTCCAAAAGGCGATGGTTGTGGACACCAAACCAGCAAAATTCGCCCACTTTTGAGGGGAAATCCAGTGACCCCTCCGAAGCCCATGGGTGTGTCTTCTTGAGCAAACCCACATAAATATTGGGCGATTCTGTCGACATCGCAGAGTTTTGACCCCCACTCATACCCCCTCTCCTGGGTTTGGCCAGAAAATGATGGCCCACATGATGGGGAACGGGTGGGGGCGGGGGGGTGGGGGGGGAATCTGACAACCATGTTGAATAAGAGGAATGAACAAATAGGACAATATATCTACAGTACTCTAGGGAAACAATCGGAGAATTGACGTATCCACCTGTTTTCCTTGCTGTGGAGGTAGGGGGTTCTCTCTTTTTCCACCGGCCTGTTAAGATCTCTCTTCCTTTGGTCCACGATGGGTTGGCCAGTCGGCCAATCCGATTAATTTTCCACACCTATGGCCATGGGAACAAGCGAGGGACTTAAATTTGTTGAACTTAAAGGGGACCCTCCCCCCAAAACCAAAAAAAAGAAAGAACCATACAAAAACGAGACTGACCCCTCTTCCACCGCCCTTCCCACCCCGCAATATCCTGCCTGTCCGGAGGTGATTCTGAGCTGCTGGACCATAGAGATACCTATGAGCCAGGGGGGCAGGGGCGGGGGGTTGTGTCTCCTTGTGTCCGTTCGTGGGAAACTAAAGCAAATTCCTCAGGGCTCAGCACATTTTCGGGGTCGTCACCCCATTGCTTGAGAAACGGGCTCGAATTTCGAGCCCATAACGATCTCGAGGGCCCCGTGGTCTTTTCCTTGTGGCTGCGACTGAACCCTAGGGCGGCGTTGAGACCTTCTCCGAAGCGAGATGAAATTGGGAGCTATCAATGGAATTCCACTCAACATCCTCAACCCTTGTGGATGTAGGCCTAAAGACTTGTAAAATCACAACTGTTGTGCCTCATAAGCGTGCTCTTTTCAGCAAACTGCAGTAGTGTGAAGCGTGTGCCAGAACCAGCACCAAAAAGGGCTGGGCAACCGCTTCATCGCCCACCCCGCTGTGCAGCAGGAAGCAACGGTGTGCCGCCCTGATTGTCAGCACCGGCTTGCAGCAAGCACTGCACTGCCAGAGGACCCTGCTGGGAAGCAACATGCAATGCTGCAAAGCCCTTGCCTTTGCTTTGTCAGCGCCGGCATCCAACAGGATGGCAAAAGCAATGGTAAAAAGTCCTTCTCAGCCACCTTCTCTGTGTCAGCACCAGAATCCAACAAGCACTGCGCAACCGACTGATGCCCATGCTGCGCAGCACAATGCAATGGGGAAAAGCCCTTGACAAAATATTGGATTGGGTATTTGGTGTGGCTAGTATTGTGGTTAAAACAAGAAACAAATGCCCAATAGGGCAAGTAGAACTAGTAAAATTAACACAGTTGAAACAGCACCAGCATACTGCGCAACTGCCAGATGACCGTTCATTGCAGCAAAATGCAATAGTGTGAAGCCCTTGTTCGTCGCCTTCTCTTTGTCAGCACCGGCTTCGAACAAGCACTGCACAACTGACGAATGACCCTGCTGTGCAGCATAATGCAAAGGTGTAAGCCCATTGTTGGTCGCCTTCTCTTCGTCAGCACCGGCTTCCAACAAGCACTGCACAACTGAGGAATCTTCCTGCTGTGCAGCATAATGCAAAGGTGTAAGGCCATTGTTGGTTGCCTTCTCTTTGTCAGCACCGGCTTCCAACAAGCACTGCATAACTGCCTGATGGCCCTGCTCTGCAGCAACATGCAATGGTGTGAATCCCTTATGTTTGCCTTGTCTTTTTCAGCACCGGCATTCAACAAGCACTGCGCAGTCGCCTGCTCGTCCAGCTGCGCAGCTTCGTGCAATGGTGTAAAGTCCTTCTTGGTCACCTTCTCTTTGCTAGCACCAGCACTGCACAACTGAGGAATGACCCAGCTGTGCAGCATACTGCAAAGGTGTAAGGCCATTGTTGGTCGCCTTCTCTTTGTCAGCACCGTCTTCCAGCAAGCACTGCACGACTGCCTGATGGCCAGGTGATATCCCCAACAGCATGCGGTGCTCTTTTTAGTGCTCGCACCACCCCGCAGCCCTCGCAGAACCTCGTGGAACCCTGGTGGAACCCTGGTGGAACCCTGGTGGAACCCTGGTGAAACCCTGTGGAACTTTCGTGGAACCTTACCTCAGGGCCGCCACGGACCACCCCGGAGCCATCTAAAGCTTTCAGCTGTTGGGGGAAAAATGTGAAGCTAAAATCACCTTTGCTGTAAGTGCCGGAGATGGGAGTGTTCGTTGTTCAAATCCGCCCAAAAAGAAAACACCGACCACTGCGGTTTGCTTTCGGTTTCCCTAAAACCCACAAAAAAGACTGGCAATTACCACGCTCCTCCAAAGACGACCACGCCCCTCGTTCCTTTTTCCCGCAGACCTCCTTTAAACCCCCCCCGCGCCCCCAACAAGAACCAGCGGCACCCCACCAGCGCGCCGCTTGGGTGCCGCACCCAGAAGCTCCGGAGCGGAGGTGGCCTGCGTGAAGTCCCGGTCCGCCGAAAAGTTCAGCGCCTCCGGCCTCGCGCGTCGTCGCGGCTCGGGCGGGCGGGCGTGCGCTTAGGACGCGGGGACCGAAATGCAGCTATAGGTCCTCCGGAATTGAGAGGTCAGAATGAGCTGGTACCCGATTTTTTTCGGTTTTGTCTATTTTAGTAGGGGGGCTCTCCTAGAGAAGACCTCGCAGGAATTGGCCCAGAAATGGGCGCAAAACGAAGGAAGCGGTCCGCGAAACTTTCAGAAGCGTCAGGCTGCTGGAAAAACCTGCGCTCCCAGCTGGAAACCTCGGAATCGGTCCCCACCCCCCCCCCGCCCCCCGCAGTGCATGGCTCCCCGCCTCTCCAGCGGCTCCGGCCTCGGATCGGATCCCAAAGCCCGAAGCTCTGAAGGGATGCACGAGATCCAACCCCCCCCCCCCACCGTGTCCCAGGGAAAACCTACCATCCAATACTCAATGAGTGGATGGCCCGAAAAGAAACACAAAAAACAAAAAAAACTTAGTATATCTACCACCAACATGGTCCTCCCAAAAAGAGTGTTCATGCACTCAGGAAGTGAGCCAACAATGGTTCACAAACCATGGTCTCCCAGCGCGGCAAAAACAAAATGAAGGATTCCGTCCATCCACAAGGGGGTGTGTCAAAATTGGGGGGCCCCGTCAAAACCACAGACGTGGTTTTCCTATGATCAAGACCCATAGCTCATTCCTTGCAATGGACCTAAATCCCTGAGGCTCCGACATTGGCCGTCTCCTGGTGGCATGGCCATCGGGTTGGATGACGGTTGCAGTGTCAAACGCAAAACAAACAAACCACACGAGAGCAGCGGCACTAATGTTGGCGCAGGATTCATAAACCGTCCCATTGTTAGTTGGGTGTTCCCTGCAAAAGTGATGAATCCTCACACTAAAAGGGGACACCCCCCTAGTAGTCAACCAGGGGTTTATTAATCCGGGGTGAACATTACTTGTCGGCTCTGCCAAATGCCAAATTGAGCCAACAAGCCTGGATGCCAGGCAGAGTTCAGCGATTGCTTTCGGTTCACTGGAAACTAATCAAAAGCAGTCCCGCCGCACCCACCCACCCACCCGAAAGAAAAAATGAACATGAAAAGCAAAACACGCAAACAGACAAACAAACAAACAAACAAACAATCAATGAAACAAACAAACAAACAAACAAACAAACAAACAAGCAAACAAGCAAACAAGCAAACAGACAAACAGACAAACAGACAAACAGACAAACAGACAAACAGACAAAGGGACAAGCAGACAAGCAAACAAGCAAGCAAACAAACAAACAAAACAAACAAAACAAACAAACAAACAAACAAGCAAACACACACACACAAAGCGACAGGTCAGCCCTTGCACTCGACGCGCCTCTCGGGCCGGCGCTCGTCCGGCTCAGGGTCCATGCTCCCTGGGAGATGGGGTCCCTCGTCGCCTGAGCTGGGGACGGTTGCTTTCCACGGCGTTCACGGCCCCCAAACCACGGGGAAGGTGGGGAGAGAGGGGGGGGGGAGGGGATGTATATATATATATATATGTATATGTATACCCTCCCACCGACTAACACGGAAGTGCACAAACCCCCATGTTAGTTGGGGGCGGGTGCCCTTTATAGTGGCCATGGTGGCCGTATATCCCATTCAAACCCTGAAGGGAGTGGTTTGGGGGTGGAAACTTGAAAGCCATCGTAGCTTCTTACGTCCTTTCTTTGCCTTTCTAGGTGAAAGGAGTGGTTGCTGTGGCCGGATCACGTGTGGCAGTTGCACCTTGTACTTTTCTTCCAGCGCACAGCTTTGAATCTCCCTTCTTTTCCGGAGACCCAAGTGGTTGCGTCCAATTTGCCCTAGTCCGGTTTTGTTTGCAAGAGTCAGTTGGACTGAAGGATTCCTCGCCCTGGTGCAGAGCCAGAAAGATGATAATGACTGATTGGCAGAGAATGTATGCAACATGCCGGGAAACATGGACCACAAACCCACATTTCAGCCTGTACAGTTGTCATGTTTTCGTGTGCTTTCCACACCAGGCCCTTTGTTCAAACATGCTTAAAACAACTATTAGTTCAACAACATCCTTGTGGCTTCCCCTTGAAGGAGAACCACATGCGCCTTCAAATATGTTTGGGGCCCTCCTTTTTTGGCTCACTCTGTGGGTTTGTGTGTGTGTGTTTGTTGAGGGTAACCTTTTAAGGTTGGTTTAGAGGAAGGTGTGGGGCTTCCAATTCGACACGTACTTGTCCATTTCGTCACCAACCTTGCCGACCGAGCTGAGACCGGCGCGGGCTTCGCGAGAGGTCAGCTCATCCGCAGGCCTGCGGCGCTCCATACGTTGATGGAACCCATGTCTCAGGGTGAAGTTTCACTAGGGACTCACCAACCACTTTGAGGGATTCATGGGGATTCATGGGGATTCATGGGGATTCATGGGGATTCAGTGGGGATTCAGTCTCATTGATTCAGTGGGGATTCATGGCCGCCAACTACTTTTGAGGTGCTTCTCGAAAACCAACTCCGAGTGGTTGACTTTCTGTTGGAGTCCCTAGACGATCCAAAAAAGGGGTCCCTATCTGCAAACACCAGTGATTTGGACCCTTTCTGCCCCAACCACTCGGCGCAGGCAAAAACCCGGCCTCGACCGGTGCTCGCGGACGTTCTGTTCGTGGCCGCTGTGCTCTCGCAGACTCTGCTCGCGGCCATGGTGCTCGCGGCCATTGTGATCGCGGCCGCTGTGCTCGCGGCCGTTGTGCTCGCGGGCGCCGTGCTCGCGCACGTTCTCTCGAACGCTTTGCTCTCGCACGACATCTGCAACAGGCTCCTGGTGCACAAATCTGGTCACGCGTCATTCAAAACCCGCAAGGTTCAAAACCCGGTATGAAGAAATCTGCCAACATGCCCTGAGGAACGCAAGCCGTCTCACGAGCAACCGCAAAAAGAGCGTCCCGGATCCGTGATCCGAACCGTGTGGTACCGATTTGCCCCACTAAAAAAGTCCAGCATGCCCCAAATCAACAGAATCACACCCAGTTGCAAAAGAAGACTCCTCACCCGGGGGTTGAATGTTGGTTGCCCATGTTGATCTGAGTGCGTCAAGTGATTCTCTTTCGCCCCCGGCGCATGTTGCCACCATGAAACCAACAACTCCACTCGTTTGGGAGGACCAGGAAGACTTTCGAGGCCATCCAAATTCCGAGAAGGCCCAAGCAAATATGGCAATGGGTCAAAATCCCGTAATTGCAGTGAACATCCCAATCCCCACTAAAATAGATTAAAATGGGTGGTGCACCTACCCCAAAATGGTACCATTGGTTTTGACCCACAGCCATATGTGTAGAACAAGCCGGGGCTTTAACCAAGCTTCCACTTCGATCCGCCAACTGGAGCCGAACTGACGCTCTCCAAATGACCCTATGATGAGCATGAAATCTGACCCCGCCCGAAAATGTTCACCTTCGTGGACCTAGACAAATCGATTTGCCGCTCTTTGCTTTGATGGCAGGTCCTTCGCTTTCTCGTCATGGGCGTTCGAGTCTTTCGGATCCTTTGCCTCAGGTCTGAGCACCAAGACTCCGTTGGCGAATTGCAGGCTAGGAGTGCAAATCCTGAATTCCACTCCAAACGATCAATCAGGGGTAAGCTGAAACGGGGCGTCTCTACAACCAGAATCCTTTCGCTTTCGGGGCCTACATCTCGCGCGACTCGGTTTCAAACCGGGGCCCTGGCCTCTGCCCCAGCTCGAGCCTCGATCGCCCATAACACCGCCGTCTTTGGGGTCTGATTTTGCCTGGCGACATATAAACCGAAGAGGTCTTAACGTCAACTCCTGGGTCCCCGTTAAAGAGTACCAGGGTCTTTGGACTATATCTGCAACTAATCCTGGCAAATACTTTCTGTTGCGAAGTAGCAGAAGCAAAGCCAAAAAAGCAACATGCTCGGAGCAATCTCCTTTTGGTTTGTGCCCCTTGTTGGGGTTCCATGACAATTTGCAGCAGAAGCACGTAACACAACGCTTCTCGCATCGCACATCGTCAAATGCAACCTGGGGGGTGGTCAATGGTTGCTGTGGTGTTGCATTGTGCCGCCTTCAAACATTTCACCAACTGCCGAAGGGGCATTCCGATCCGTCCTTCGGCAATGCCGGCTTCCAGCCCAAACAAGACCCAGAAGCAATAACTCACATTAGGAACTCCAGCACCAAAAGGTGACGACTGGAAGCCACTCACGAGGTCGTTCTCTTGTCTTTTGGGGGGACACCCATTTGAGGAATGGGTTTTTGCCGGGGGAAAACCCGTGCCGCCACTTTGGGGTTCCCCCATTTCGGCTCACCCGAAAAGGTCGCCCGGCGTAGGCGTTCTGCCCCTGCTGCGGCTGGACCTTGGAGAAGAGGCCCAAATAGAGCTGTGGAACAAAGACTGGGCCGGGAGAGGTGATCCATCTTCTTTGTTTTTCAGCAGGTCCCATGAATGGCTAGGCTGGCTCTTGTTTATTTCCCCTCTAGACCAAGCTGCAAAAAGCACAGAGCGCCTCACAAAAAAAAAATACAAAAAATGACATGGGTATGGGTCAACATTATACCACCAGGGGACCGCAGGTTTTTAACCCTTGTTTCCTTTTCCAGGGTTCCGTTTTGGGTACCTATTCTTGACCCACACCCACATCAAGTCGCTCAGTCGAGATCCATCGACATCCACTGAGGTTCACGCACGCCGCTTCGACCTCCTCTGCTTCTTCGCCTGGATTCGAGGGTGTGCACTGGGTGTTTCTTCGGCGGCTTAAAGGGGAAGCCAAAAGGAAAGCCCCCAATCTTCAGGTGGACCCCCATTCTTAAGACAAACCCGTATAATTGCGTGGGTGTGGGTGTATGTACTTTTTGAGGACAGAAGCCCTGCTTTAGGTTGGTTTCAGGGCAAACCAAATAGAAACTGAGAGCCAGTCCTGGGGGGGGCCCTCTATTTTTGACACCTACCCACAGTCGAGTGGTCAAAATCACGCAGCCGGGACCTGGAAACCTCAATGGATGAGAGTCGGGGTAGACATCACCTCAACCCACATCTGGCCAACCAGGGCCATTGAAGCATCCAAAAAGCCGGGGGGGGGGGGGGGGTGTAGTGTCCTTCCGGCAAAAATTAGATCAAACCAAGCTGAAACCGGTCACCGATGGATACCCTGTGAATAGTTGATAAACCACCAATCCCAACCGCTGGTTTAAGTGCCCATGCTTTTAGGCCACATAAAGCATGTCCAAGACTTGAGAAGAATAAGTCTGAAAATCCCCAAGAAGCTGTACTCCCCATCTCCCTGGCCTTCCCTTGGTTCCAACTCCCGCCAGGCTCCGTGTCTGCAACCCGTAGCTCGGCCTCTTGAGCCGCCCAGTGCTGGTACACCACGTGCAGCTCCTGGGTTTTGTTCCGCTGCCCGTCTGCGTGGTGGCTGGCGTTTGGATTGAGTTGAGGCAATCAAAACCTGGCCTTAACTGAGCTTAATTAGCCAAGGCCAGTTGGTGTGAGGGCGAAAGGGTTCTTATGAGTTTCTTTATTTGTTGCTTGTTCTGGTTTTGTTTATTTGTTGTTGTTGTTTTTGTGGGGGGGTTGGGGGGGGAGTCTCCCATTTGGTGAGGCAGTGACATGGTCTACCCATGTAAAGGAATTACAAGGGCGGACGTCCGCACCTGTTTGGGATTGGCCCTTGACCTTCATCTACCGGGTTGTGATTGCCACTCAGTTGGACTAGCAGCTTGGAGGTGTTGGGGTAGGGCAAGCCAGTCACTTTCCCAAGAGTGAATGGGATTGAAGTGCAATCCCATCCAAACCAACGTGTAAAGTGAAAAGAAGGATAAGTTCAGCCGGGCTGTGGAGGTGTGGCTGTCCTTTCTGATCCAGACAAGCTTTCATGACCTGATGGCTGGGGGAGTGGTTGAACAACGATGCCCCCCCCCCCACAACCCAACTTCCTGGCTTCAGGAGCAGGGCAGGTGGAGCACATGCCCAAGCTCCAGCCACATGAAAAACCACAAACCAGCACCCCTCCAACGGGGGCCTGAAAAGAGTTCCCTGGATTAGTTCAGTCGCATCTTGCAACCCACCCACCCCGGTTAGAAAGGAGCCCCAAAGGTGCCTTCATTCCCCCCCCCCCCCGGCCCGGAGGTTTTTGGGCAGCAAAACGCCCGTCCCGAGCGAGCCGAAGCCCTCGTCTCCAAAGCTCCAAGACCAGGCCCTGGTCTCCGCTCGCCAAAGTCGCCTCAGTCGACGGGCAGATGATGGATGGGTTGATGGGTGGGGCGGGGGCGGGGCGGGGGCGCGGGGCGGAGGCGTGGCGGGGCGGGGGGGGCGGGGGGTGGGTGTGGGGCGGGTGGGGGTGGGGGTGGGGGTGGGGGGGGGTGGGGGTGGGGGTGGGGGTGGGGGGGTGGGGGTGGGGGTGGGGGTGGGGGTGGGGGTGGGGGGTGGGGGTGGGGGTGGGGTGGGGGATGGATGGAACCTCAAAACTACTTCTGCGGGAATTCTGGGGTTCTTTTGCGCCGCTCATTACTTTGGGTCCGTAAACATTTTGGAGGTTCCCGTCACAGTCCTGGACTTCGACTGCCGGCAGCCAAAACCCGCCAACTTTGAGCGCCCTCCCCACACTTCACATTTGGGTCGCTCCAGGGGGGGTGGGGGTGGAGGGTGGGGGGCGTGGTGGGGGGGTGGGGGTGGTGGGGGGTGGGGGTGGGGGTGGGGGTGGGGGGTGGGGGTGGGGGTGGGGGGGGGGTGGGGGGTGGGGGGGTGGGGGGGTGGGGGGGTGGGGGGGCGCTTGGTTGACCTGTTCCAGCGGCTGGGGCTCCGACGATGGCCGGCTCGTCCAATTCCACTGACAAGCGGTGCAAGCCTTTCGCCACCTCGCCGGGACCATTTCACCCCCAAAAGGACGCTCCAAGCCGCAGGCTGTGGCCGCTGCCCGAAAGTTGTGCGACGCATGCCATGCCTTAAGAATAAATGTCCAAAAGGTTGCCATTTTCAGAATTTCCAGGAGGTTGTCTCAAGAATGGGTGCCCTTCTTTTTCTCCTTTTGGCTTGCGGGGAAACTCCTGGTCCACCCCACCCCACCCTCCCCACCCTTCCACCCCCACCCCCCCCCACCCCCAGCCCCGCCTGGGTCCAGGTCTGGCGTGGCTGGCCGCTGTGCGCCACCAGGCGCTGCTTGACCCCGTGCTGGTCAAAGCAGAGGTTCAGCAGATCCACGAAGCCCTGCCAGTTCGGGGCTGGGGGGTGGGGGCAGGGGGCGTTTGGGGGTTTGGGGGGAGGGTTGGAGGGTGGGGGGTTGGTTTGGGGGGGGTGGGGGAGCTTTGGGTTTGGGGTGGTGAGTGAGCAGTCAAAGCCTAGTATGAAAATGGTGGACCCGAACCAATTTACTCAGCTTCACCCGGGTTTTGATTCTGGCTCAAGTCAGTTTTGGGGAGATTGGCGGGGGAAGCTTTGGGTTTGCGGTGGTTGAGGGCGGGAAGGGGGGGTTGAGGGTTTGAGGCGGGGCTTTGGGTTGGGGGGGTTGGGGGGGGAGGGCTGGGGGGGGGGGGGGCTGGGGGGGGGGGATTTTAAGGCGGGGCTTTGGGGGGTGGTTTAGGGTTTGGGAGTGGAGGAATAGGTGTGTGTCTTTTGTTGGGACCACCATTCTTGGGGTTGTGTACAAGAGAAACCAAGAGGAAACCACCCGTTGTTGGAGATCCACCAAAACCCCTTTGGCTTCCCTTCCACACTCTCTTTCGCATGACGGATTTGCCCTAAACGACCAGCAGGGTCCCCAACAGGAATCCACGTACAGGTGGCCTTGCCAAAAGATGAGGGAAACATCTGATTCTTGGAGCCCGCGCAAAACTACAGGCCCGTCTTTGGACGTCAAAAAATACCAAGGTTTCCCCAAGAGCACATGGGACAACGGGCGAGTCCCCTGAATTGTTGAAGGAAATTCCTGAGTCTCCCACCCCCCCACCCATGTTTGTCTCAACACTTGGGAGAGACGCTCCAACCGTCGCCTCGCCAGAGACGAGATTCACCTCGCAACGGCAAGTCGTCCCTTCGCGTGTCGCTGACTCTGGGACCTTCCCATGCCGTGTTTCCCCAGTGAACGCATGCGTCTCTGGAAAGGGAACTTTATTGTGCCTTGATCTTTGAAAAACGGACCCAAGACATTGTACCTTGAACCAAACGGGTACCTTCAAGAAAGACACACCCACTTGTGTGTCTCCTGTTGTTTGTCGCCGTTTTCCTGGCCCCCAAAATGTTGTTTTCAACAAGGGTGGCCCGCATAGGACAAAAATCTGAATCTTGGGCTTCATTCTTCCTTGGGGGTGCCAAAAGCAGCTGCCCGCTCCATGTTAGGCTAATTGGTCTCTCCGGGCACGTCATGGCTAGGTTCCCCCATGTAGGAACCCACCCAGATATGGACCACCACCCCCTGCAAAAAGTGACGCGCTTCACTGGCTACTAGGAAAACAGCATGGGTTTCCCTTTGTGCTCCCTTTCAAGCAATCCCTAAATGGTTTGGGGTCCCTTAAAAACCCTCCATGTGCGTTTTTTTATCACCCGGAAAAAAAATAGCAAAAAACATCCACTACTGACGTATTTCCTTTAAAACCAACAAGGGACATCGAAAACTAGTATGCCATGGAAGAAATAGCCCCAAACAAACTTCTTCCGTATTTTATAACCCAAAATGATAAGGGTGCTCCTATGTCCGTAGAAGAAAAAGCAGCCTGGTTGCTTCCGAGCTGCTAGGAACTTCCCTGGGAGCACAGTGCTCCCGGCTTTACCACCTAGCGCGCGGGAAGAGAAACTGGCACCATGTGGGTCGTCTTTTTCTTTGAGGGCACCCCGTATTTGGTTGGTTTTAAAGGGAAGCGGAGAAGACAACCACTCCTGTGTTTTTTTTGGGGGGGTCCCCCTAAAAGCAGACACACCCATGTGTGGTGCAAGATGCCAAGAAAACGGCCCAAAAGCCTCCGGAAGGGCTTGGTTCTCTGAGGGATGCGGGGAATCTCCTTTCCCTTGTTCGGGAAAGCCCAGGACCCCCCCCCAGTCAGATTCCATGCGAATGGGGAGGTCCCCCGAATGCAGACGCTCTGAGGCAAGAGGCTGATGAATGGTATCGCGTGCTTCTACGACTTGCCGCCGATTGCTTTCAGACGCAAAAAGCAAGAAACATCCCTTGAAACCAGGAAGAAACACCAAGTCGATTTTGCATGCTTAGATCACTTGGTTTTTTGGGTACCCCTCGTGTTGGGCAGGCCAACAAGACTATCCACGTTTCCCTTCTGGGTGCCCAATCAACCTAAGTCTCCTTCTGGCAGGGTGATGGTTTTGGTTGGAAGTATCCGGGGACAGAATCTGTCTCACAGACCTCTGGCGCCTTCTCAGTTCAGGTGAAAGGCCTGGATTCCTTGAAAAGTCCAGGAGCAGAGCCGCGGCAAACGGCGCCGGGAGGGTCCCAATTCCTGAGCCTGGAAAGATTCAGCTGGCAGAATCAGCTGGCTGGTTTTTGGCGTCCACAGAAATATCAACTTCCATTTTTTGGGGGGACCTTTGGGGGAGCATGGGTATTTACATACATGGAACATGGGTGTTGGGCACATGGGTAATTATTTACATACATGGATGACCTTTGCTGGAAACGTAAATGGTGTTTTATGCCCACCAATCAATTGTGGAGGGTCTTCCCCATGAAATTAATCGCCGAATGCATTCAATTCAACAGTGTCAGTGTTGCGAGAGGTGGGCTGGCACCACCCCTGAAAGAAGGACAGTGGGGGTCCAATCACTAGGGAACTACTGTGGATGGACAAAGTTCATTTCGCAGCACCCTAAGAAACCTTGGAATGATGGTTCCCCTGTACATGGCAACAAGCGACGGTTTTGAACCATGGTTTCAAAGTGGTACAAAATGGATTTCGTCCATCCACATGCTAGCTTACATGTCCGTGAATCCCTCACAACAGCGGCGGTTCACTTCGTGTCTCAAAACCAGCGCACCAAAATGGCAAAGGTTTCCGTTTGGTTTGCTTGCCGGCTCTAAGGGAGCCGAAGGAAAAGGCTCCATGGGCTCACTTCCTGAGTAGATTGACATGAACAAATCAAAGTGCTTGCCACTCAACGTCGACTTAGAAGGAACATGATTCGAGAGCCAGTCCTGATTGTGGAGCTCCGCCTTTCCGCATCGAAAGGGAATGGGCGGCTGTCCGAAACTCATTCGGGCTCTCCAACTCAGGGGCCCCTCCAGCTGGTTGCTTTCCTTTTTGGTTTCCACTCACCATGCACACAAAAACGTATTGAGCTGAGAGATCCCTCTCCTTTTTAGTTTCAATGCACCATCCAAAAGAAAGTCTTCGAACCAACAAATGCGGGACCCCAAAAAGGCGCCGGTCTCCCAAAAAGCCCATCGCTCCAAGCTCCGGGCTCGGCTTCTTGATGAGACCCAGCTCCACCAGCCAGGCGTACAACTCGGGGCCAACCTGACCGTCGCTTCGTCGCTTCGTCGGATTCGATGCGGAGGCCCAGCGCGGCTTCTCTCTGGCAAGGGGCGTCCCTTTTCTGGTAAAATAGACGGCCTTGGTCAATTCCAGGCGCCCTCTTTTTTAGCATATTTCACTGTGCCACACTGGCATCCGCGCAAGACATCACTCATTTCAGTCACCAAACACAACTGTGCAAATCAAATAAACACAAGTTGCCAGAAACTGACCTCTTTTGACCCAGCCCGTTTTGTGGCGCTGGGGAGGTTGGGCGGAGATGCCCGGGGCAAGAATGAAGATCTTTGAAGCTGAACTGCTGGTGCCGTCCAACATCATCTGGGCAACTTCAGCTTTGGATTCCTTGGGTGAAGTTCAGTGGGAAAGCATGAAACCAGTGGTTGAGTGAAAGGTATGGGAACGGCCGGGACGTGGCAGTTCTCGTGTGCTTGGTACGTCACCCTGTCATGGAACCTGACTGAGGGCTCATTGGTTCCATGGCTCATTGGTTCCATGTTATTGGACCAGGGATGGTGAGAAATCTTGAGAATGTGAACCCCGGATTCATAAACCCCTGGTTGATTAATAGGGGGGTGTCCCCTTTTGGTGGGGATTTATCACTTTTGGAGGGAACACCCCCCTAATAATGGGACGGGTTTATTAATCCTGGGTCAACATTAACAAGATTCTATCTGGGCACACCATTGGCTCTATTTAATTGAAATCTTGAAATTTAGCCTGTAAATGAGGGGGTCAAAGGAGGGGAAACCCTTTTTGGGAGCGTCTCAATATACTCACAGTGAAGGGACCAAGCTTCATGTGCGCATCCCGAAGCCAGCCTCCGGTGGTGGCAAAGGCGGCTGCATCTGGCAGGAAGCGTGACAAACAGAACTACTAGGTGTTGAAGAGGGGGGGGTGGAACATTTGCAATATTCTCCACCTCCCTTTTGATGTCTTTGGAAAAAACAAAGACTACATACTTGGCACCCAAACAAACTAGTCTGTGCATTAGGATCAACTGCGTGCTCAGTGCTCAAGCCCGGACAAAACGCTCGCGGCTCACCATGAAACGGCAGAAGTTGCTGCTGCACAGGAGATTGCCATCTGGGTGTGGCTCAAAATTAAACAGGAGGGGCAAACCGCAGGTTTTGGTCCATGTTTCCACTTACCAGGGCAAGCCATTTTGGTTGCCGGTTTCTTGAGCCACAGCCATCCATGGGGCGCTCAACAAACGGTGCTTCAATTGCAGCAGATCTCAGAGCTGTTCAAAAGATCTGCGCGGAACATCTCTCAACCTGTGCGGCCTCTTCTTGGACCAACCAGCGAACACATGGCAATGAATTCATGCTTGGAACATCCCCGAAATGGTGATTACATGCATCCACAAGCAAGTCAAGTCCGGAAATACATGGCCAAAGTTTGTGGTTTTTGGTGGTGTTCTTATGTTTCCCTACGTATTGCAAGTCCATGAATCATGGGAAAACCACGTGGTTTTCCCTCAGTCAAACGAGGTCTGCCAGAACCACTGCAGTACAGACTGATAGGGGTTGTCCCACCCCAACCGTGTTCGGAGTCTCATACTAGGATAGTTTGAATAGACCCTCAAATGGTTCCCTTTACTCAGAGACGGAGCATGAGGGTATCCCAGCCTGAGCGCATCAGGGCATCCGCGAACGCGCAAGTCAGCGCCTCGCAGGTAGGTGACACATCGATCCTCCGAAAGGAAAACGAGACATCCGCATCCAAAAAGGGGTCTGTTCTCCAACTTTGCATGCACACAGACATGCCATGGGATTATGACCCCGGTTCCCTGAATAATGCTTCTACAGAATGCCCCAATCAGATGTTGATAATCCTCCTCATTTACCTGAAACAACAAGGGTGTTTTGATCATGATACCCTTCTCAAAATGGTGTGTGAAGAGGAACCTACAGGATACACATTCATCAGCTGGCGGTGGGTCAAAAATGGAGTAACCCCAAAATGGCTTGCCCTGGTACATGGAACCAAGGACCAAAACCTGTGGTCCATTCCCTGGTGACTGCGTCCGCACAACTCGATGGCCGCGCCTAAGCCCGCCCTCCGCGGTGGCCCGCTACGACCAGGGTAGGCCAGCTTGGGATGTCTGACCTGGAAAGGGGAAGCTCGATTTGCATGGGATGTCTGGTGCCCCCTTTGGCTATGGGTCAAAACCCAAATCGGGTAGGTTTCAGTGAACATCCCAATCCAACCACTAAAATAGGAAGCCTAAAATGGGTGGTGCACCCACCCCAAAATGGTACATTGCCAGAAACTCCTCGCAGCAAGCGTGACGCTGTCTTTGACGTGTCTTGCAGCGAGTCTGAAGCAATGCGGTTTGCAACTTGTTCAAAGTGTTCAGTTTACAGCTAGTTTGATTCGTGTTCTACATCCGCTCAACTATCTTCCCCACAAAGCCCCGTGCCCTCTTTCCTTTTGTGGCTCGAGCTTGCTTCAAATACCAAGTTGTTAACGTGCGCGTTGCAGAGCATGACAAACATGCAAACTTCGGTGCTCAAGACTGCCAAGAAAGTACTTGCAGCAGCGCGCCTAGAGTGCACAGTGCACGTACAGTGCACGTACAGTGCACGTACAGTGCACGCGGTGCACACGAGGCGATCCACGTACCCCCCTGGAAAAACATGGGAGAACGACTCCGGCGCCGTCCGTTTGCGGGGTTGGGGGCCATGCAGGCAATCGATCGCATCTGCAACGCGAACTCAGAAGTTCCGGTGCCCCATGGCCGAATTCAACGTACCATTTGCAGGTACGGAATTTGGGGGTATGGACGCTACATTACCAATATAAGGTAGCTGTATCTTCCCCATTCTGTTCAATGATCCTTCTCTTCAAAACCGGGAAAATGGGTAGCTTCTAAAGACAACACAAGGTGAAGAAAATGAGGGATCAACCCTTACCCCATTTCCTGATGGTATATTGGTGGGTGTGCCCCATGGCATCCCTTCCGAACATATGAAATTCAATTTTTTAGAGTGTGCTCCATACAAATCCGAGCCACATATTCCCAGATCCTGTCCAAAGTGCCCCCAATTGGGTGACAGCGTCTGCAGTGCATTGCAAAAAGCCGCTGTCCATTTTGAGTCTCTCCCGGGCATGCCGCCATGGATCTCCAAGGCCTGCCGCCCGGAGCTAATGCGAGCTCACCAAAACCTCCGAGTTTCCTACGCAAAGCCATCTTTGAGATGGATTCTAAAGCCGGTGCGCCTGAAGCGGTCGCACATCCGCACACTGGACACGCATCCTACGCTCTGTGGCCTTGGTAAAGTCGGCGTCCGTGACATGAAGCTAGCAAAAAAAATACAGCACTGGCCGAGGGTTGTCCTTTCGACACCTCATTTACGCCATGAATGGGCTGCAAATGATGGTGTAAATGGATCTATGATCTATGGCGTAAATTTACACCTCATTTACGCCATTTACACCTCATTTATGTCATTTGCCGCCCCCAGATTCTGAGTGGATTTACAAAAGGACCTGCCCCGCTGGAGATCTGAACTCCCTATCCATTGCCTGCGAGGACGGCTCCGCCGACCCTCGCTTCGGGGCGGACGAACGGTCAAAAGCTGGCTCACGCAACGACGTTCAGCTTGCCCCTCAACCTCAGATGAGTCATAACCAAAACCCAGTGACCCCCCCCCCCAATCTGAAATCATAGAACAAAACCACTCAACCAGAACCTGGTATTGACATGGTCTGCACAGAGCCCTGTAAGGTATTACCAAAGGCGGCTGCACCGGTTTACTAACCTTCGTCTTCCCAGGTTTTGATTGTGGCTCGGTTCGCCGCTCACTGGCCATTGAACAAAGCCCAAACCAGGGCCTAGTTCACAGGGGTCCGCTCTGAAAAACGGATGCTGTGATTCTTCAGTGTTCGTGTTTTCCGAAAAGAAAATGCCGTTCCTAAAATCGGATGGGCTTTTGGTTCCAAGTTAGTCTGCAGGGGACATCTGGGAAAATCATCCCATGCATCGGACTCCACATGCGGAAACGTCCGCCGGCCAGGACGCATTGACACGAGTCCATGTATTGCAGCCTTTGGGTGCCCACCGCTGCAAAGCGTCAACTTTAACAGACATCCACATCAGCCTGCAACATGTGGTTATGCGTCAACACGAGCTGCAGCGACGGAGCGACCGGCCTGGGAATAAAGCCATGTGTTAGGTTGGGTGTTCCTGGCCTAGCGACTTCTTCGCTGAAACTGGCGAAGGACGGAGCTTCAAGCGCCCAATTCTGGCTCTTTGCAGAACAAAAGGGGCTGGCCAATGGCCCTCCCATCTGGTTTGGCCATTTTGAGACTCAGAGCACACAATCAGCTCGGTTTCTGAAAATCCCCCGCTCCAGACTTGCAGCCCGAGTTATAATCACGCGAATCAAATCCACAACCTTAACCTTTCCTGAGTCAATGAATACACCACTTTGCGGGCATAGGATGTTGAGTTGCCCTACCCAATAAACCTGATACTTGAAAAAAGAAACTGAAACTTAGCTGAAAATCCAAAGCCCCCTCTTGGGTCTGTTTTTTGAGGGTGACGATCGGAGGGGTCTGGAAGATGAAAACATGCCGAAATGGGGAACCCCTCTGTCCACTTCCATTGTTGGAAAGAGCCTACCCTTTTAGATTGTTTATTTTCTTTGACGGGAAAATGGTGGGTGCAAGTACCAACCTGACACGGGTTGAGGCACTGGTGAGGCCGATGGATGCGCTGGTTTAACTCACTTCCCTGAGTGGATGGTCCAAACAAGTCCAAACTGTTATTCTCCACTAAAACGGTCCCAAAAAAGATCCTTAAAGTCCAGGAAGCCAGGGAGCGAGTTATGGGCCACGTGCAAAGCGCCAAGTCGAAAGCCGAGCCGCTCTTGCGCTTCCAGCTCGGCCCTCTGCCGCAGCAGGCGCTCCTCGTGCGCTGATTGATCTTTCATCGTTGATGGTCCAGACAAAAAATGGATGTGTCCAGAAAAGAAGCCGATCATGTATCAGCCGGGTGTAGATCAATATGAATAGGCGGTGGAAAAACCGGTACCAAAATGGCTTGCGCTGTACGTGAAAACCTGGACCAAAACCCGCGTAACCCCGGCTCTTGAATTTTGAGCCATACCCAAATAAAGGTGTCTCTTTGTAGGGGACCAGAATGGTTGCCTTTCCTTTTGGCCTCCCGTTTCCCACAAAAAACAAAAAAAAGATTTCGCACAAGATGCCCAAAGATAGGTGGCCTGTTTACTTCTGATGCACTACACTCGTACTTTGCTGGCGACTGGAAGCACTGCAATTGTCGCCGTTGCTTACCAGCCGATTCCCACTCAATATCCAGCAAGCAAAATCTACTCCAAGTCTTTGAGAAAGGAACAGCCGGCAGTCGTTGTTGTTTCCCTGAGAGCAATCTGTAACATGCTGGATGGACGAATTCCTGCACCATCTAATCAACCCTTGAATGATGATTCCCCTGAATACCACAACCAATGGTTTCTCATGGTTTCAAAGCGAACGGATTTTGTCCATCAACAGCGGGGAACATCAACCCGTCACTGGGCCTCGTGAAACTTTGCAACTTCCCTCTCCACCTGGAATCCCTCAGAACTTTATGATTCCAGATGTACCATGTTCCTTGAAGGGGACTCCTCTCACGCGCGGAGCTCAGACCCTCCCTACAATCACAGACGATCGGAAGCCTTCCGAAATGGGGGGAAGCACCAAGAACCCCTTTCGTTGATGGAAAAGCCACTATATATTGATTCAGGGCCATGGCAACAAGAAGCACAGCCCTGCGAAACCTGCAAGGAAATCGGCAACAAGAGCACTAAGCCTGGCAATGTCCCTGGAAAGAGGGGGATGCAAACAGGCAAAGTAAGGCAGAGCTAGTGACTGGGAGCGAGTAGCCATGTGTTTCGAGCAATTCAGGGCCATTGCCATCCCACCAAACATAGAAGTGCGCCAACCCCCTTTCCAAAAAAAGCCCAAAGAAGGATTTTCGAGGAGTTGCTTCTCCATTCTCTTCAACCATCATCGTCCTTTTCATTCATGCCGTTTCCTCGGGTCTGGAGAATGGGAAAGCTAGCATTGGACCATTTATCCATGCCCTAAAACTAGGGAAGCAAGCCCCCCCCCCCCCAGGAAAGGTTCTGGGGGACCTTCTGAGACGGGGTTATGATTGAAGGGTTCTGAGAACCATGTTGGGTAGGTCTCCAACGTTTCTCCACAATGTTCCCTAAATCATCACCCAACTAGGAGGACACTCAACTAAAAAGTGATGTCCAACAACTGATGTCCAATAACTGATGTCCAAAGTGGCCGACTAGAATGAGATATTGGCTTTATTTTGAGGCCCCCCCCAAAAAAAAAAACAGAAGTACAAACAAAAATAGAAAGGCTTCACTTTGATTTCCCTTTAAGACCACCCCAAAAATTGACCTTTGCATCGAGCCTGCTGCAGCTGGCCCCTGGTACTCGATCCACCTACGAGTCCAGGAACGTTCGTGCGCATCCAGCACCCGTTCCACCCATTGACTCTTGGTTCTACTGTGGATGGACGAAATCCGTTCGCGCCACGAAATCAAACTGAAACCATTGCTAGTTGGCATTTACATCGGAATCATCATTCCAGGGTTTCTTAGGTGGTGCAGGATTTTGTCCACGCACAGTACTAGTACTGTATGATGATTTTTAATGGCGCCGTCTAAATCCCCTATTAACACGGGTGGTTAAACCAGCTACTAAAATGACCAATGGTTGGGGGCTACTCATATGAGGATTTCAACTGGCACCCCTACCACCAGTGAGGCAGCCGGGGGATTCTTCAAGCAAGGGTTATCCTGGGTCAATACTACCCGTTAAGCATGCTTTTACAACTCATCTAAACATGGCCCTTTCAAAAAAGTAGTGCTTAAAACATCCAGAAAGGCAAAGTATGTGTTTTCCCTCAAATGGGAACATCATACCAGTTGCCTCTCCTGTCGTGTACAGAACACCGGCTATGGGGGTCCAAGCATGTGCTGCGCACCCCTTCAAAACATGCTTTTGGGGAACCTCGAAGAGAAGACGGACATCACCCCCACCCCCACTCCCACCCCACCCCACTCCCACCCCACCCCACCCCCACTCCCACCCCACCCCCACCCCCACCCCACCCCCACCACCCCCACCCCACCCCACCCCCACCCCACCCCCACCCCCACCCCCACCCCACCCCCACCCCACCCCCACCCCCACCCCACCCCCACTGCTTTGCTAACTCCCTAGGCCCCGCACCCTCAGAGCCAGCTCGCTCAGACGGCTGCTTGGACCTGGCCGTTTTGCGTTTCACGCCAAGGCGCCCAAAGTTTTCTTTTGCAGACCAGAGTGTCCTTCCGCCCAAAACCAGTGTGTCCTGGTTCCCCGAAAAGTGTCCTGGTTCCCCCAAAAAAGGGAAAGTGGGTCTGTCCCTCTTTTGGAGTTGGTCCCCTTTTGGTTGGTTTGAAAGGGAAAATGAAAAAAACATATTCGGGTTCACCTCAAAAACGACACACCCACCCCACACACACACACACACACACACACACACACACACACACACACACACACACACACACACACACACACACACACACACACACACACACACACACGCACGCACGCACGCACGCACGCACGCACGCACGCACGCACGCACGCACGCACGCACGCACGCACGCACGCACGCACGCACGCACGCACGCACGCACGCACGCACGCACGCACGCACGCACGCACGCACGCACGCACGCACGCACGCACGCACGCACGCACGCACGCACGCACGCACGCACACGCACACACACACACACACACCCAAGTGCCTGACACCCGAAGTCTAGCTTTCTCCAACACAAGGTTGCCGCTTTTCATGCGGCTCCCCTTGGTCTTCATGGGGGGAGGTCCCTTCTTTCTGGGCTTTCCATGGGACAACAGCTCACTCCAACTGAAAGAACCAGGGTATGGGTCAAAATCTAACCACCAGGGGACCGCAGGTTTTAGTCCTTGGTTCCACTTAGGGTTCCTTTTTGGGGTTTCTCCATTTTTGACCCACAGCCACAAGACCTGTTGGGACGGCCAAACCTTCGGAGCCTTCGGCGCCCAGCCCCGCCTCTTCGAGACCCGGGAGCCGGACGCGTTCGACGCGCTCGACGCGCTCGGCGCGTGGCTCGGCTTCTGCGGGCAGCAAACGAGGTGCGGAAGCCGAGTTGGCCACCCTGCTGTTGAAACATGTGGGAATGTGGAAAGGGGGACCCACAGAAGGCCCTCCGGTAAAAGCGGTACCCTCAAAGAATGACACCCAGGTTGAAACCACTAGTGTTTGACAACCGCCTTTTGGTTTCCCTTTGGGGGTGGTTCCACACCGGGGACTGCTGTGGGGTCCTATGAACGTAAACTCTCGCTCGGCATCTGGTCAAAACGGAAACGCCAAAGGGTCGGCGTCTTCTCGCTTCGAAGCTGTGCTTAAAGCCCCAGAAAGGCCGACGTCGTCTTGGCAAAGTGCGGCGGCATCCGCACTTTGCAAGCGGAAGGCAGGTTTGCACCCTGGGAACCACAAGGTGGATTGGTCGCCGCCTTTTGTTTAAGTAGGAAACAGCAACGACCCACGCTTCAGAGCGGAGTTCAAAGGTATCTACGAGGACTCTCCCCCTTCCTTGGTGGCATTTCTTCTGCCCATGAGTGTGTGTCAAATACGGGAACCCATTGCTGTTGGCACCTCTTGCAACCACCCCCCAACATGGTACCCTCCAACAAGTTTGAAACTGACAAGTCCCAATCAATGGCCCTTTCAGCCACAGCGCGATCTCCGGGGCTCTCGTGAACCCGCCTGAGCGGTAAAGAAGTTGGTCCTCGCGGCGGTGGATGCGGAAAGGTGCTGCGATAGTACCATATTGGAGAGGAGCAACCAGTTTCATGGGGGCTGGGCGGAAAAAGGGGAGATCAGCCCTTCTTAAGCCCGCCCTCAGGGCCTTAGTTGGGTCTTATTTGGGTCTTAGTTGGGTCTTATTTGGGCTCCCTCCCCCTCCCCTCCCCCCCGGGTTTCCATGACACTTGTTGCTTTCCCGGGTTTCCATTTGGCAACCGCAGGTCAATGTGGCCCCACTTGCGCCCCTTATCTAGACATAAACCCATGCACCATCTGGGCCGTGCCGTTGCGTTGCCTTTAGCCAACCTTAAAACGGGTGCCCATAGTTGCTTCGAAAAATACTAGTAATAGCCCCAAAATGATAACAACAACGATAATAAAAATGACAATAATAGTGTAATAATAATGACATAATCATAATGATGACACTGATATCATAACAATACAACATAAATAAAATAGTATGATTTATTTATTTATTTATTGTTAAAAAACAGAAAGAAGACAAAAAGTAGGCATAAGCAATGTCATGAAAACAACCTAAACTTCTCCTCAACCCTGTCGATCCCTCAGCACGGCTCGGCCCCCGCCTCGAAGCACCAAGACCTCGTTCAAACAACCCGTTCTGAACTCGCTACTTGAAAAACCCTGGATGCCGTTAACTAGGACCGGACAAAAAAGGCATAGGGCCGAAACACAAGCAAACAGAAGAAGAGAACAAGAACCGAACAAAAAGGGCAGACCCTGGGGAGGGCCCAAATCATTGGTTTCTGGCAGTTTCTGGTTCTTGGGAACTGGTTTGGCTTCTGACGTTTGACCTTGTAGGGCCGAAGGAAATCAGCATGGGCTTGTGGGGCCGGGTACTTTAAACACGCCATGTTCATACTGCGGGACGAAATCCGGCACCGCCAGAGCAACCCTGGGATGATTCCCTGTAAGATACCAACCAACAATGCAGCGCCTTGTTTGCAGGTGGTTGCTTGGTTGGTTGGTTGGCTGGCTGTGGTTGGCTGGTTGGTTAGTTGGTTGAGAACAGTCCAAAACACACCCGTTTCGTCTCTTGAGAGGTAAACTAGCAAACATGGCTTGCCCATTTTGGCTTTCTCCATGCCCCGGAGAACAACGCTCCGGTTGGGTGGTTGTTGTTCCGGCGGTTGCTCCCTTGAACGATGCATGAACCAATGGGAGAGATATACAGCTGGCTGATGCCTCTGCCATACTGTGGATGGTTGCGAAATCCATGCCCCGCACCACCGTTCAGAAACCTAGGAATGATTCGATTCCCCTGCAAATGCCAATAAATCATGGTGTCAACCATGGTCTTCAAGTGGTGCGAAATGGATTACGTCCATCCACAGTATTGCAAGTAAACCCATCATGCAACCACGAAACCATGTCATATCTTGGTAGATGGCTAGGGTTTCATCCGTGCCAACTGCTCCAGGGGCTTGTGTTCATCAGTTCATCAGCACCCTGCATCCGTATAGGGCCCACGCCCGATGCCGGGCCCTCCACCAAGAGCCGCAGCTGCGGCCCGTCGATCCGAATCGGGATCAGGCCTGGCCGACCCTCCTCATCCAACCCCCCCCCCCCCGCCCCCCCGCCCCCCAAGCCCATGGCCAGTGAACCCATTAAGTATATGGCTGTGGGTCAAAACCAATGGTACCCTTTTCGGGTAGGTGCACCACTCATTTTAGTCTATTTTAGTGGAACATGTGTGGGTTACTTACTCTACCGGCAACTGGGATCCGCTGTGCCTCTTTGCCCGAGAAAATTGTGACATCCCAGTTTGAAGACCACCTGAACTCCAAATTCCCCTTTTCTGCGGTTTCAAAACTGGGAAGCTTCCAAAAAATGGCATGTCCAAAAGTGGGGCGAGCAAATACAGGCTCCAAACAAAACTTGTTTGAGACCCGATCTTTAGGCTCAAAAGCGGGCCCCGCATTTGCAATCACACCAAAACAATCAAGTTGGGCACGCATCTTTACCAATGGCCAAAAACGAGGAAACTGCCGCAATCCCAGCAGGAATAAAGCTTAAGGAAAGCCTTCTTCGAAGGGGTCTTGGATCCCAGGATCCAGGATAAAAAATCTTGTGGGTCCTCATCCTCTCTGAGTCAACCTTGATGCAAAACCGGGGAGGGTTGGAGCCGACCCCGAGTTTGCGAGCCAGTGGATGCTTGACGCCGAGTTTAGCTCCAACACTCGGAGAAAAGGAGACATCAGGAAACGCTACTGCATGATTCAACATGTTGAGAGAGGCACGCCAAAAGGAAAAGCACAACAACTCCAAGTTTGTCTTTGTTGTCAAGGATGCCCATTTTCTGGCTGCTTTTCAAGGGGAACCAGAAGGAAAAGCCACCATTTTTAGGGGGTCCCCTAGAAAAAAGAAAAATGCCACGCCTTGGGTACCCCGCGCCTTCAGACTCCACCTCTGGCCGCGGCGATTTCACCGGGAACGCGGCCCAGAACTCCTGGCTCACGAGCCAGCGGCTCGAACCCGCAAGGTTTAGAGGCGGTCGCCAGCGCAAATGGCTTGGTCTTATGATACTGTGGATGGACGCGAAATCCATGCCCCGCACCACCGTTCAGCAACCATGGCTGACACATTGTCTGCTGGTATTTACTTTGGGGTTCTCCAACATTCCGGGGTTTCTTAGCACCACCGTTCATAAACCCTAGGAATGATTTTCGATTCCCCGACGTAAGTACCAACCAACAATGGCTTCAACCATGGTTTCAAGGTGGTGCGAAATGGATTTCGTTCATCCACAGTAGGATCACCAAAACACATCCAACTGGCGGTTTCCTTTATGGACCATGGGTTCATTCCCAACACCCAAGGAAGGTCATTCCCTACCGACTTCGCATCGATCGTAAGACCTACTGTGGATGGATACGAAATCCATGCCCCGCACCACCGTTCAGAAACCCTGAAATGTTGGAGAACCCCTGTAAATACCAACAAACAATGTGTCAACCATGGTTTCTTAGGTGGTGCGAAATGGATTTCGCCCGTTCACAATAAGATCACCCCAACATGGTGCAACGGTTCTCCATGGACGGGTTCTGGGATAGGGGACCCCGAAATGGCGCAACGATTTCCTTGTAGTTTCCCTTTGAAGCCACAAAAAGGGGGGGGGTAGCCACCCCCCAGGTGTCCCCAAAACCGAGCCCCGCATCCGTCCTCACAGCCCACGCGCGCCCTCCACTGCATGTCTCCCTGGCACGTTGGCCGTGGCCCCAGGTGGACAGATAGAACATCTCACAGATCTTAGGCACGCCCTTCAATTCAAAAACTACTAAAACTAAAAAGTTCCCACAAACATCCTGAAAATGATATTCTAAACTTGCGCGTGTCCTCAAAGTGCTTAATCTGAAGATCTTGAAAATGAGCCATGTCCTCAGAATTGTCCGAGGCCGAGAAAGTGGTTGTTGTACGTTGCTCACTCCCCTTGGCAACCGGGCAAGAGGAATGAAATGCAGATGCAACATGGGCGCACAGCGAGAAAATGGTACGAGTCATTTGGCGACACTTTCGGCACTGGCGCTAGCGGGCTCTCGCGTGGACAGAAGAGGGACACCACCGGCGCGCGCAGCTGCGGTACGGGAGGGAGATGTTCATGAGCGGGCTGCGAGGGTCAACACCGTTGCAGCAGAGGTCAACGAGCAACATGATCACCATACAGCGGCATGGGTCCGGGAACCTTGTCAAATGATGTAGGTCGGGATGATGAGGCGCCATACTTTGGCAGTTCGGGCTGCGATAGGTCCTGACGCAACCCACCACAATCTCTCGGTGGATCCGAGCGCCCGCGCTCTTTTATGATCGTCATGTCTGTCGTCTCTGCGACCACCTTGGCGATCGTCCCTGCGTTCGCCGGCTGTTCATCATCCTCGTCAGAGAGTTCAACTCTATGAGTGCGGGTCAAACTGAGACTTCCCGCACTCCGGCGATTATCTTGGGCATGATCTGGCGCCCTTTCGATTGCTCTTCGCCTAGTTCATTTAACCCTGGGCGTGGATGACAGGTTGAGGTCGTAGGAGACCGGGAATCATGTTCCCGTAGCCATCATCAAATTCCGCGATCCATGATGAAGTGAAAAGGGTTGCACGTCTACCGCCTCGCGCCCTATCAAGCTTGGACCGGACTTCGGCCCTCGCTTCAGTCAGCCCGCCTTTGGCACTCCGCGGCCATTTTCATCATCTTCACGAACTATTGCCAGAGCTCAGCAGGAAGTCATCGCGCGGCGAGACAGCGAAAGAAAGCTCCTCCAGCACATATCCGAAATCTATGGACTTCGATCCCTCAAAGTTGGCGGAGCGACTGCACCTATACACTACACACATACATTACACAGACCACACCACACCACGCCGTAGCATACCACAACATACATTATATTACATTGTGTTGTATTTCGTTAAACTATCATCGCATGACAATACGTCACACTACATCACCTTTGCACTTACATACATTGCAAGCGATTACACACATGGCACACATCACATATGTTACATTCACTACACGCATTGCACACATTCATACATTACATTATCATACTTATCATACATTCCGTCACATTCCAGTAGAGCCGGTAAGATACTACCCTCTGTTCAACAATCAAAGAAGCAGGTCTTGAAAACTGATCATCATCATTATTGTTTTTTGCTTATTTATTGTTATTTAAACAAAAACAAAACAAAAAACTTCCGCCCGGTCCACTTCCATGATTAGAGAGAGGGTTTGGAGATCGCAACCCCGAACAAAACCCCGTCGGAAAAACGACCAAGGTTGCCTGAGATGGACTCACTGGCTTTGCCAGTGCCATTGCAACGAGACAAAAGGTTCCACGTATGTCCGCGCTGAAGCATTGACTTCTGGCATCAAGATCTGAACTTCTGCTCGGGACTTCTGAAGGCTCGCTTGAGACGGGAAATGGCAGGAAAACGATGCGGCGGGATCAGAGCCTCAGCGACTTGCACCCTTGACGAACTAAAATAGAAGAGCAAGGCTACATTCTGTGGATGGACGAAATCCTGCACCACCCAAGAAACCCTGGATTTGTTTGATTCCCCTGTACATACCAACAAACAATGGTTTCACATGGTCTCAAAGTGGTGCAGGATTTCGTCCATCCACAGTTTGAGAGTGTCCTTCTCGCAACGGGAGCTTGCAGTTCGATTTCCCTGCAACCCGTTCCCGGCCAACCGAGACGGCAACGGGTGAAATTCGCTTGCTGAGTCAGCCCACGGTGGCACCCACGCATGGCCGTTCTTTCCATCGCGATGGATCCGTTCTTTCCATCCGGATTCTCGAAACCACCAAGCAGGGATAGAATTATCTGGTCTCTTGGAATCAAATTCCAACCCCTGGAGTCAAGAGATATCTGGAAAAAGAGGGCCCCTTTCAAGGGCATCTCTGGGCTCCAAAGTGGCCTGGAATTCGCTTGGAACAAGCCATTTCGTCGGGGTCTGCTAAAATCGGCTAACCATTCTTGGGTTGGTGTTTGAAGGTATGTCAGACATAGCGCAATCCCCAAAACGAGTGGGTTCCTGTTGGTTTCCATTTCAACCAACCTCCAAAAAAGGGTCCCTTAAAAATAACGCACCCTGGCAGGTCTAATTTCGCTATGTCAAACCACTCAAGCGGAGACCTGAAAAAAAAGAAGAAGAAAAAAAAAGAGAAGAAAAAACGCGGCGCGCTCAGCGCCAAAGAGAGCTTTTTTCACACAGGGCCCCCACCTCCTTGAGTCAGGCCAACGCCAGCACTAACTGTATGCGGACGCGAACACGACGCGTGTCAAAGGGCTGTCCTTTTTCGAGGAAGCCTTAAAGGAACCACCGCCACGGTTGAGGTTTTTCAAAAAATGAAGAAGCCTCCTGGGTGCAGGTTTTGGCGGATGCTTTGCTTGCATAGCTTGGCACCTCCAACAAAGATCCACTACACTTTCGAGGAGGGGGAAACCATGTAGAGTATGGTACACACATAGAGCCTGTGTTGGAAGCACCTTCAGGGCATTGTTGTTGCCACCAATCAGGCAGCCGCAAGTGGGCCAGACTCAGACCCGCTGCAAAAAAACGTGCGAACAAAAGAGCTGAATGTCAAAAGATGAGCTAAGTCTGGCAATACAAAACTTCCCCCCCTACAAATTCACGTGGAAGCCCCCAAAACCATGTCGGAGGAATCTTGTCTTGGGGGAACCCTTTTTTGGGTTCCGCGTCAATTTGCAAGAGAGTAATGCTTTGGATTCACAAACATTTTTTCCAGAACTGGCAGGCCACAAGGTCCACAAGTCAGCAGGCAAGTAACAATCAATACGGGGATGTGTTTAACGGGAAACCAAAAGGAAAACCGAAGCCATAGTGCGAAACCAAAAGGAAAACCGTTGCGCCATGGTGAGGGTCATATGGAAATCAAATACAGGAAGATCTTGCAACCCCTCGAACTATTTCCAGGCGCTTGTCAGGGGAATCCTCCGACATCCCTGCGCCCCTCATTTCCCTGCTTGGTTTCTCTGACTTTGACGCATATGCCCATGCGATGCAGGAAGTGGCTAGCATTAGAGTCTCGTCAGAGAAAACCAATCCATAAATGGCAAAGTGAATTAAGTCCCTTCGCCAAATTTCGGACAATGTGGGTATTCGTCATGCTTAGACCCCCACAATGATTCGGTTGTTTTCCCCTTTAAACAACCCAAAAGTTGGTCAAGTCACGTCATTTAAGGACCGCCCTGGACAGCGTCTTTGGCGCTTGCCCCGGAGCACTCGTGGCTCAGCCGGGGCAGCAGAGAGGTTCTGCCGACCGATTGGGATCGGTGGGGCTCCAAAAGAGCGCCAAGCCCCAGAAAAATGCGCGATGCCTCCCAAGAAGGTAGACCCTCCGACTAGGTGTCCGAATTTAAAACTTAGGTTGTCCTCTAAGACAAGCACCTGAAAAAACGTGCCCTTGCAAAAAAGCACACACATGTAAGGTGAAGGTTCTCGGGTATTGCTCACTATTGGAAAGAGCCCCCTAAGAAAAGAACAGCATGTTGCGGGTCTGCGGGTGACTTTGTTCAACATGGCCGGGGATCCATAATACTAAGTCAGTAATCCGTTGTGGGGCACCACTACAACAAGAGAACCCACTACCATCTGGCATCGGTAAATCATTCAGTTCACAGATCCCTGGTAAGCGGCCTCCGGCGGAGATGCGCCCTACTGAATTGACGCAAGTTGCCAGCGGACAAAGCAAGAGCCTGAAGCAACACCTTGCCCAACCCAACTTGACCTAGTTCCCTTTTGCAGTGGCTGGCTGCACTCATGGTTGCAACCAACAAAGCCCTGCCGAGCGCAAGCCTTGCACCTCCGCCATCCAAAACCAGCATGCATCCATACGGAGTCGCACTCAACGCCTCTCCGAAGTGAGGATTCCCTTAGCCACTTACCTGAAGGACACAGGAAACAGAACCAATCCCCGACTGACCAAAGACCATGGACGGTCCAATCAAGTGGACGGACCACAAAAGCTGAACAGGTCTGGCCCTGAAATCATGAGGACATCGGCCACAAAAAGTTTCAAGGTGGCCATTTGGCTCAAAACATGGAATCCCCAAAATGGCAACTTGGTAATTACATGGAAACTCAGGCTAAAACACGCGTAACCCCAGGCTCTGAATTTGTTTGAGCAAGAGGAAAGCCAATGCGTCTGTCTTTCTTCAGGGGGCCCCAAGTCCTGTTGGTTTCCCTTCAAACCAACCCCAAACCAGGTACCCGTTAAAAACCAGGATGCGTACCCCAACGGCGTTGAGCACTTGCAGCGAATTCACTGAGCTCTGCAGCTCAAAGCTGTCGCGAGTCCGCACACCTGAGCCAGGCAGCCAGGCGGGAGGTCTGGTTTGTGCGGAGAGGTGTGTCCTTCTTTCGACTATCATGGAACAGGGGTTACACCTGAGCATTGCCTTGTCAATGGTGGTGTCCCCTTATTTTGGTGGGAAAAGCCATGTTTCAAATTTGGGCAAAATGTATCTTTTAAGGAGCCCTGTGGAAATTAGCCATGATAGCCACAGAAACCAGGAGCTTGGGCGGGAGAACTTCCTGGAGAACTTCCTGGAGATGGTTGGAGCTGCGAACTTCCTGCGAACTTCCTGCAAATGGTTGCTGAGAAACCCAGCTTTGCAAGGGTCACCCTTCCTTCCACTATGGCACCTGTGGGACGACGCGGGGGCGTATTCACGACTCACCGTGGCAACTGCACCGCTCGAGTGCGGCCGCTATTACCCCAACAATTTTCGCAATATCCACTACTACCTTCTCCCTGTGGGAGGGGACCTGAAAGATCCGTTTCCTCTTGAAACGACCTGGTGACATGTCAGTGGGAGAGAGGTTACTTAAAAAGACCTAGACCCGATCGGCGAGAAATCAACCCAAGGCATCTGCGTCGTCCCACAGCGGTAAGGCCCACACGCGTCGATCAGCGGATCGGCGAGCGGAACGCTCTTTAGCGTCCCAAGCGAGCCTGTGGCTCAAGACTGCCTCCCTCTTCCCAACTTTCGAAGTTGACAGGAGGCCACAGTCTATGTATTGATAGATAATACATTAGGGCTTGCCTCTACCAATAAATTGCATGCCTTCTTTACGCGGGCAAGGAGGGGCTGTACAGGCTTTCCGACTCGGCAACATTTACCATAATTTTGCGGAACGCTCACCCCCAATTTTGTGGGTTAGTTACCCCCAATGTTGTCCAATTTTGTTGGTTATTTACCCCCAATTTTGTTGGTTATTTGCCCCCAATTTTGTCGGTATTTTACCCCCAATTGTGTGGGTTATTTACCCCCAATTTTGTTGGTTCTTTACCCACCCCAATTTTGTTGGTAATTTACCCCCAATTTTGTGGCAATTTATCCCAAGTTTGGGACTCGTTATTAACCCCCAATTTTGAAAATTGGGGGTTAATAACCACAAAATTGGGGGCAAATTACCCACACGATTGGGGGTAAATAACCCAGACAATTGGGGGTAAATTACCGACAAAATTGGGGGTAAATAACCAACAAAATTGGGGGTAAACAACCAACCAAATTGGACACAATTGTGGGTACAAAATTGGGGGTAAATTACCGACAAAATTAGGGGTAAATAACCAACAAAATTGGGGGTAAATAACCAACAAACTTGGACAAAATTGGGGGTAAATAACCCACACAACTGGGGTGAAATTTGAGGTAAATTGGTGGTAAAGAGTTACTGCTACAGGCAAGGCTTAAATAATACATACATATCATACATATCTTTATCTATATCTATGTCTATATCTATATCTATATCTATATCTATGTCTATATCTATATCTATATCTATCTATGTATGTATATATGTATACACATATGCCTTGTAGATTGACCTACTGTGGATGGACGAAATCCTGCACCACCTAAGAAACCTTGGCAATGATGATTCCCCTGTAAATACCAACCAACAATGGTTCCCCATTGTTTCTTGGGTGGTGCAGGATTTTGTCCATCCACAGTATGTACATACATATCTATATATATATATATATGTACATATGACTTGTAGATTGACCTATGTACATATATATATATATATATATTATATATATATAACGCAGCACACTCCGCCACTGCGAGTTGGAAGCCCAGCACGCCGGACCCAAAAACCCGGCGCCCAACTCCCAGCGGCGCAAGGGGGGTTTGGAGGCGAAGGGGGGAACCTTGAGACGGTTTTTTGGCGGTTTTGAGGCGGTTTTTGGCGGTGTTGTTGTTTCTTTTGCCTTCTTCCTCTCTTTTTTTTTTTGGGGGGGGGGTCGAGACTTGTTGGAGTATTGTTGGGGGCTGTTTGAAGTATTATTATTTACTTCATTATTGTTCTATCTATATTTAATTGTTGTTGTTGTTGTTGTTTTTTGGGGGGGGCGGATTTGTTGGAGTATTTTTCTTGCTGGAGGCGGTGTCTTCTTCTTTCTCTTTTTTTTGGAGAAAAGGGGAACAAAACCGAAGCCCGAGGAGTCTGTGGGGTCCAAATGCCGATGACACCGTCGCTAAGGCGCAGGCACGATGAAATCCCGAAATCTCCTGCACGAATCTCCCGCGCACGCCCAGCCAGCTGTCAACATGCCCCTGTGTGTGTGTGTGTGTGTGTGTGGAAATTAAATGGCATGCCTCATTTTAGGGACAGCTACCAATCGTTTTTTGTCGGGAAACCCATCCATTTGCGGGCCTTTGTTCTTTTGTTACTTGAACTTGCCCATGCCTGAGGCGTACTGCTCTCTTGTTGCCATGGTTGAACGGCGTTACCGGCAGGCCATTGTGCAAAAACGGAAAAAGCAAACGCAAACCACACAGAACGGCACGTTGCCAGCAGAATCCGGGGCGGGGGGAACGGGGATGGGTTGGGGGGGGCAGGGAACGTGCACGTTCTCTCAGACCACGTCTGTCTGGTGGGCAGTTGGTCCTCTCCAAACAGGCATGTGGCTGTGGCCATGATGTGTACTTGGGAACCTCCCAAGTTAAAGGGAGCCCAAACTGAGCTGAGTTTACATGGCTTAGGGTCAGAAAACAAAGGCTGTGCCTCAAAGGAGGCATTTCGACCACATCGCAGCTGGGTTGTACGCAAATCGGGGTGCGGTTGAATGTGGCTGGTTCACTTGCAATACTTAGCAAATCAACGGTAGGGTTCATGAGAAAGCTGGTTTGGGCAACTCGCATCCCTCCATGCTTCCCACTGCAGGGCCATTGTCTCAAGTTCGCCCGCTGCCTCCCTCTAACCTCAGCTGTATCTAAGGAGGTTGAACACTTTTGGTTGCCACGGATGGCAGCCTCCCAACTTCAGGCCGGGTCAATATGTGTCCTTTGTACCCCCGGCGACAAACTGCTCGCTTCGAGGTGCGAGGCAGGCGCACCTCTTGAAAACATTGCCGCCATTGCTCCTCCGTGAGGTCAGGCTCCTTCCCGTCACATCTCGCCGAGTCGAAAGACTAACCGGCCCCGAGTTCCACGGGCGAATGCTTTGACATGTTCAGACCGTTTAAGCGAACCTCAGCATTGCAGGTTTGGTTGAATAAAGGCGTTCCGACAAGGACAAGAACTGAGAACCTCAAAGTGACTTGTCTGCGAAGGAATCCAGATTGCAGACGTAACGCTTTCGCAACATCAAGTAGGGATTTCATGGCAGGTGTAAGTACTTTCGCGAGATCAGGCCAGATTTCGCGGCAGGCGCAGTACTTTCGCGAGATCAGGTGCAGAATTTGTGGTGGTGATGGTGGTGGTGGTGGTGCTGCTGCTGCTGGTGGTGGTGGTGGTGCTGCTGCTGCTGCTGCTGCTGCTGGTGGTGGTGGTGGTGGCGGCGGCGGCGGGGCGTGGGGTGTCGCTGGGGCTGGGTGAAGACCAGAAATGACAAACATAAGTTGGCAATGTCGGCGCGTCCAGAATTGTTCAGAGCAAAAAAAAAAACAGTATTAGGTACCCCTTTTAATTTTCATTTTTGGGGGGAGAGAAGAACTTTGGACTTGTTTCTGGTTTTTGCTACGCTTTTGATGAATCGGGCACGGAAGAAAACAAATATGCTACCTCTTCATCCCCGGGAAACGGGTGCAGGAAAGAACCGCTGACTTTCGACCATGGTTCTAGGCTGGAATTAGGAACCCAGCAAAGAATTGTCTTTTTTGCCTGGCTAGTGGAAAACAAGGGGACCCCAAAAAAGTAAAAATCAAAAAGGGGAGCTAATTCTGGGGAAGGGCACATGTGACCCGTCCTGATTCAGGGCTGTGGGGAATGACCACTTCTGTGATACAACAGAAAGGGCTCCCCAAAGACTATTTTGTTCATATAAAGGGGGATTCCCTATCACAGAAGTGGGGAGAAACCCCGAGTGATCCCACAACCCTTGTCCTGATCAAACTCCAAGGTGATGTAGCCAGGCGCCACCACCTGCGTTCCCAGCCAACGAAGCTCACGGAAAGAGCCGGCATCAGACATGGGCAACGGAGAAAACACGGCGGCGAGCGGAGTGGATTTGAGGGAAGCAAAAAACAAAAAAAATAGGATTTAGGGACAAATATTAGGGACTGATCCGATTTAGCGAAGCTGACTTTTTTGGGATTTAGGAGCCAGAAAGGAAACATGAGCAAAGATAGAGTGCCCCAGTCTGGACCCGTTCCGATCTCCCTCTTTTGAATGGACTGCAGGATTCGCCCAGACGGCAAGACGAGTGTCTCAAGTCAATCCAAACCATGCCCCGGACTAGTGAGACCTTGGTGGATTCATAGGGGATGACCCCATGACTTTTGAAGTGGAACTGTGAATAGCAGGGTGCATGGCGAAAAAGTCGTCCAAGGGAGAGTAAGGCAAACCTCGTAATCTACTTGTCTACCGCCTTTGGCCAGCATCGCTCTGTGGTTTGACGTGGTTGGTCCATTGCTTTGTGCTCTTGTTCATATTGTTCTGCAAACGTTTGCCAGTCACTGGGCAAACATGAGTTTTATTTACAAAAGGTGAAACGATTCAAAGGTCGCAACAATGAGCCACTCTTATGTTCCCGTGCTCGCTACGAGAACTTGCATATCTTCTCTTTCCTTTTTCTGGGCAAATCATTCTCCCCGACGCGCCACCAGACCCAGCCGGACCTCCTTGCTCACATTCCGGATCTCGCTGAAGATACCATGGGTCAAGGCCTCGCGCGTGAACCGCGCTCATAGCACAGAACCCCGTCCGTCAACAGGCCGCATACAAAAACAAAAGCAAAAACAACGGTACGTGGCAGGAAGCCTTCTGCAAAAAGCACACAGGAATCCACACCCCCAGATTGATCGTTTCATGGCTTCCTTTGCACACCCCCAGATTGATCGTTTCATAGCTTCCTTTGTTCGAAATGCAACGGTACCGAAACGGGGTCCAATTTCTCGCTCTGAGAAACGTCCTCTGGCTGTGGGTAAATAGGGTACCCAAAATGGCTTGCCATGGTAAATGGAAACATGGACCAAAACCTGCGGTCCCCAGGAGGCGCCCAGACAGCCCCAGGTGCCTCCTCGGCGCTGGCACGCTCATTGGGGTTGAAGCGCAGCAGCTGCTCGATCACGTCCACCTATGGCTGGGATTGTGCTGTTGCTGTTGTTTTTGCTTGTTTTTTCCTTTTTTTTCTTTTTATTTTTTTCCAGAGTTGCGTGAGGCTGCCCCTTTTCACCCTGGTTTAAAGGGAAACCAAAAGGAAAACCGTCACTTGGGGGGGGTCTGCTAAAAAAATGACAGCCACAGGACATATTCGCCGATCGTCCCGTGGCTAAAGAAACTTATTGAGACGAAGTCCTGGAAATGGCTATGTTGTTACAATCGTAGACCCCAGGTAAGCCCCACTCAACACCCCTAAACCCATACAACTAGGGTGACCAAGCACCTAGCTAATCCCAAGACCAGCAAAGTACCAGCAACTTTGCCCAAAAAAGAATTACGAGGTCGCTCGTGTGAAAAATGTGTCACACCTCCCGAAGTTGAGAACCCCTGCAGCTTTGATCTACCCTCCACTACCATAGGCCCTGGCTATCCCGGTCTGGACCACTGGACGCGAAGCCTACCCGGGGCCGCCGCGATGCCAGGGTTGGCGCTAGGTAAGCGAGGCTGGATCCCACTGCCGAGACCTGGGTCGTCAAAAGCGCTACACGCAACGGCTTGGCTGCCGATGAGAGCGAGGTTTCAGGTGACAGCCCTCTTTCATGGAATTTCAGGGGGAGTTATAGCGGGGGCCAACATTCTGGACTTCGGAAAGAAGGATCTCTGGAATGGGGAAGCTAAGCTACCACCGGATTGTTCTGTTGTTGTCCTTTTGCGGGGGGGCTGCTGAAATCGGAGGTGCGTTGTAAGTTCGTCCTCAGAATATCTGGGAGTGTGTTTTTCTAGTTGCCTTGACTTGGACTTCTGCTTGGTTGTGGCTTTGATTCGCTTCCAACGGAGCAAGAAATTCTCTCAGCGCAGCACGGGGATGGAAGCAGCGGATGTAGCTCCGCGCTTCCTGGACCCACGGGTCCCTGGGTCCCTCCCCGGCTGTGGCCCTTCTCAACCGCTGCACAGAACATGCGCAGGCGGAACAAAGATCGGTTCTTTCCCCCCCCCCCCAAAAAAAAAACAAGAGGAAACAAAAACGCGCAGCTTGCAGAGGGGAGAAAAAAGCGCCGCCGCCCACCGCCCCGCGAAATTGTGGCTGGCGGGGTTAAGCCTCACAATGCCTCGGGATGCTTCCACATCACTTGGGGTGTACGTCGGGGGCTTAGGAAGGTTGGCGGAAATTGACATGGGACTGTCGAACATTTTCCACATGAAATCCAAGGAGTTCGCGTTATACTATCCCATATGGGGGGATTGGGGGGATGGAAAAGGGGGCCCAGTTTTGACAACCCCAACATCTCGGTCAGACGAATCCGGGTCTGCACCCGGGGTGCGTGTCCAAAGCGGGGAACGCCTTTTCTCGGCGGGTCCACCCCCTGAGAACTATCCAAAAAAGAGGCCCCTCAATTTGGAAGACTCCCAAAACCCCCGCCCTTTCAGATGATTGGCAAGGGAAACTATCCATATCGTAATTATTGTTCTAGCGCACGCGTATATACGTATACATGGGTGAGTTCTAAAGTTGGCCACCCCTTAAAAAGCTGGGTCTCCCACGTTCCCCAAAAAAACACGCCGTCCCCACCGGCCCTCCCTTCGCCCTCCGTCCGCCCTTCCCCCGAAGGAAAACATGAGTCCTCCCGCAGCCGGGAGGTGTCAGCTTCCGAGGGAGTGCCGATCACCTCGGAAGCCAAGCTTTGGCTTTGGGGCCGACTTTGGGACCGCGGCCCGGCCCGTTGTCTTGTCCCAGAGGACAACAAAGGAAGCCACTCAGTTGCTTTTTGGGGGGTTACAGTGGCGCCATTTTGAGACAGCCCAAGCGGGGCTGTTTTTGAGGGTATCCTCCCTCTAACCATCAAAGCTGACGATCCCTTTGGGTTTTGGAAGACGAACTCTTTTCTTCCTGGGGAATCCACTTCCATGATTGTTGGAAAGAGGCTCCCCACCGGCTGTTTCATCCTGAAACCGGCCCAAGAACAACTCAGACGGCTTGTTGAGTGACCTTTGGCTGCTTGCTCGAGCCCATGTCTCAGACTCCCGCGGCTCCAAAAAAAAACACGAAACGAGTAATCCACTTGTTGGTGAGTGGGGCAATACGGATCCGGTTTCCCAAAGGGCGCCGAATTGCAGAGGTGTGTGTGTTCTGACAGCACCTGTTTGTGGGGCTGGTTGAAAGGGAATCCAATGGGAAGCCCTCGCATTTTGTTTGATGGTGTCCCCTGTTTTGGCACCGGGCTTGCACCACTTCGGTCCGTGAAATTTCTCGAACATCGCCCCGAAAACTCCTCGGCGTGTTGTCCTTGTTGTTCAACCTGTGGAACTGCGGCAGGAAATCGATGGAAGGGCCATTTTCGGGGAAGGGAGCTGGAACCAGGGTTGTCCAAAATATGGCTACAGTTCTTGACGTTCAGCGCTGCCGTTTTATCAGGGAGTCCAACAAGGGTGACCCACATACTTTTGCCCGCCTGACAAATGGCTACATATTGCGTTGGAAAACTGCCCTCCTTGATCACCCGTGAAACCCCCTTTTAGTGACAAAAACAACCATCTTGCGGGGCTTGCTCCGATTGGTACGGTGCAAACCGGAGCCCACCTGCTCAACTGTGTGTTGCGTCTGAGGGTTGGGACCGGATGGGGTTGAGGTTGAAGGGTTGAAGGGTTGAAGGGTTGAAGGGTTGAAGGGTTGAAGGGTTGGGTCATGTCTTGCCAGGGGGCCTTCCCCGCCGCAAACCACATTGTTTTGCTGAAAATGCGTGGGTTCCAGTGGTTGCGCCTTGAGGCGACAAAAGGGTTGAACTTTCACTGAAGCCGCGGCGCCACTGGAATGGAACAAAACTTGTCTCCCTCAACGGATTTGAGGGTTCCCACCCACCCATCCACCCACCCCCACCCATCCACCCCCACCCACCCACCCACCCACCCACCCACCCCTCCACCCCTCCACCCCTCCACCCCTCCACCACCCAGCCCACCCACTGAACGGGAGCCCACGCGTCGAAAATCACGTTCAGCTGCTCCTGGCAGCCCTCCGAGTGGAAGGCCACATCCTCAGCTTCCGTGCGACCACTTCGAGAGCCCAATCACCAGTTGCCCCTATGGGCGCGCGTCAAAAGGAGCGGGGAGAAAGTAAATGGGTGGGTGGATGGGTGGGTGGGGGGCGGGGGGCAAAACCCCAGAAATCGCGGTTTCCTCCTGAAGCATCCTTTTGGACCAATCTTAAAAAGGACCTTTCCGAGCCTCACAAGAGAAACGAGCCATTGAGCGGCCAGCACTCATTCGGAACAATCCTTGACCGCCCCAGACTTGGGATGTTGACCATGGCACATATCACTCCACCAGAAGCGGGGTGTAAGCGACAAGTGATGCCCGAAGCATCCCATGCTTTGGCAAGCAACCATGCTCGAAGCATCACAACGCGCCACAAAACAATGGAAACATACTGTGGATGGACGAAACCCGTTCGCACCACTCTGAAACCATGGTTGAAGCCATCACGTTTGTTGGTATTTCCCTTGGGGAATCATCAGAAACCTACAAGGCAACCTCCTCCTACACCTCCCCCTACACCTCCCCATAGCAACGGTCAAGTGGTTTCTTGGCTGTGAAACATGGGGGCAAAAACCCCCAAAAACAAAACTCGGTGCCCTCCCAGCTTGCAGCCGCTTCGTGGCGGCCGGATCGGGGGCTTCTTCCTTCTTCCCCCCACTGATGTGTAGCCTGGATATACCCATGACCACGTTTGCAGGCCATGTGGAAACATGTACACACATACGTATGTACATGTATATATATATATACAAACATATATATATATAGAGAGAGAGAGAGAGATTCAAATATATAAACATATATATATATATATGTGACAATGTGTACGTGTGTGTGTGCGAAGTGCTTTGTTTCAACTAAGGAAATTCTGGGGCATCCTCCCCCGCCGGTAGTTGCTTCCTGCTAGCTCTTCCGCCCAGATCGATCGGCGCGGCGCCTTCTTGTGTTTCCAGTCCGGCGACAGCGGGAAGCACGTGGACCCCGGGAAGAGCGGGCCGCGGTCCTGGATCGGAACATCAGCATCGATGCGCGATTCGGTGGGGTTTGGGAGGGAGTCCTTCGGCGTGGGCTGCGCGCCCCTGAAAAAGCCGGAGAAAGAGAAACGTCGCAACCCAAACGGGCTGGCTTTGCCAAAAAAAACGAGGCTGCTTTTTGCAACCCCCAAACCCAAGAATGAACAGAACCGAGAAAAAAGAAACGAAAACTTGGCAAGAACAATGAAGATAAGGCTCACCCATTAAAGGACCTTCACTATGGACCAAAACGGGAAAGCCAAAAGGTCAAAAGGTTGATGACCGCTTTGGGCAAAGCTTGGTCTCCATTTCGGAACGAACTTGGTGAGTTTCCTCCTGGCTTCCCTCAGCCAACCGGGCAACCCTCCAAAGAGACTCAAACTTGGCGAGGTTCCTCTTGCCTTCCCCTTCTAAAACCAACCGGAAAATGAAAAGTCCCAAAAATCTCCTCTGGTTTGTCAGACACGGAATCCTTCCAGTTCTTTCTTGGAGTAAACCAAAGGCCCGTATGGAAACCCAAAGGTTCCCCTGCCAAGCGAAGGTTTGGAGAGGTGGCTCTAGTCAGAATACCCTTTTTGAGGTTGGTTTAACGGGAAACCAAAGGGAAAGCCACCATCTGGTCTCCCTCAAAAGCCACAACGAAAAATGTATCCTCAAGAAAGGACACATCCGTATGTGCATGCACACCGCCAACTAGTGAGACCCCAAAAAAATCGGTTGATGGGTTTCCCGGTTTCCCTTTAAACCAACCCTGAGAAGGTACCAACCCTCAAAAAACTGCACACCCCCGTATGATCTCCATCTCTCCAAACCGCAAGCAGAAATTTAAGGCGTAAGGGGGGGGGGGGGGGTCTTTCCCTTTCGACCAGCAACAAGGTATCCTTCGCCTTCAAAAAAGAAATTGGGGGGCATGAAAAATGGGCGTCGGGCGGTCCTTGCGGTTCCCCTTTCAACCATCCCTACCAACCCCAAGTAAAGAAGTTGTTTGTCGGGAGTTCCTTTAGGTGTCCCTCTACAAAACTTTCATTTGGTTAAGACCCTGCAAAAAATGAAAAATGTCACGTAGTGATAGATTCCCTATAAAACCAACAGTAAAAAATGAAAACAATATTCCTCAGCAAATGGAAGAAAACATGGGATCCCGGCGCCCTTAGCTCTCACAGGGTTCGTTTTTTTCACTACCCCAAAGTCGACTTAAACCCAGTGGTTGATTTCCCCAAAAGGGAAACCCCTGGGTTCTATGTTTGGGTAGTCGAAAAACCAACAGGGCTTTTTCTTGACAAAAAATCTTAAGCAAATGGAGGCCAGGGTTCCTATAGTTCCCATGGTTACCAGGCCCCCCCAAAGAAAAAGATGGAGATGGACCCTTCGCTCTCATGGTCCTGCGCGGAGTAGGACTCCATCATCTCCGCCAACTCTACCGCGATGCACCCGGCCGACCACATGTCGATGGCCTCAGAACGGTGTGTCGTTTCTTTTTGGAACGGGACACCCAAAATAAAGGGGCAAAACGGTGGTTCCTTGTGGGTTTTAAAGGAAGGGAAACCACGAAACAAGAGTTGTCTCACAAAAAGGACAAATCCCGCATATACAATGGTTGAGAACGGCTGAAGGGGTTGGTGACGGCGGGTTCGCTCCATGCCACATCCCACTTGCCAAAGCGCCTGGTAGATCGCAGTAACACACTTCCTTTCCCCTTGGCAAATAGAACCAAACACTAGCCCATTCATTTTCAGCCACACCCATATGGCCATTGATTGAAATAAGCAACCCCTGGAAAATGGTTGGTGGACATAAAACCCCACCTAAATTGGATGTGGGTCAAAACTAATCCATCAGGGGACCGCGGGTTTTAATTTTAGTCCATGGGGCAACCCATTTTGGGGTTACCCTAGTTTTGACCACCACAGCCAAATGATGCTCACCAGAGGGTCCCGTTCTTAGAATTCACGCCCATACGGCACCCACCGCGACTGCTCCCAGGGACACTGCTCTTCCCGGGCCTCCGTGTAGCTCTCCTCCAGCAAGATGAGCTCCGGCCTGCAGGCGATTCCGACGGCTGAGACTCTCACCGGTGGACTCCCAGACCCCCCCGCGAGCTTTTGGGGTGCTTTTCCTGTCCACGTCCATTTAAACCAAGGTTTCAAAAAGAAATGGAGGTACCCTCACAGACAAGATTTCGCACAGAAAGGCACACTCATGGGGATGACGGGCAAAGTGCTTATGGGGGGTAACTACACGTCCTTGAGCCTGAGATCCTCGGTTGTGGCTTCACAAATTCACAACCAGAAGCCTGCCTCATGTCAAGTGCCAATGCCCGGAAAAAAGAAGCGGGCTCCTTTCGGAAAGCCAAACGTGGATTTGAATCAGGGTCCCTTTCCAAGCTTTGGCACATGGACCGTGATGTTTGCAGCCACCCCACAAGAAATGAACAGAACCCACAAACAATTAAACAAAAATACACACATGACATTAAACAACCACACACAAAAACGGAGACCCATGCCAAACCAGTGAAGGTCCCCTGGAAAACGCCCAGGACCGAGGCCCGGGCGCGCGGTAGAAGCGCGTCACGACGTGCTGCGTCATGACCCTGGCCGCCTGAGTTCGGCTTCCCGCGCGGGGTGTCTGTCAGTCACCCACCAAAAAGTGCTCATGTTGGGCCACTGAAATATGGGGGTGTCCAACTTTTTTGAGGGGACCCCCAGAAAAAGTGGTCTGAAATATGGGAGTATCCAATGTTGAGGGGACCCAAGTGGTGGGCGTTCCTTTTGGTTTCCCTTTAAGCCAACCCCAAAAAGGGGGGTACCCTCAAACAAAGACACACATCCTACCTGCTGTCATGGAAGTGGATCAAGTCCTGACATGGGGTGACTATTAGGAAAACCAACAGAAGAGATGGCTTTCGCCACTAAATGGGAAAAGTTTCCCATGGTCATTTTGGGTCCATCAGGAAAGCCTTCTGTCCGGTGCCATGTTGGAAAGGGGCTAGGAAAATCCTACGGAACGGAGCCTGCGCCGTGGAGAGTCTTTGGCTCATGTAGACTTTCCGGATTCGATGGCTGCCCTCAAGGCTGACTTGTTGGGACCTTGATCCCCCCTACCTTAAGGGGAGGGTAGGGGGGGGAAAATGGGCTACCAGACACAGAGATAAGGGTCGAAATCACCCCTCCCCTAATTTCATTTTGAAGGGACTGGGGATCGTTCTAGGTTTTTTTTAAAGTGCTGTTTTCTTCCGTGTTTGGTTCAATGATCAAGAGCCAGCCACGAATTTGACCCCGAGGTACTCTTCAGCAGTGTACTCAGGAACCCCCGCCCCAAAACCATCGATTGCCCCAGCTGAATCCCAAAAACTTGAAAACCCACTCCACGGACCTCCTGTCCCCTCCGTTTCCCCTGGCCTTGTCGGGCTCCGGCTCCTGGTCGTACGACCTGACGAAAGCCGCCCGGACGGCGGACGTGCGCGCCCCATCCACTGCCCGTGTGCTTTGGGCCCATGCCTTGGCATTCTTCAACGTGACCCCGGAAGTGCTGAGTTTCAGAAAAGTGTTGGCAAGCCTCGAAACGGACAAGATGATTATATAACTCAGACTGTTGGAATTGTGTGTTGGCAACGCGCCCAGGAAGGTCAATATGAAATGACCCATTTTGGGTCCTCTTCCTCTACTGCTTCTTGGCGCCGCAAACGGCTCTGTGAGCGCAAGTCGATGGTTCAACGACCTCCCCTGTGATGCACAGTTCCACCCCTACCCCCGCAGATTCTGGCAACCTGGGACGTGTCGTTCCTTTGATGACTCCCAAAGACGCACGGTCTGAAAGGGAAAGAGAGACCAAACTGATTGGGAAACCAACATTGAACTGGCAAAAGGTGGACAGGCCAGGCTCTGAATCCTTTTCTTTTCAGAGTTGAGAAGGAAAGTCCAAGAGGAACAGCCCGGGGGTTAGTAGGGAGCAGCTCCTTTACCACAAAGCTATGAGCCACCCACCACCCTTTTGCATTGCAACTGTCTTAAATGGTTGAATGGTTGTTGGTTGCCACAAAGAAGTCTTACAACATGGCGGGAAACCCCTCTTTTGCTTAGTGCTTGAAGGAAAGCCAAAGAAAACCAGCAATCCAAACGGGACCAATTCCTTTTTGGGTATGTCTTTTTTGAGGGTACCACATGTTGGTTGTTTTGCAAGGGTAACCAGAAGGAAAAACACAAATTTTGGGGATCCAACCTCAAAAAAGACAGACCCAATTTGAGAAACACACGTAGTAGCCATCCGTTTGGATGTGCTTTCCAAGCCCCCAACTCCTCACCCACAGCGCGCGCCATGCCTGGAACGAGAAGCCGACCAGGACACCCCCCCCCCCTCGCCCTCCGCCGCAGTTTTTAAAGGGAACCAAATCGGCAATTTTGGAGGTTCCCCTTTCTGAGGCCCCCCAAAGGGGCCGTCTCGAAAAGACCTCCTTCTGGGGATGTGTACAAGGGACACGAAGGAGTTTTGGGTGACAGGGGATCAACTTGAAGAACGTGTCAGTGGTGTGATGCTTGAAACGAAGCCGACGGCGCTTTCGCCGGAGTTCAAACAACAGAGATGGGAGTCTCCAAATGCCGGTATATTGGTGTGTCTGTGTGTGCCCAATGTTCCCCATTGCCACAGCAGCTGACGGTAAGATTGGATCATTGCTCGTATCACATACGAGCCACGGACAAGGGGGTGTCCGTTGCAAGCGAGCCGGTGCTGGCCGAAATCGCAGATCTTCACGTTGCAGTCCTGCGACGAACAGCGACCAGGGGCCGTTTCAGAGGAGTCAAAGCCAAGCAAAGAAAGAAAGAAAGAAAGAAAGAAAGAAAGCAAGTAAACAAGCACTCCAAACAAGAGGGAGGCTGATTCTTTTGCATTGCTGGACTGAGCTTAGCCTGCTGCTGCCCTGAAAAGCTCTTTGGGTTTCATTCACTTTCGCTTCCAACCAGCTAAACGGCTGGCGTTTTGAAGAGGGTCGGATCTGTTTGGCCTGGCTCTTCCTTGACAACCTTTGGATTGCTTCCTTGAGTTTGCTTGGCCTGCCTTTTTGCCCACAGGAACCAGGGGGTCAATTCCCCCAACCAACCATCTGGGAAGTCAGGGTCAAGCAAACTTGAGTTGGCAGCCAAGAAGTATGTCACAAAGTTGCAGCTGGGGGGGGCGGGGCTGTGCCCTCCCCCCCAAAAAAGAAACCAACCTTTGCACGTGGCAACCAAGAAAGCCCAGGACCAAAACTCCCCCCGCGGATTTTTTGGCGGAACAAATCGGCCGCTTGCCGCTTGTCCTGATTCACCAGCACATTGGAGGGCTTCAGGTCCCGGTGGTAGATGCCAGCAGAGTGCAGGTACTTCAAGCCCACCTGGGCTCCAGGCTTCAAAAGTGTCGGTTGGTTCTCCTGTTTTTTTTTTTTTTTTTTTTTTTTATGTTTTTTTTTTTTTTTTTTATTGTTTCTCCCTTTCGGGGTTGTGTCTGTGTGTGTGTGTGTGCCCCTTTGCCCTGTTTACATGAAAGGGGTGGTCTGGAGTTTTATTTATGTGTGGTTGTCTTGTTCTGAATTGTGTCTTATTCTGAATCTTACAAACATGGAGCTTGCTCAAAAGATTGGCTTGGCTACATGGTTATAATGTGTATGTAGAGGCATATACATATCTCTCTCTCTCTCTCTCTCTTTGTGGTGTCTTGATGGACATGTCAAAACCCGTGGTTCTTTAGCTGCAGTTACGAGAGTCGGACATGGCATTTTCCTCACCACCTGTTGGAGCATTCAAATCTGCGTGTGGCAGGCGCTCCCACGAGTTCCCTGAGGTACTGGCCAGCAAATGATAAAGTACAAACTTGACCTGCGGAGTTGTGGCTCAAACTCCGAGCGAATCCCGAGAAGTCGAATTCCAGTGGAACTCAAAACCCGAAATTCTGCGATCTGGGCCAAGCCAACAACTTGAGCCTCGCGCCCGATTTCACCAAGGGAGCTTCAGCCAAGGCGCTTGCTGTGTGCAACCTAACATGGACAAACCCAGTTTTTGTTTGACGTCCCTTCAAAACCCACCGGGAAAAAAAAACACAAAAGTTGCCCTTCAAAACCCACCGGAAAAAGACGAAAAACGAAGTGGCCAGCTCCCAAAAAAGCAGAAAAAACGAGCGGAGCATCTCCGCCTGGAGCTCCTCCAGGTACACCTGGAGCTAAAGCTGTCAGGGCGCAGTGAGAAGGCCTTCGTAACTGAAACCCAAAGGGACAACCAATTTGCCAAGCCGATTCAGAACAAGGCGGGACAAGCCTTGGTTTGTGTTTGCGTTGTTGTTTCCTTTCTTTCTTTTTGTGTTTTTTTGGGGGGACTCCAATCTTGGTCCAATGACCTTTAGTAGTTTCCCACCAACCCACAAAACTGGTTATCAAATGGTCTAAGTGACGACATTGAGCTGCGGGGCCCAATGCACAAGAGCTTGGTGCTACATACTGTGGAAGGTTGACATCGAAATCCATGCCCCGCGCCACGAAATGAAACCATGGGTTAAACCACCACGTTTGTTGGCATTTACAGGGAACAATAGATGGCCCTGGTAGACAATAAAAATGCAACCTAAACCTCAGCCGGTGCAACCAAACTACACCTAAAAAGGCAATGCTCCCTTTCCGAAACCTGAAGGGAGGTGACTCTCTACTAGGATTCCATCCAATGGTACTTCTATGACCAACACGTGGAATCGAAGAACTCAAACTCAAAGATAAGTTCGGCGAAATGGAATTGCAACCAATGTATGAACCCACTCATGCTTCCCCACTACGAAGCAGCCCTGGTTCATGTTCAAACTGGCCACAATGAACCTGGGAAGTTTCGTGCAAGTCTCGCGGCACTTTGTGCTTGCTGTTTGTTCCTCATCTGAAGTGCGCCGAGCCGGTGGGGAGTCGCTTCTTAATGTGTTGCTCACCCAAAAGTATTTAATGCCCCAAATCTTTGTCGGTTTTTCGGTTACAAGCAACACACAGGCTCTAGAGAAGTCAGCTTGGGAAACGACCCTTGCGACTGCAACAGAGCTCCTCTTGACAAACCAGTTGAAGACATGACATGGCCAACCGCACGCAGCTCCGCTTTCCAGCCCTCAACCATCGTCTGTCAAGCACTTTGCTGCTTCAGCAACAACACCAGCTGTTTCAAGAACTCGCCCTGACACATCGGCAACTTGTGCTGCCGCCACACCCGACGCATCATGATCTGACGAATGGCGGGGCTAAAACTCGGTGTCCATGCTTTTTGCTGGTCAAGTAAAATAAAAATCGTGACGCAATCATCCCGCCCCCCCCCACCCCCGCCCCCCCCAACAAAAAGGCAATCAACCCAAAAAAACACGGCAAAACGGAGTTCGTCCCACAAACGGCGGTAGGCGGTGGTCCAACTACCCTGCAACCCATAGTTGCTTCATTCTTGAAACTGGGTGGTTTTCCATTGGCATCTTCTAAAAATCAACCCCGAAGACGGGTACGTGCCCTCCTAAAAAAAAAAAAAAAACGACGCTTTCCCTTTCTGGTAACCCCTTGCGGGCTTGGCATCTCAACGGGAAAACAAGATCACAGCGCCATTCTGGGGGGGGGGTCCGTGCAAATCCCTTCGAGACCGGTCCCTCCAGACACGAGTCGCTCCGCGAAGCCCGGGACTGCGCGCCTCTTGGGCACAGAGGGACTTCAGGTCAGCATCCCCCAGCTCCATGACCTGACCAAGGCTGTGCGACCTCCGAAAACAAACCTGAGCTGGCGGGCTGGCGCACGGGGCGGTTTTTGCTTCCTTTTTTGCGCCAGAAAATTGAAGACGGTGTTTCTGGAAACAAAGGAACAAAGCCGGCAGCAGCTTGTTCCTGTTCCTGAAGATAGAATGCGCTTGTTGGACAAAAAAAAAAGAACGAAGGGTGGCTTTTGGTGCAAGCCCGGAGGAAACCAGCTCAAGAAAAGGGGGCGGTTCAGCCGTTTTTGGCAGCACCGAGATGGGCGTGGCTCCCTTGGTTGCGTGTTTTCGGGCTGCGGAAGGGAAGCTGCAGGCCAATGCCCGAAATGACAAATCGGTGCCTTTTTTTTTAAGGGACCCCTCAACAATGGAGCCCAAAAAATGGCGCAACGGTGCTCCTCTTGACGGGGACCTTTCCTCTTGGATCTCCTTTAAAACCGCCCAAAACGGGGACCACGCCTCAAGAAAAATGGACCAGCCACCCCAAGGCCGACATCGAACTTCTCTTGGTGCCCAGGCCAGGTAGAGTGCGTCGGACTCCTCCTCCGGCAGAATCACCTCCGTGGTACCATGTTCTACCATGTTCGACCTCTGCCAACATGGCCATAGGTCAAAAGCCGAATCGTACCCCCAGTGAACATCGCAATCCAACCACTAAAATAGGTTCTAAAATGGGTAGTGAATTCACCTACCCCAAAATGGTACCATTGGTTTTGACCCACAGCCATATGGCCAAAATGCCGAAAAGGAACAGAGGAACGGTTGGTTCTACCATCTTCTCCCATGGCCACACAAGGTTTCTCTAGGCTCTTCCATAGAACAGGTCAAACCCCCCCATGCGCGGCTTGTGGCTGAAATTTGCCGACGGGGCGCGTCATGGAGCCTCACGATGTAGGGGTGATCCTGCACGGATTTGACTCAGTCGCCCGGATGTGCCCCACCCCAAGCACCCCAAAAATGAAGCTTCTTCAACTCAAGGGGCGACTTGGGGGGGTTTCTCAAAAATGGGATTCGGACTTTTTGTTAAATGTAGAGGAACCCAACCATTTTAGGTGAACCATATCTTGAGAACACCCCATTTGGGTATGAATTTGAATGGCGACCCTTTTGGTAGACATCATTTACAGAGGACCGGACCGGACCCTCTCTTTGTTTCCCCAAGCGAGCCCGTCCAGACGCTGGAGGATTGCGACTTCGCGCAGGATCCGCTTGCTGTTGATCTTGTTGCTGAACCTCAGGCAAAAGCATGGTGGGAACTCAAGTCCATTGGGGTGGGTAATGTTAACTTCGGATTCATCCGGAGCACCTTACAGAGGTTCCCCCCTCTCGCCCCTCTGAGTAAGGAAATGATCTAGGGGGGGGTTCCTCCAAGTAGGGTCCTCCGTTTTATCCGCAGTCAACGCTTTCATAATCCCCCCGCTGCCGTCAAACCTCAGGTCAACATGCTCCAAAGACCGCAGGGACGGGACGCCAAAGGACACTAATCCTCCACCATGCGGTTTGATCCGGCTAGCAATCCGGTTTGATGGAACCCCAGAAATGATGGTCCTGATTCTCTACCAAAGACCATGCAAACATGCCTGGACAACACATCCACTGGACACTGGCAAATAGAACCAAGGACTAAAACCTGCTGTCCCCTGGTAGTTTAATTTTGACCCATACAGATGTAGCTTGGACAACGTTCAGCTGTTCCAAAGCCTTGACTCAGGTCGCGGAGCCAAGCGTCGGCGCCTCGCGACTCAGCGACTCAGCGCCCGGCACCGAGTGGATCCGCTTGATGGCCACCATCCGGCCGCCCTCCTCATCCAGGGCCTGGGCGCGGCGTTCGCTCGGGGGGATTTCCCACACAAGCCCACGTCTGTTGCTTGGTTTCGAAGGGAAAGCCCCCTTCGAATACTCCTTACGGGGGTGCCACTGGGCTCGAATTTGGTGGATGTTCAAGGCAGATGGGTTTGTCTAAGGGAGCTTCGGTCCCCTGTTGACACGTGTATTGCGAACGACATGTCAGGCCAATGCTCACCTGGAACCTCACCCTTCGGGCCTGTCACTCCCCCCGGAGGAAACTGGAGTGGGAACTCCGAGGTGTTTCCCAAGAGGTACGGATGCCCCTGCCATATTGCCAAGGAACCCTCAAAGTTCCCATACCATAGTTGTGCAACGTATGGTTGGGGGTACGTAGGCCGCAAGGTCGCATCCCTGCCTAGATAGCCAAGTTGCGATCGCTTCTTTCAGTCACTGTTGCTGGTTTTGGGGGTAAAGTGCATGGAAAAGAGCGATCGCAACTGGCGATCCAGGCAGTCCTTTCAGGACCCCGTCTGGCAGAAGAGCCTCCCGTCCCAGGCTTCAGCCTGTCCAACCACAGCCCGAGCCTCGCGGACTGTGCCGTAGGAGCCTGCCAGAGAGAGAGAGGCCGACGTCGCATCGATTTGTGTCCAGCCTTGATTGCCGACTCACCCAGATTGACATGGCTGTCACAAATAGGTGCCCAAAATGGAACCCTAAAACCTGCGGGTCCCTTGGTGGCTTAACTTTGACCCATACCCACATGGAACCCAAAAAAACCACCGGTCTTTTCGAGGAATCCTCCTGTTGGGGGACTCTCTGTCCAGTTTCTATGTCAATCTGCGGGGAGTAATTGCTGTGCACACAGCCACGCATGCCCAGAAATGAGCCACACAAGTCCCTCCCAAACGTCTCTGGTCGAAGTGGCGTTTGCAAACGTTGGAAATGGGCAGAACCAAACCAGCACAAAAAGCAAAGCAGAAAGAAGAGGCGCGGTGTCAAAGCCAGTCGGGCCTCTCGGGAAATAGGACACACACGGCAGGTCCAAATGCTGTCAAAAGCAGTCGAACTCCCCAAAATCAAGGGAGCATGGATTGGAACGAAACCAGAATTCAATCACCATCCCAACTGAACAAGAGGTGCCCCCGCCTCACGCTTCACACGGTCGTCTGGGCCTACTTCATTTTTGAGGTTGAACCCCCCAAAATGGGCCTATAAACCCCATCCCCAAACAAAGGGCACCCACCAAAACCAACGGACGAGCCATATGGAAGAGGCCCCTCATTCGGCCCCAGCCGGTCACCCAGGCCACCCGAACCTGATGAGTTTGCTGACCAAATCAGGAAGGAAAGGCACCTGCTTCGCCAACTTACCAGGGAAGCCTTACCTGCTAAGTTGGCGAAGCAGGTAAGGGTGATGTTTCAAACCTGCCCTTTGATAAGACGTGTGGGTTTGTCTCAAAGAAGGTAAACCCCCAACAACAGCTTCCTCTGCTTTGCCCATGGCAGGAAATCGACAAAAACCTCGGTTCTGAGGCATCGAGAGGGCACCCCCTTTTGACGGAGAGTTCGCCAGCAGAGACATGAAAGAAACCAACCCATTTTGGCTTGACGACTAGCCTTCTCCAAGAATCATGGAAGTGGACAAAGGCGCCCTTCCTGTTTGCTTTTTGGGGGCAGTTTCACAGGGTGAAAAACCTGGCGCCCTTGGTATCCAACAGACTGTTGGAAGGCGGAAAGAAGGCGGGGTACAGAAGACCACATACCTTAAGGACAACCCAGCCTCCCTTGGTCTTCACCAACAACAGAAAGCACCAACGCTGGTTTTGCATGCCCACACGCCCACCTCACACTCCGGTTCCCCGAAACCCGAACCAACGGGTTCCTTCCCCCCCGCCTGTACCGATCCTCCCTCGCAGCTCATACCGGTCCGGGGTGCTCCACGCGTTGGCCTCAGAAACTCCGGGGCCGCTTTCCGAAAGCGACGTTGGACGACGAGCATTGCAAAGGGCCCCATGTCCACATGGACCCAATGTGGAAAGGTACCCCCCCCCCTTGCCCCTTGCCAGGTTTGTTGGGCGACGCGAAATCAAAAGGAAAAAAAAAACTATCAGAGTCCCTGGTTCCGGCAACCTGCTGGGATTCTTGTGGTATCTCCAGTCAAACCCCACAAAGGGTTCACCCAAGGACATCAAAACATTGTGAAAATTGCCTCGGGTGATTGTTAGCTTTCCTACAGCTCTCGGGACAGCAAACCCCCCCCCTCTCGCAGCACCCAAGCCACGCCTTGATGACACGTGGCCTCAGTCGGCACCCTGCGCCAAAACGATTTGTTTCCTTCACGCGAAACTGAAGAATTTGAAAACTGGGTCACAAGCCTTTCAACTAGCAATGGCACAGTTGATTCTGTGTGCTCATGTGTACGACAAGACTCCGCAGCTCACACGCAGCCGCAAAAGCGGGCCAGGGGCCAGAAATGAGACCCCTTGTTCAGAGCGCGATTGAAAGGGAACCAGCAGGAACCACGCTTTTTGCAAGTCCCCTGACCCAAATGGGTTTCTCTGAATCTGTGCTCCTTTCTTTGGGCGCCATCCACCACATGCCTTGCCCAATCTGCAAAAACCAATGTCCTCTCAGCCACAAAAAGCAAGTGCAGCTAGCACTTCTAGTGATTGGAAATCCAACTGGTTATATTCCTATGTGTGAAAGCTTGAGACTTGTCTGGCGGCTTCAAGGAGCCAACATGAAGCCGCAAAGCACTTGGGGGGATTCCCTTTGCTGGGGGATGATTCCCCATTCTTTTCAACCATCGTTCTTTTCAAAAACCAGCTGTTTCCCCTGGGGTTCTGATGGTTTTCTGAAAAGAAATTCGGATCCCTGGGAAGAATGGAAATGGAAGTGTCCCCTAGACCTTTGCTAGAATCCACGTTTTGAGAGAAGTCTTCTTGTGACAAAGAAGGAGCACGCTTTGGTCCCTGACCTGAAGGGACTGTCAATGGACTTCGCCGCTCACAAGGGGCAACCCAACCATGCTAAGGGGAACGAACATGGCTGGGTCAAAAACAGGTACCCAAGATGGAACCCTGGCAAGTGGCAACATCCACCTGCGGTTTGTTCCTTTTGCCTCTTTTTTTCTCGGGTGGTTTGATTCGTCGGATCACCTGGGCACCGGCGGCGAGCTCTTGCCCGGCGGCGTGAGGTGAGACCCGCCTGGTTTTCTCCCGACGCAAACCCGATGGCGCAGGATGGGAGTTGGTGGTTGGGGGCTGACTTAGGGTTGGTTTAGGCTGGCTTAGGGATGCTTTTTTCGTTGCCCAGGATCGGAGGTCCAACCTTGTCACTTTCCTGTGGATGAACCATGGCACCACTTCGCAGCAGCTGGGATGGAAAAAAAACAACATGGAGGAAGGGTTTTCTTCTCAGGTGCGGCGCGGCCTCCTTTCCTAGCTTCGGCGAGGCCTCCGGCCCCGACCCAGAAAAGCCGAGGGGTGGGGTTTCTGGTTGGTTTAGTGTAAGGTTGGTTTGGTGCTGGTTTAGGGTCGGCTCAGGCTCGGCCTTCGCTGGGTGTGCGGTGGGTTTGGGCTTGGCTTCAGGTAGGTCAATACTCATCGCGCCACAAGGTGCGCCTCAGCTTGGCTTTGACTTCGCTTTCTGCATGTTGCATTGGACAGCCATGAACTCGGCTCTGCCGGGGTGGCCATCCGGAAACATCTTTTTCGACCCTTTTTGCTGGCCTTTGGGGCATCCTGTCATCTCACTGGTTGCTTGTGTGTGGTGAATTGTTTAGTGCATTGGTCCATGTAAGGTGGGGAAGATATAAATATGATATTGTTGAAAAAGGTCCTGACCCAATTGCGATTTAGGGAAGGAAATCATGGAAAAAACATATTGCTTTGATTGTCAAACAACCAAAGACACATGTTTACAGAACCTGACAAAACTTGCGGATGATTCAGATCCACGGCCGATCCACTGCTCAGGCAGGTGCACACTCAGAGCTTTGTGTATCTGATGCAAGCTTGCGCTGTGGCCGCGGAGGCACAATCAACTCCGTCATCATGGGACACAGCCAGGCTTCGCATGCCTTGCTCTGGAGTCGGAGCTCCCTCATTTGGGGCTGGCGGTGGTTCAAGCTTGGTATAGGGTTTTCTTAGGGTATGTTAGGGTTGGTTTTGGGCTGGTTTTGGGTGGTTTAGGGCTGGTTTAGGGTGGGTTTAGGGTTGGTTTGGGGTTGGTTTAGGGTGGGTTTAAGGCCGGTTTAGAGTTGGTTTAGGGATGGGGTTTAGGGTTGGTTTCGGGTGGGTCTAGGTTGGTATAGGGGTTGTTTTGTGCGCTGGTTTAGTGGAGGGCTGGTTTAGGGGTGGGTTTAGGGCTGGTTTAGGGGTGGGCTTAGGGCTGGTTTGGGGTTGGTTTAGGGCTGTTGTAGGTTCGGGCTGCTTACAGTTATTTTAGGGATGGTTTAATGGTGGTTTAGGGTTGGTTTGGGGTTGATTTAGGGTGGGTTTAGGGTTGGTTTGGGTTGGTTTACGGATTGCTATAGGATTGAGTGGAGTTTGTTTCGGGTTGGCATATTCGGGGGATTAGTTTTGTTTTGGCTGGGTTTGGCGGGGGGTTAGGGTTGGTTTAGGGTTGTTGGGGCTGGTTTAGGGTGGGCTTAGGGTAGTAGGTTTAGGGTATTTAGTGCTGGTCTAAAGCTTAGGGTGGGTTGAGGGTTTGCTTAGGTTTTTGTTTAGGGTTGATTTTGAGGTGGCTTAAAGCTGGTTCAGGGTAGGGTTTCTTTAGGCTGGGTTTCGGATAGGTTTGGGGTGGGTTAGGTTTGGCTCAGGTTTTGTCAGGGTTGGTTTGGGGTTGGTTCGGGTTGGTTAGGGTTGGAAAAGGGTGCACTTACGTTCACATTCCGGCGATGCAAGGAGTCACAAGCCTCTTATCCTTTTGTCAAAGACGACATCTCTGAAATGAAGACATTCGCGTATCAAAGAAAAGCCGGACAGTGCGAGATGCTTGTTTTCTCTGCGCATACATCCAAGGAACACGTAAAAACCTACGGGGAGTTGTGAAAATCGGAGCCCATTTCGGTACCCCCTTCACTTGGCGGCACGAGGAGCTGCTCCGAAACCGGTCTCAAAGTTCCATTTGGACTGAAACCCAGGAACGGTTCATGCGGCGGTGGCTGAAATAAACGAACCAAAATGGCACCTTGGTAGATGGAACCAAAGACTAAAACCTGCGTATCCCTAACTCGATCATTTTGAGCCACAGCCATGTAGTCCAAGAAACGACTGGGTTGAGGTCCTTTCGGGCGCCAAGACCTGAGTCTTCGCTGGCTCCGGCCTTTCTTCCCCCTCGAGGGTGAGCCTGCCTGATCGCAGGGCGCTGGATCGATCGATCGACATTCGCGGCGGAAGAGAGTCAAGCCGAAGGCACCTGAAGCATTCCTGGAAGATCACCTGTTTCTTGAAGGGACCCTGTTGCCACGTTAAGGATGGTCCAAAACGGGGGGTCTACCCAAAGCCTCACAGGGCAGAGGGAAAGCCCCTGAGCTTCACTTTGCCCAGGTTGTTCAGGCTTGAGGCACCAAAAAAAAAACCGCAAGAACAGCACTGGTCTGCGAGGGCTGAAAGTTGATCAACATTCCCCATGATGGGTAACTTTTGCCATTTGGGTATGGGTCAAAATTGAGCCACCAAGGACCCGCATGTTGTAGTCCATGTGTCCATCTACCAGGGATCCATTTTGAGTACCTATTTAGACCCACAGCCATTTGGCGTTTTTGTCTCATATTTTTAGTGGTTTTCCCCAATGGTCCCCCCATGTAAAGGACACCCTAAGACATCATCCGCCAGCAACAAGCCAGTTTTGCCCTGTGGGGTGGGGTAGCGGACACCCTGGTGGAACTGTTTGCTGCAAACGGATTTCAAACCCCCTGTTTCCACACATTTGAGCCACCCTTGTTCAAACAAACCCCTCTTTGCAATTCCCTTAAACCACCAGGGACCAGGCTTTGGTTGATTGCCGGTAAACCGATTTTGAGGTTGTTTTTTGGGGAAAACCCCTGGGGCTGGTTCAAAGAGAAGCCAAGAGAACAACCACCCCTTGAATTTCCGGGTTCCGTTGAGGGGGTCCCCTCGGTTTTCAGCCCCATGTTGAACCCGAGGCCCAAGAAAGTCCCGCCTGGGACAGCAACGTCAAATCGCCCATGGCCACAGCGACCTCGGCGAGGCGAAGCTTCGGACCTCCTGAAACGGGGAGGGCTCCCGAGATCTTCCGAAAACCATCAGACCACAAGGAAACCAATACCAACCATCACCCTTTCACCATCACCCGTAATTGTTTAAAAAAAAAAAAAAAAAACACTTTGAGCGTCAACCACAAGGAACTGACCATCACCCTCAACCATGACCATCACCCTTTAAATTTTCGAGGATGTTCAAACCAAGGCCGCCAAAGTAGACTTGTAGGGAACCCATAGTAAAAACATGCGGGTCGGCCTTTTGTTCCCTCTGAACGCACGCCAACAGCAAATCCGCAATTGGCCACGCCCATCTTGTAGCGCAGAGAAACTGGGGCGTCAGCTGCCATGCCTTTGTCCAGCACGGTGCGTCCAATCCAAATCAAGTCTTGTGCTGGAATGGTTGTGCCTTGACCGTCCTGCACGTAACGGGGTTCTGCGGCTGCCGTTGCATCGGCTAAGTTTGAACCGAACCGGCTAAGCACGGCAGCTTTCCCCAGTCGACATCTACTCTTGATACTAAAGAGTTCTACCCAAAACTCGATGCGCAGAATCAAAAGAGCGACTCCCTACTGAACTTCAACTAGCCAGGTTTTATTGTGGCTGTGGCCTGCTGTGACTTGTCGAGTCTCCCTTTCATGTTCTTTTCCTTTCACAGCATTCTCTTTCTCTTTTATCATCTCCTTTCTCTTAACTAATCTCAACAAATGAAAAGGAGATGATAAGAAAGGAAAGACACAATAAAAGCAAACAAAGGTTCGCGTCCGCAGAATGGCCCCAAGGCCGGCCAAGTCCAAACATGTCCATGTTTCAGTGGGTAGTCAAACAGGTTCCTCTCGGTGGTTTGGTGGGCAGTGGGTAGGGCTGGCTTCCGGAGTCAAATCCCCAAACCACCAACGCAAACCACCAATTGGGGGCTAGCTGAACTTGTAGATTCTCAAGTTGCCAGAAACCAACCGCAGCCTCAGCGCGCGCCTCCCATTTTGCCCTTCTGCGTGTTGTTTCTTTCCTGGTCTGTCCGAGTGAAACGCAAAAAGAGAAAAAACTATGACGGGCAACACAGGGCTCCCTGGATTTCCCATGGCGCCGCTGGGGTCCGATTTTTGGAGGGTGGCCCTTTTCTGGTTGGAAGGAATTTAAGCAACCAACATAAGGCAACTCGCAAACACGCGGTTGAAAGGAGATGCTTGAAACCATCACTTCAGGGACCCCTGCTCTTTTCGCCAAACAAACCTCCGACTCTGCCGGGAGAGTTTGACTTGCGACAACCCAGAAGCAAATGGGCGTGGGTCAAAACATGGAATCCCCATGCAAACTTGGTAAAGGGTAACAAGGACTAGCAGCTGCGGCCCCCTGGTGGGTTAAGTTTGCCCCACGGCCAGATGTTTCGTGTACCCGAGCACTCTCGCCGTCGGCGAGATCGGAATCGATGGGTGGGATCCTTGGAAGATTGCAATTCGGAGCCCGGTTCGAAGACTTCAAACTGTTCGCAGATTCCAGGAAGTCAGCTCTACGTGCTTCCAGTGACCAAAGGCACAACAATGGAAGCTGAGTGGAGGGTGTTGGAAGACTACAGGGCTTGTGAACATGGCATCCTGCGCACTTCGATCGTGGATGATTCGAGGGTGGCAAGGAAGAAAAACATCATGCAGATCCAAGACGCCAACATTCATGGCGCTTCCGTTTCAACTGGTCGCTTCCTACCTGGAATCACTGGGCAAGGTGTCCTTTTTGTGAAACAGATGGCAGTCGCAAAACTAACATCGAACCAAGCTGAACCCTCTTTTCCAAATCCAAATTGTGTTCAGGTTCAAAGGACGCCTTTCGTCACTCGATGAAATTCTCCTCCGGCGCGGTCAGATTTTGGCTCAGCTCCTGACAAAGTTCCTCGCTGCCCCCGCGCAAACGGGTCCGCCACCGGAAGAAGCCGGTCCGGGCTCTTGCCGGGCTCACCGCGAGGGCCTCCACAGTGCAGAGGCGGGGGGGGGGGTCTATTTTAAAGTAACCAAAGGGAAAACTATTACTTTTGGTTGGGGGGGAGGGGGAACGCACATGCCCAGCCCTTGGGGGTCCGAAGGAAACCCTGTCAGACCCCGCGACATGGCGTCGTTGTCCTGGCTTACCTTCCGGGTCATCAGTGTTGCCAGCTGCACCCAATGCCCCGAACCCCTCTGCCCAATGCACCCCGTGCTTCTCCCTCAGCCCCAACCGCGGTCGAGTAACGGGTGCCCTTGGGAAGGAAAGGGAGCACCCAACCTCGAGGGTTCCTCAGGGATCCTCAAACTGTCCGCTTCTCCAAATCCCTCTTTTGACACATACCACACGCAAAACGGCCCCAAACTCTGCGGACATAATCCCCCCCGATGTAAAGCAGGAGGTTGTTGGATGCATCCTTTGACTGGCCCCACTATTCCACCAGTATCAAAGTCTCCCAAGCGTTTAGGTTCAAAGAAGCCCAGTGTCTGACTTTAACCCCCAAAAAAAAAAGCTCCAGATCCCCTACCAATCAAAATGGAACCTGACAGGGGTCCCTTTCAAAGTCCATGGTCCAAACCAAGACCCCCCTTTCAACGTCAGGCTCCATGTGAAAAGCTCCCCCCCCCCCCCAATCCCCGCATCCCCATCCAGCCATCCAGGCCTCTTCGGCCTGACGCTTCTCCTCCTCCGAAGCGAAGAAGATCAAGACCTGGGCGGTCACGTCCCGAGTTTTTTCGAAGTGAGTGTCCCACGAAACCTTCAGCTTCCCTCAGGTTGCTTTGGATTGAAGCGGGTAGGGAGGGGGGGCGCTCCCTCAGGTTGCTTTGGGTTGGTCTGAAGTGGCTGCGGGGGGGCTTCCCTCAGGTTGGTTTGGATTGGTCCGAAGGGGGTAGGGGGGTTGCTCCCATCTACCCGATTCCTGCAAGACGTGCTGCGACAGGGAAGGAATGACTTTCCGAGTCCGGGTGTTGAATGATCCCGTTGGAAGGGAATTCCCGACAGAAACCATAGGATGGATGGCTTGTTTCGGGGTCATTCCATTTCTCATTCCCTGGCGGAGAACCAGCAAGATAAACAATCCTGCAGGTTACATCCGCGAGTCTCAACATCCATACCTTTCTCATGTCCGATGAAACTTGCATGATCTTGAATCCCAATAGTATAAACCTGTTGCAAGTATCATGGAAAACTTGCGCTGGATCGGCTGTGCTGTATTGGAGTGGAGGCGATCAAACACATGTCAAGTTCATGTTTCAAGGAGACCCCCAACCAACCCACACCATAGGTGTCCTTTTGGGTTGTTTTGGTAGAAAAATAGAGGTGATTCCTGGTTTACCTGGTGGTTGAATCATCTACCTGGGAAACCCATGTATTTCCAACCTAAAAGGACACCTGTGACCCACACCTTGAAAAGCAAAAAACCACTTGCGCAACCCGCGGGTTTCTGCCCTTCAAGTAAGGCCACGCCCGAAATCGACCAAGACACGAAGCGGCTGGTGAGCGCGATCACCGCCAAGGAGTACACCAGGCAGCTGGCCATGTACCTCGACGGATCTGAAAAAATGTCGCGAAGTCTAAGGCCCGGACATACAGACCAAACCCAACGTAAGGACGTCCCAAGTGATGCAGCGAAGGTGGCATTTTCTAAAGCCTGACAAGCGGAAATCCCAAGAAGGGTTTGGGGTCTGAAGCCTGAAATATGGAAATCCTAAATAAGCGACATGTTCAATCATGGTGAGCCCATTTTGCGAGGTGAGCTCGCCCTAAAATAGACAAATCGATTCAGAACGCGCGCTGCTCTTGCGGTTGATCGACTGCGGAAAGCCAGGCGCAACGACCCAAACGTTGACGGCGCGTTTGGAAGGCCTGGTTTGCACAGATGGTCGCAGCCGTCTTCGCAGCTGTCTTTGCCGACGTTTTCGTCTGGCTCGACAGAAAAGGAGAGACTATGCTCTTGTTCGCTCATGGGAAATCCGTCCAAACTCCGACGACCTTGCAGAAACCCCGGATTTTAACCCCCCCTAAAACAAGAAAAAAAGCCAGAAACACGGTTCGCCCGAGAAAACACACACCCACCTCGCCCCCCCCCTCCCCCCACCCCCATCTCCCCGATCCCTCCGCCGCTTTTCGAGGCGCCAGAAGGTGCCCCTGGACGCCAGATGCCCGCAGAGCACGGAGTAGCCCCGCACGCAGAGCATGCCCCACTGGAAGCACACCACGAAGCCCAGCACGTCGTAGACCAGCACCGACCTGGGCGTCTGGGCGTCTGGGGCTCGAGGCGCGCGACTTTTTTGCCAAAAAAGAAAAAAGAAAAAGTGGGACGCGAGGAAGCTTCAGAGATTTCGTGCTTCTTTGGGGTCACTCAGGGAAATGTCGAAAATAAAGGCGACAAGGGGCCCCGTGGGGCGAGGAAGTTGTTCTTCTTCGGAAGAAACGTTGTGGTTGTTTTGTTTGGGTCAGTCAGAGATATGTCGCACAGAAAGGGGGACCACGGTTTTGGTTTGAGGTAGATCACTTCCAAGTAGGTGGTTTCAGGTAGGTTTGATTGTTCAACCCCGCAAGCCCTCAGCAATTTATGGGTGCTTGGTGCCACAATGGGTCGTTTCTGATTGACTTTGTAGCTCAAGCTCCACCTGTGTCCCCAAAATAGAACCTAGGCCTGAAGGCCGTACTTGAAGGAAACCAGGATGGGAGGTGTTGGAGGAGGGGAGCAAGGCTGGATCCTATGATCATCTCCCAACCTCCTTCTGGTTTCCCTAACGCCACTTTTTGCAACCAAGTGTTGGTTAAGGGGGTACCAAAGCCTGGTGGTTGTTTCTTCCAATTTGTCTGGCCTCATTATTTTACCATCATCAAAGTCACCCCTAAGTGGTGGGTTAAAGGGAAACAACCAACCAGTGTCTGACTTGATAAACTTGATCACCCCCAGAAACCGTCAAACAAGTGAAGCTTCTGACTTGATAACTTCCAGAAACCGTCGACATCATGGTACCAAAGCCTGGTGGTGTGTCTTTGCAATTTGCGCAACCAAGCTCTAGCGGCCAACATAATGAAGCTCTTGGAAATCCCTCAAACAATCACATTAGCAAAACAATAGGAAACCAATCGATCAGCCAAGTACAGCAGAAATAGAACGAACCATCCAATTGGGTCAGCCATGAACAGATTCATAGGGGGTTGAACCCCAGTGCTGGTGTTTGTTCCTCTCCAAAAAAGTGCAACCAACAGGGCTCCCTATGTTTCCTCTTAAAACATCGCCCCCACCGACGGACACTCACTCACCTTTCACGGGCCCAAAAGGTGATGCTTGAAACCACCAAAAAGGGAAGTAGAGGAATCGACCCCTGACCAAGTTCGAACGAGCCGTGGCACAAGCACACGGTGGTGGAGATGGCTCCAGGGTTCAGCTGCAGCTGTCGCTCTGACTCCACCTCCAGCAGCGCCTCCTCGCCCATGGGCGTGTAGGCCTCCCCGTCCTGGGAGTCGGAGGGCTCGCCCCCCCCTTCGAGGCCCCCCACGAGAGTTAGGTTGGTGGGAGGGTAATTGGGTGGGATTTTTTTTGGGGTTAGCCTTTTCACCTTACCTTTTTCAAGGGATGAGGAAAACCGGATGTATTTCCTCATCTTACTTTGTGAAGCCAAGATGAAAACCACAGTTTTGGGAGGGGGTTGGGGGGGGTAGCCTGTTCAGCTTCCCATATTTAAGGGAAGAGGAAAACCACCGGATGTTTGATTTTTTTTCGGGGGGAGGTTATCCCTATTTTGACACGTACCAAAAAAAGGTCAGGGGGTTCCCCCCTTCAGGCGGTGTGGTTCAGAGGTGCGTAGGATTCTTAAGCTTGACCGTACCCCAAGCCCAAGGCTTCTCACCCCGCTGGTCCTCCAGCGCTCTAGCACTGCCGCCAGCGGCGTGGGGCGGCGAGCCCTTTCCCTCCTCCAAGAAGCAGGCGTCGCTCCCGGTCTTCTGCACCTGTTTTGAACATGGCTGTGGGTCAAAATCCAATTTGTACCCCCAGTGAACATCCCAATCCAACCACTAAAATCGGTTCTTAATGGGTAGTGAATTCACCTACCCCAAAATGGTACCATTGGTTTTGACCCACAGACACATCTTGGAACGCCTCACTCCCAGTTACCACCATAGCAGGAACAAGAACGATTGAACGCCCAACCCAGTCGCAGTTCCCACTACAATAGGGACAAAAACAATTAGCCACCACCGAGTTGTATGTTCAAACACCAAATGTTGGAACATCATTTGGCTGTGGGTTGACCCACATCCAATTTAGGTGGGGTTTTATGTCCACCAACCATTTTGCAGGGGGGTGCTTTTTCAAAATAATTGCCATATGGGTGTGGCTGAAAATGAAAGGTTTGAACATCACTTGCCGGAACATCCCGCTCAACCAATCTCGCCCAATCCAAACCCGCCTGCAAGAGCATCTCCCCGAACTCCGTTCGGCGCCTCCGACCAATCAATGCACCCAGCACGCCCCGTGCAACATGGACATGGGCCACCTATGTGTCCAATGGGGTGAGGGAAAACCTGCCAAAAAGGGGAAAAAGGCGGAGGGGGGGGGGATTGTACCCAACTCATCGAAGCGCGCTTCCAAGTCTTTTCGTCCCTTGAAACTGTTCTTTGGATGCCTCACACAAAGTCCCAACCCCCAACCCACCACCCCCCAAACCACCCACCTCTTCACCATCTGGTCGCAGGCATCGTTCACGGACCGCGAAAGGCGCATGGACGTGAGCGCGTCGACCTTCGACGATTGCAGCGTGGAATCCCCACATGAGCCACCGTCAAGATTCTGCTCTATGCCCCCTGGGGACATGGGTGTTGCTTGGAGAATTGTCTTGTTTGTGAGAAATTTAGAGAGAGCGAGAGAGAGAGAGAGGGTCCCCCCGTGTCCTGCAGATTGGAGATAACAAAGAAATACAAGGATCATACATAAGTTGCAAATGAACATCACTGTTTGGGCCAGGTATGAATGTGTCTCCTTTTGGTGCTTAAAGAGGGCATCTGCACCTCTAGAAGGATACCCGTATCGGGGGCCGCCAGTCGTGTTTCCAACAGTCTTAACGGGACAAATATGCGTTCTTGATATGCACAGCTCTGATTTGCACAGCTCGGTTTTTGCTTTCCAAAAGAATTCTTTGGCGATCAAACAGGGCGCGAAACATCAACCACCCCCAGGAAGTTCCCTCTCCAAAGGCCACAAGGAAGGTCGACGTCTAAAGACGAAAAGGCACGTTGCTTAAACAAGAAGGGTAGAGTAGAGGGCCACCCCCTGTTCAAAACATGTCTGTTAAACACACACACACACACAGAGACACACACACACAGACACACAGACACACACACACACAGACACACACATACAGACACACAGACACACACGCAGACACAGACACACACAGACACACACAGACACACACACACACACACACAGACAGACAGACAGACAGACAGACAGACAGACAGACAGACAGACAGACAGACAGACAGACAGACAGACAGACAGACAGACAGACAGACAGACAGACAGACAGACAGACAGACAGACAGACAGACAGACAGACAGACAGACAGACAGACAGACAGACAGACAGACAGACAGACAGACAGACAGACAGACAGACAGACAGACAGACACAGACAGACACACAGACACACAGACACACAGACACACAGACACACAGACACACAGACACACAGACACACAGACACACAGACACACAGACACACAGACACACAGACACACAGACACACAGACACACAGACACACAGACACAGCGACACAGACACAGACACACACACACATACACACACATACACACACATACACACACATTCTCCGCGAATTCATACAATGCACCAACCAGAATGAAGGGAGCGGAAAAGGGTACCAACTCGAGAAGACGCACGCGTGCACTTCAAGAACAAACTCTCCATGGTGACGCGGCCCGGCCCTCCCAAAAACCTATTTCAGAGGGATTGATTATTGTGTCCCCCCCATGTTATATACTGATTCAGACGACCGAATCGTGACAATTTGTGACTAGTGGGGGCCTCGGGACGATTGAGGGCCACATCCCTCTTCTGGCTCCCCTTCCTACTGTGGATGGACGCATTTCCGCATCCACAGTATGGAACCCTTACACCGAGTGACCCTTTTTTAGGATTCCACCAAAGGTTTGTCTCTTTGCACCATGTGGCTATGGGTCAAAGCCCCGTACCCCCAGTGAACATCCCAATCCAACCACTATCTAAAATGGGTGGTGAATTCACCTACCAACCCAAATGATATTTTGACCCACAGCCATTTTTTGGACAGGGATCCCAACCACTGCGTTTTGACCCACGGCCATGTGGCACCCGCCTCGAAGGCCCAGGTGATGCATGCGGAGGTCAGCGCCGAGACCAAAGTCACCGCCACCGCCACCAGGCACAGCACTGCAAAGGCCTGCAGACGCTGGCAAAGGGGGCCGTGCCTGGTGTATACACATTGTGTATATATTTATATGTATATATATATATATAGATGTATGTGTGTTACACATTACATGTGCATACTAGTACATATACATATATGCCTATGTGTATATATATATATGTATATGTACTAGTATACACATGTCATGTGTATATGGATATATATATATATATATATGCTATCCCCCCCCAAAACCTAGGTTTCATCACTCTTCAAGTGGATTTGTGCCAGCAAGGGTTGCCACACAAGGTTCATTCTGATAGCCACTCTTCAAATGGATTTGTGCCAGAGTGGATTGAGGAAGTGTCATTTTAGTTGATTGAACAGCCCCGGCTGAACAGAAGTGAAGACAGACAGTGCCCTGATAGATGACTGGCAACATGGAGGCACCACAGGTATTTATTTTCTGCATCTTGCGCAATCCACCTGGCTATGGGCTTTGCATGAACTTAGCCATCGCCCATGCGCACAAATCATCAGACGCCAGCCACAGGTCTTGATTCCTCAGCCAATACTCATATTGGGCAGACCGAATCATGGACCTGAGGTCCTTAGTCCCCACGGTGGCATGCTGGCTAGGATTAATTCGATCCTTCAAGAACCTCCATGCACGATCGATCACCTGCGTCCCTGCCTTGACCTTCAAGATCTTCCCTGTCTTGGGGTCCTTATGCTTCGCGATCTTGACGTAGCACGGCGGAGTCCACTTCCACTTCCCGTTCTTCTTCACCCGCTTCTTGCAATGAACCACGCGGTCATGCAGCACCCCGCGAATCTTCGTTTTGTAGGACTTTGTGGCGTCCGTGTGGAGGATCACCTTCTGGTCCTCCAAGAGCTCGCTCGCAATGGGGGTCCACTCCACCTTCCGGATGGCTCCCGGACCACGGGCGCGCGCCTGAGACAGCTCAGGCTTCAGGCGCTTCAGCACCAATCCGCGGCTTGCCCCTCTGGACCACTCCGCACCACTGCTCCCATTGCATGGGCGTGGACTTATCCTCGACAAGCTCGGCCACATTCTTCTTCGCGAAGGTCGTCTCATCCGCCTCGACATCCGTCCAGCGGCTTTCACCACCAAGCTCAATGTCCTTCTCCTTCTCCTCCACATAGGACATACGAGCGTCGCGGAGACGGCCACTCATATCCTCGATGACCTTGTGATTCACATGAAAGCAGTCGGTGAATAGCGGGGTGAGGCACATTGTTCAGGAGCAGGAGAAGCATGGCAGCTTGCTGCTGCAAGGAAGAGGATCCAGAGCCACGGCCGTCCACAAAAACAGGATGCAAATGGTGAGGGTTGATGTCGACCTGGCATCCCCATTGGCTGCATCTGTGCTTGGGCATTTCTGATTCATGCTTCGGGTCGGTTCGCAGTCGAAAGTGTGCCCTTCTGACATCGAGGGCAGACCTTGTGGTCCCACTTTGGAAGCAATCCATCTTCGCGTAGGATCTCAACCAACTCCGAAGTGGTCGCGGTGAGCAACTCCACAAGGGATCTTGACCACATGCATTGATCTTGCCGGATAGGATCCGCTTCACCACCTGCTTCTCGAACATAGCTATCCCCCCCCCCCCGTTTTTTTTTTTTTTTTTTTGGGGGGGGGGGGGGGGTACCGTATATATATATATATATAGATATATTCGTATATATGTACGTATATATATGTATATATGATTAGCATGTCTGCAATATCCGAAGGCAAAAGCAAACGCCCTCGCCGCGCTCCTCCACGTCGAACATCGAGGAGGTGGCCGAGTACACCCAGGAGGCCAGCATGATCAACAGCCCGTAGGTGGGGTCGCAGCATGACATCACCAGGCAAACCACGCAGGAGTAGACCATGTAAGACACGAAGGACCTGCCAAGGTCCGTCTCCTCAAAACCTGGTTCTAAAAGGGCGGAGCACATACTAGACTCATCATCAAGACCTTGGGACCGTCCCGCACAACTCATCTACTCGGGTTGTTGTTTTTTTTGTCACCAAAGGGTCCAAAACAATTAACTTGCATACCCATCCGCTACCAACTTGCCTGTTTCCCCAAAAGGACATGGGGAAGACTAGATGGTTCCCCTGTTTCCTTTTTGCGGAAGAATCTGGGTAGACCACCCAAGTCCTCTGCAAAGTCTGCCCGTTGTGTACATTCCCCTGGATGGGTTCCATTCTCGGAGGCGTCCTGTTTGGGCCTGCTTTGAAGGGAAACGACCAGGACTCGGCTTTCCAAGGAGGCGGAGGTTCGGGACAGAAAGCCTGTGCACGACAAATATGGGTGTGTCTTTTGTGGAGGGTTACCCCTCTTTGGACAGCCTTACAGGGAAAGCAAAAGGACAATCATCATTTTGGGGGGTCCCCTATTCTAAGTCACACCCAGAGCAGGTAGTTTGGGAACAAGTTGGAACCCAGGTCGATGCATCTCCTTGCCAGGTTTCCACAGAGCTGGATGTTGTTCACATGCCTCCCAATCATCACCACCGCCTTCGGGTCTTCTTTCACCAAAATGTGCGCCCGGCTGCCCTTGCTGATTGAGGGAGGCTGTCCCATGGAGCGAAAGGTTTTCTGGAAGTCTGGGAGACAAATCCCCAAATCTTCCTTCAGCAGGGTTGTGGGAATTGCACCCACCACTCATGGAAGGCCTTGCAAATGGCGAAGACATTTCCCACAAGCGCAGGGCACATCCTGGTTCCCAGTCAAACACAAAACCAAGAGCACGACAAGAAATCCCCCACGACTCACCTTCAGATCTTCCAACTCCCCCCCCCTCAAAAGAAAACAAAAACAAAAATGTTCTTCCAACCCCCCCCCCCCCTCCGGAGAAAAAAAAAGAAGGCCTCCGCACGGAGTTGCTGTAGCCGTGGCAGTAGCACAGCTGCTGCAGCTGCGGATCCGGAATGATGGGCTCTGGCCCAAACCTCGAGTGGAGCGACCAAAGGGCGGCTGAACGTGAGCTTGCAACTTAGAAGAGCCATAGCTGTGGATGGTTGCGAAATCCGTTCCTTAGGCACCACGAAATGAAACCATGGGAATGAAACCAGAACGTTTGTGGGTATCTACAGAGGAATCATCAGACACCAGGGATTCTTAGGTGGTGCGAAATGGATTTCGCCCATCCACGGTAGGTGTCCTTTCAGGGTAAGTAGATGGGCTTTGGTAGATGAGAAAAAACCACCAGGTGAACCAGGAATCGAAACCCATCTATTTTTCTACCAAAACAACCCAAAAAGGACACATATGGGAAGAGCCGGGCTGTTTTCTTTCAGGCCAGAAGGTCGGGAAGGCCAGATTCGGAAATTCTTGTGCTATCATGTTTGGGTCTGTGCGGTTTCGGGGCCCCCAATTCCTGAATTTTGGGAGCCGTTTCGGCAAATTTTGGGGCTGGCCGAGTTCTGATTCCAACAAGGTACTCCATTTTGTAAAATAAGTGTTGCTTTCTAGGGTTTAGGGAACCCACAAGAACTCATTCTTGAATGAATCTCATTGTTGGGGTCCCTTGTTCGGGTTCCATGTTCATTTAGGGAAGCAGTCTCAAAAGGAAAGCGTCAGACCAAAACGTAACGAGGCAACAACCACCCTGAGTCACGCTCAACATGGGCTCTTCCCTTCGCCCCTCGCCTCAGGTAGAAGAGCGTGCTCAGCACGAAGAAGCCGCCGATCACCGCCTGGGCCGTGAGGTTGTCCTGCGAGGCAACGACGGCTGGGTCTACTGCTCGCCAAACCGGGGTCAGAAACGAGTTTGCCCCAAAATATGGAACCCTCAAACTTGATGTTGCTCCCTTTCTCTCCCCTTCCCCCCTTCCCCCCGTCCCCCTTCTCCCTTCCCCCCTTCCCCCTCCCCCCTCCCCTCCACCCCCGGACGCCTGGGCGGGGTCCAGCGCGGCCCCCAGGGACAGCACCAGCTCCCAGTTGCTCCAGGCCACCGCCCAGCCCAGGCACGTGATGGTGGCCAGCAGGAAGAACCGCAGGAACCCCCCCAGACCTCCAGCCAGCGTCGCGGACCCGTCACGCGTCGCACGTCGATGACCCGTCGCGGACGCGTCGAGAACCATTCACCACCCGGACCACCCGGACCCACCGGGCTGGACGCTCCGCTTTTCTTCAGATCCGCGAGTGGACAAAATTTGAGTGGGTGAAATGCAAATGTCTAAGCACTGAACAACCTAAGGAACCGGATCGCTGTCTCGAGGAAGCAGTCCCAATCGCGCGTGGACGCGGGCATCCGATTGGAAATAAAAGAGAAATCGAATGGGAGACCAAGCCAAGGGATATGGTTGCAAAGCGGGTTCTGAATGGCGAAAATGCCCAGTAGTATCCGGGCTTGGTGTCAAAGGGAGACAGAACAGGGGAAAACCCCAGAGTCATCAATCATCGGTTGATCAAGAGGCAGCTCTCAGCTCGAGAAATGGAGATGTGGAACGCTGAAGCGCAGAAACAACCCTGGCTTTTAGCTTTGAGCCTCAAAAAGTCGAATTAAGAGAAACTCTTTCAGGAGAGCGCTTCTATTTCCCCTTTTAGGAATTTCAACTTGGGGTACATGAGGATGCCTTCAACTTGGCAGCCCCAACGCACAACACACCAGGCTGCAACCCTGCAGTCCTGGAGGCGTTCCAACGGTTCTGCAGATCTCGCCTGTGAAAAGCGCACCCTTTCCTTGCTGGTGCTCAGGAGAAAATGAGGACATGAATCTGCAAACTCCCCTAAAGCAAGCCAAATCGGGGCTAATCTCGGGTCGTTCCATTTCTCATTCCCTTCATCTCTCGCACCGAGTTTCAACCCAACGCCCCCCCCCCCCCCAGGAACCAGGCCTTTCCCCTTGGGGTCGGCCACCCCCCGGCAATTCGTCATCACCAGATGCGTCATCAGCGCGCAGCTGAAGGTCAACAAGGCCGCCAGGCACGAGGAGCGCAACGTCTGCACCAGGTTGTCCTGGCGCTTTGCCGGAGCCGCGCGCCTTTTCCTTCGAGCCCCTACCCGTTGTTGTTGGTTTTGGGGGTGAACCGAAAGATAAAATGGAGGTTCAGCGGGGGGGGGACCCAGTTGATTGTGTGGGCAATGGGCAAGACGGAAGGTCAAAACCGGTTGGGGGGTTGATACAACAGGGTCCCTGGGCCTTTCCAAATAGGTGTGCTTTGTGACATTCACCAAACACAGCTCCCAAAAGCCATGGTGTCAACAAGTACAAACCTGTGTTGCCCACAGGGTGCCCTAGATATCGCTGGGGGGAAACCTGGCGCCCAAAAAACCGACGCCTAGAGAGCCACCACAAAAGTTTTTTTTTTGGGGGGGGGCCTTCTCAAAATGGTGGATTTCTTTGGGTTGGTATTCAAGGGCGACCAAAAAAGAAAACCACCCCTAGGTGATCCATTTGAGAAACCCTCCATTCCTTGGCGGTGTCCATGAACCATTCCACCAGCGCATTGGTCTTCCCCACCGACACCGAGATGGGGATCCACGTGGCCGCGTCCAGCACCACCTCCGAGATATTAGGCGAGAATTTACGAGAGGAGTAAGCGCTCCCAGTCTTGCAGACGCTCCGCAGTCTTGCAGGCTGCGGACTGAAACCACAACAAGAAAAACCAAAAGCCGCGCATGGAGCGCGCCTCGTTTCTTTCTTTGTTGTTAATCATAGTTAATAATTGCTTAAACAAATGATGATTAAAAAGTATGTATGTTGTTGAGTGTCAATTGGTGTTAATCATTGTTCATCATTGTCAATCATTGTTAATCATTGTTAACCCTTTTATGGGGGAAAAAAGGAAGAAAACAACTTCGTCGACTTCGTTTGTTTCCCTCGGAACGCGGCCTGGAAGGAGAACTTCCGCGCCCAGGGGTTCCGCTGCACGTCCAGGATCCAATCCCGGCAGGACCACCCGAAGAGGCAGCAGGCGCCCAGGGAGAAGAAGAAGAGCAGGATCCCCGTCAGCACGCACTTGCCGTCCTCTCTCCGCCCCAAAAAGCGGGCGGGGGTTTTGGGTGGGGGGGGAAAGGGGGAAAGGAGAAGAGCCGTGCTTTTACGGGGGGGAGTGGCTGGGTCTTTCGTCCTGGGCGCCGGGGTGGAGGGGAAGGTGGAAAAAGAGAAAAAGACAAAACAGAAAAAAAAGGACATGATTTTGGGGGGGGGAGTGGCTTGGTCTTGTTTTTGGAGGTGCCCCGCGGTTTGGTGTTGTCCTCCCCAATTCGGGGCCACACAGAAAAAGAGTTGCGCCAGCTACTTTCACCTCGTCGAAACGCCTCGAGTCCTTGCTGCAAAAGGCAAAAGGCCCCCTGCTCGTGACTCGAATGCCGCCAATCGCCTTCCGACTCGTTTTTCTGCCTGTGCAGTAAAACTCCCTCCCAAAAAAAACGAACCAAACCAGAACATCTCGCCGCCCAGAGCTTCTTTTCTTTTCCCCCTCGAGCCGCTCGAAGCTTCGCGCATCGCAACCACCGATCCACCTCGCAACAACCGCAGCGAACTCGGCCCGAATCCCGAACCAAAAAACAAATCGCGCGTGCGAACCGACTGGAGCGACGCGCAAAAAGTTCGAATAGGGTAACCCCAAAATGGATCCCTGGCAAAATGGAAACATGGACCAAAACCTGCGGTCCAATTCCTGGTGGTGTAATTTTGACCCATACCCACATGGAACCCAAAAAAACACAGGTCGTTTAGAGGAATCCTCCTGTTGGGGGACTCTCTGTCCAGCTTCTATTTCAATCCAAACAGTCCTTGTGGCAGTGGGCGAACCAAAAGGAGGCCTGTTGCGGGTCTTGGCCCGTGAGCACCAGACCCAAGCAGTCCAGGCACAGGCGCACCACCTGAGTCGGCGAGAGGAGTCGCACGGCTGAAACCAAACGGAAGACCCAAGGAACCAACGGGAAACCCAAAGCAAACCTAGGATGTTTTAAGAGGTCAAGTGATTGACTTTGTTTTCCCTTGGGTCTCAACCTAGGTTTCCTAGCCTCGACCTACTGTGGATGGACGAAATCCTCTTAGGCACCACTTTGAAACCATGGGAAACCAGAACGGTTGTTGGTAGGGGAATCATCATTCTAGGGTTTCTTGGGTGGTGCAGGATTTCGTCCATCCACAGTAGGTCGAGGCTAGGTTGAAACCCAGGTTGAAACCCTCAGGAAAACAAAGTCAATCACGTGACCTCCTAAAACATCAAGTCCAAATTGGAGCAAGGGGGGCGGTTGGAGAGAAAGCAAATGGACAGCGGCTCATGTCGAAGGAAATTCATGAGAAACTTACACGGGTAAAGAAAGAACCATGGGCCAACGGATGCCTTCAAAAGCATGCCTTCAAAACCGAGCTGCCCTTTTTAAGATGTCCTGCTAAAGGTTGACAACTTTTAGTGGGCTAAGTGGAAATCCATCCACTGAGCCCTAAAAAGCTAAAGACTTAAGGGGATGGCTGGGAACCACCAAGAGAAGCAGGCCATCACGATACTCCGCTGCAGTTGGGGACCTCTGTGTTGGCTCCATTGCTGGCAGAATGTTTCAAAGCAGATTTGTGGGGTTGTTTGTGAGCCACGGTCACGACGTCTCTCCCAAATGGACCATAGACTAACGGATTGTTTGGCAGAATCGCACGTAGCCCGAGGCAAGAGAAAAAGGGGTGCCAGCGCGGGCGCGAGTTCGGACCTAAACCCAGTGGCGCATTTCCCCAAAAAAGAGAAGCGCTGGGTTTCAGTCCAGCGAGTGGTTCCACGTCCTTCTAGGGAACTAACGCCCTTTGCAAAGAGGAAAATGGCGAAGGGTTACCTGCTGTTTAGGTCACTGCGCTACCTTCGGGTGGTCAAAGACTGAGTCACGCTCATTGTCCTGGTATTGAAATGGCATACCCAAAAATCCACGTTTTCTGCAATGCAAAGCAAGAAAGGCGGCATCTATTTCTGGTTGGGACCGTGCCCTACAGTGGATGATCGCAATCCATTTCAGACCACCCAAGAAAGCCTTGAAGGATTCGATTCCTCTGTAAATACCAACAATCGCTATGGTTTCATTCCCGTGGTTCATTCCCTGGCGCGATTTCTGGATTTCGCAACCATCATATCAGTAAACCCATGCCTATGAATATGCGGGTGTCCGATCCTGGATGAAATGTGGTTGGAATCAGACCACTTTTGAAGGGGCCAAAAGCCACCCGCCCTATGAATAAACAGGTTGGTTGATTTAATATGGCAACCATCCACAGCAGGGACCTTAAGGAACCCTAGGAAACCCTCAGAAAACCCCAGGAATCCCGACAAAACCCGACAAAGCCCGAGAAAACCCGAGAAAACCCGAGCAAAACCCAAATTAACCCTAAGAAACCCAAGGAAAAACCCAAGAAACTATACGGAACACCCTAAGGAACGCGCAGCAAGCTTCGAACCGACCCCGCCGAGGCGCCACCGCCACGATCACCGTCGCGGCCATGCGCACGTAGGCCACCGAGGTGCGCCGCACCAGGCCGCACAAATCCCCCAACTCCTCCCGGCGCAACAAGACGTTGGGGTGGGGTGGGGGGGGGGGGGGGTAGGGTGGCGTGGTGAAGTGGGGTGGGTTGGGTTGGGGTGGGGGGAACCAAAAAGGGCACCTGTTTTGGCTTGTTCTGTAGTAAGATCTAGTTCATTCACACAGTTCTTGGAGAATCCGAAAATGGAGGTGGTTTTAGCCCGTGGGTGTGTTGGCTGGCTTGGGTTTCCCCTAACTTCCCCCTGTCTTGCCGTGCAACGCTGGTTTCGCTTTTGCTTCCCTTCAAAAAACCCAAGGAGAGCCCAAAGCCATTTGGGGGTGAGAAAAGAACGACTGGCGGAACGAATGGGGGATCAACCTGTGGGGTGTGTTCGCTCTACTTTCCCTTCAAACAACAAAAAGGGTACTACCCAGTTGGCTTTGTCTCTAAATGAGGGAACCCAAAGCGGGACCTGATGTACCGTTCGTTGTCCCTCAACCCAAAAACGGTGCCCTCACAAACTTGGAGCCCCGTTTCGAGCTCACTCCTCCTTGCCCCACAGCATGGCATCCTCGCTGGGTCAAGTCCGGTCGGGTAACCAGCAGCTCTGCGGGTCTTTCTCTGTCTGCCGCTGGCTGTCTCTAACTGTCTGTGGCCTGCCTGCCTGGCTTTTTAGGGGAAGCTTTGCGTCAGATTTGTGTGGTGTCTTCTTCAGCTGAGCGCCAGTGCAAGGCTCCCGTACAAAAGCCTGTCTCGTTGAATGTTGGGCTTGGAAAAAGGTTTTTGCGACATGTCAGAGGGTCCCTTGGTTCACAGAGTCACCTGTGTGAAATACGGAATCTGATATAAACCGCGGATCGTGCGCGCGCATCCATAGTCTCTCGTCAGGACCCCCGGATCATGGGGAGCTTCGATCCTACTGCGGCGAGAACGGCGGCGGGCGCGAGAAAAAATCGAGGGAGATGTCCCCCTTCTTGGTGAGCTGTTAGCTGCCCTTTCGAGTCACGGTCACTCAAGCGGATCTCATTTCGGGAGCGGCGAAAGACCCTGAGCCGGGATCCGGTTTGGGGCGATTTTTTTGGGCGAGCCCTTGCGATCCCATCGCTGTGCTTGTCAGCGTGTGTGTGTGTGCCACCTACGTTGACTGGGGGTTCTCCTTCAGACCGTTCTCCTCCACAAAAAGACCGGGTGATCTCCATCTTGGGCGGGCGGGGACCCGGATTTTGTACCATTGTGCCAACCCAAGGCCCGGGAGCATGTCTCCTCTCATGATCATTGTTTAGTGCCCAAAGACCCTTGTTGGGGAGTGGGGGCTGGGATTTTCGGGGAAGATTTGCCGGTTGGTCGGATTCACAAAGTCCATGTGGTTGACCCACATCAACCACCTGGTTGGGGTTCCGTAGGCGTGCTCTCAAAACAGCGCTCATGAGAAGGGCCCTGATTCTGACCGCATTTGAGTGTGTTAGACCCCCCGGAATTGCACCCCAGGCGTCGAACAAGGCAACCGCCGAACCGTCTGAAAACGATAGACTTTTAAGGAGCACAACATCTGCATGAACCACGGTAGATGAGCAAACTGGGTAAATCCCAGTAGAATACTGACAGGCTTGGATGACATTGGTGGTGACACATATTTCGGAACCAACTGGCAATCTGGGGTAACCCTTCAATGTGTGGGCACATCAGCAAATGTGGCTCCCTGGGTCACCTACTTTTGCCCCGACGCTTCGCTCGCACACACCTTCTTGCGTCGGTTGGGTATGAACCGACAAATTCAAACATCCCCCTACCTTGAGGAAGAGGGGGATGGCGTAGAGCTGCTGCTGCCCTTCTCAGTAATTACCGACTTCGCACAAGCTCTGCGCGACTGCCTGGTGGCCCTGCTGTGCGGAAAAATGCAATGGAGTGCAACCATCGTTGTCTGTCTTGTCTTTGGCAGCGTCGGCTTCCAGCAAGCACTGGGCAACTGCCTGATGTCCGTTCTGTGCAGCGAAATGCAATGGCGTGCAGCCATTGCTATCTGCTAGCGTCAGCATCCAACAAGCACTGCACGACTGCCTGATGGCCATGCTGTGAAGCAAAATGCAATGGAGTGCAACCATTGCTGTCTGCCTTGTCTTTGTCAGAGCCGGCTTCCAGCAAGCACTGCGCGACTGCCTGATGGCCATGCTGTGCAGCGAAATGCAATGGCGTGCAGCCATCGCTATCTGCTTTGTCCTTGTCAGCATCGGCATCCAATAAGCACTGCACGACTGCCTGATGGCCATGCTGTGCAGCGAAATGCAATGGCGTGCGACCGTTGCTATCTGCTTTATCCTTGTCAGCATCGGCATCCAACAAGCACTGCGCGACTGCCTGGTGGCCCTGCTGTGCGGAAAAATGCAATGGGGTGCAACCATTGTTGTTTACCTTGTCTTTGTCAGAGCCGGCTTCCAGCAAGCACTGCACGCTTGCAAGGCGGCCTTGGTAGGCAGCAAAATGCAATGGTGCCAAACCTTTGTTGTCTGCTTTGTCTCTGTCAGCACCGGCTTCTAGCAAGCACCGCGCCACTGCCTCACGGCCCTGCTCTGCAGCAAAATGCAATGGTGTGGTGCCATGGTTGTTAGCCAGGTCCTTGTCTGAGCCAACTTCGAGCAAGCACTGCACGACTGCCAGGTGGCCCTGCTGTGTAGCAAAATGCAACGGGGTGGCGCCAGTGTTGTCTGCCGTGTCCCTGTCAGCATCAGCATCCAGCAAGCACTGCAGGATTGCCAGGTTACCCTGATATGCAGCGAGATGCAATGGAGTGGCGCCGCTATTGTCTGCCTTGCCCTTCTCAGCGCCGGCTTTCAGCAGGCACTGCGCGACTGCCCGATGTCCATTCTGTGCAGCGAAATGCAATGGCGTGAAGCCATGGTTATCTGCTGTGTCCTTGTCAGCATCGGCATCCAACAAGCACTGCGCGACTGCCTGATGGCCCTCCTCTGCCGCAAGATGCAATGGTGTGCAACCATTGCTGTCTTTCCTGTCTGAGGCAGCACCAGCTTCCAGCAAGCATTGTGCAACTTCCAGATGAGCGTTTGAAGAAGCAACATGCAACGGTGTTTTGAGGCTACCCCTTTGAGCAGCATTGGGATCATGAGGCCCCTCCAGCAGTTCCAAGACAAGTTGCATATTGCCACTCCGAGCTGATTGAAGCAAGTCAGCGCACTGACCCTCTCCTTCTGAGTCTGCCACTGCCTCATACGCGCGCACAACTACTGTCAGGCACTCAGCATTCTCCCAAGGACTCTTAGGCCCTAGGTTGCCTAGGCCACTGGCTAAGGCAAGCTGTCTGAAGTTCGGCAAAAGCAACCTTTTGGCCAGGTGGAGCCGGAGCTCATCGAAAAAGCACCCACCGTTCTCCAGAGCATGCAGCTCGTCCCACCACTCGGAGAACTCTCTTGTCGACATTACCTCTGTGCCGTCCAGCAAGCAAACACACGCCATGAATGAGATGTGGCTGTGCGCGAGACGGGCCTCACAAAGGAGCCTCGTGCCTTGCAATGAAACTGTTCCACACATCCAAGGCGGGGCGTTCCACTATATTGGCTGTGGCTCAAAAAGCCAGTACCAACACGAAGCCCTGGTAAGTGGAAACAGGGACCAACACCTGCGTAACCCCTCCTGTTTAATTTTGAGGCACACCAATATCTTTGTTTCCACCTTTACTCTCTCAGCTCCTATCTTCGGCGAGGGTCATAGCCTTCCCACAAAGGGAAACGACTGTTTGCCGTGCAGGGAATTGGACTTTGGAGTAATCCGAACCGTGCTAATCTGGTGTCTGCCTGGCATGGACCGGGGGGACTCGTGAAGATGTCCGCCGCTTTTCCCTGAGCAATCAGCTGGCACTCTGTGGCTGCAAGCATGCTTCGCATGGCAGCCACAGCCATAGGCAAACCCAAGCTTGCGCCACTATGCGCACAAGAAAAGGATCTCATTTCACTTGGGAATAGCGGCAAAGGATATCATTTCACTCGGGAATAGCGGCAAAGGATATCATTTCACTCGGGAATAGCGGCAAATGTACCCGGGGTACACCAAGTCCTCGTTGAAAACGATAATCTCGCGGTATGTCCCCCGGATCTTCTCCCTGTCGCCCAGGATGCTGTGGAAACCCCCACTGACGCAGGACGCTTGCAACTCGTCGCCGTCGGGGCGCTTTTCCTGGGCCGGGCGGATCTGGAAGTGAACTTCTGGTTGGAAGGGAAGAAGGAACATGAAATAAAACCTAAGAAGGCAACAGAATAACACATGCATCAACCAAACAAACAACAACACCAAACCAAATCAACCAACCAACCAAACGAAACCCCAAACCAAAAAGAAAGGGCCACAAACAGGCTAGCCTTCTGACATAACTTGTTATTTCTGGAGGAGTCTAAAATATGAGAAAGAGAAGCAGGCCAGACCTTTGCGCCAGGCTACCGAATTATTTTTGAAAATGAATGGATGGTGTGTTAGCAGTTTGCCAGCGGTGGAGCTAGCGTGAAAAATCCGCCACGTGTTGCCAAACTCAGCTCTTGCTCGTTGTGCAGTGCTTTGAGCCTTGCTCGCAAATGGCAACTTTCCAGTACAAGTGCAGGGAGCAAAGTGCTCCTTGCCAGCTTCAGCACGACATGCCACTTTTCAGGACAAATGTACATGCAGCAGCTCCAGCTCGAAAGCCACCACCTTTCATTGCGCATCTGGTTTGTACGCAAAGTACACTTCTTTCCAACGAATCAGATGTCAGTCAACACCTGGCGCCGGGCACGCAGAGGTCCTATCACTGCCGTGCAGATTTGATGATATGGCTATGGGTCGAAGTTAAACCACCAGGGGACCACACGCTCCGTTTTCCTATTGTTGACCCAAATACAGTGCATGCCGCTAGAAGGAACAGATCCCAATCTTGGGAAGCAAAACTAAAGTCCCGTAGACTCGATTGCAGCTTGTCCTTGGCATATGATCCGGCAGGCCTTTTTCAACTTCATGGTGAGTGGTTGTCTAGTCTGTACAATGGGGCCCTATGAATTCTGATGAATGCTGGTCACGTCTGGGTCGCGTGCTTTCAGTAAAGTACAGCAAAGCTTATTCAAGAAACAGACTCGGTCGCCTCTGTCCATAAGAGCAGTGGCCTCCAGCAAAGAGGGCAACACGCAATGAGGTGACTTCAAAGCTGCGTGGCCTTGGTGCTAGCACCGGCTTCCAGCAAGCACTGCACAACACCCGCATGGCCTGAATATGCAGCCTCATGTAAAGCTGTGATGCCATTGTTGTCCGCCTTGCCTTTGTCAGCACCGGCTTCCAGCAAGCACTGCACGACCACCCTATTGCCTTGACGTGCGGCATGGTGCAATGGTGTTCCGCCCTTGCTGTCTGCTTTGTCTTTGTCAGCACACGCTTGCAGCAAGCACTGCACAACACCCGCATGGCCTGAATACGCAGCCTCATGCAAAGCTGTGATGCCATCTGTGTCCGCCTTGCCAATGTCAGCACCGGCTTCCAGAAAGCACTGCACAACCCCCCTATGGCCTTGATATGCAGCATGGTGCAATGGTGCTCCGCCATTGCTGTCTGCCTTGTCTTTGTCAGCACCAGCTTGCAACAAGCATTGCACAACACCCTCATGGCCTGAATATGCAGCCTCGTGTAAAGCTGTGATGCCATTGTTGTCCGTCTTGCCTTTGTCAGCACCCGCTTCCAGCAAGCACTGCACCATGCCCTCATGGCCGTGCCACGCAGCAAAATGTAGCGGTGTCCATAGGCTGTCCCTTTCAGCAGCATTGGGATCAAGAGGCTCCTCCAGCAGCTTCAGCACAAGTTGCATGTCGCCACTTTCAGCCGCCTGCAGCAAACCAACACTAGCCATATCCTCTTCTTCGTCTGCGGTTGCTTCGGCGTACGGCCGGACAATTGCCGTCAGGCATTCAGAATCCTTCCAAGGACTCTCCGGCCCAATGCTGCCTGAGCCACTGACCAATGCAAGCTGCCGGAAATTCGGCACAAGCAACCTTTTGGCCACCTGGCGCCGAAGCGCATCACAAAAGCACAAAATGCCCCGTACTCCCTGTAGCTCGTCCCACCACACGGAGAACTCTGCTGCCGTCATCACTTCTGTGCCATCTAGCGAGCGAACACACGCCATTCGATGTGGCTGCTTCCGAGCCGCAGTGCCTCACGCATTGATTGTGTGTCTGTGTGTCTGTGTCTGTGTCTTCTCTCTGTGTGTTTCTGTGTGTTTGGGTGCCTTCGTGCGTGTGTGTGTGTGTGTGTGTGTTTGTGTGGGTGTTTGTGTGTGTGTGTGTTTGTGTGTATGTTTGTGTGTGTGCTTGTGTATGTTGCTTCTGTGTGTGTGTGTGTGTTTGTGCTTGGGTGTGTGTGTGTGTGTGCGTGTGTTGTCTTGTGTGTGTGTACTTCTATGTGTTTGTGTGTGTGTGTATGTGTGTGTGTGTGTGTGTGTGTGTGTGTGTGTGTGTGTGTGTGTGTGTGTGTGTGTGTGTGTGTGTGTGTGTGTGTGTGTGTGTGTGTGTGTGTGTGTGTGTGTGTGTGTGTGTGTGTGTGTGTGTGTGTGTGTGTGTGTGTGTGTGTGTGTGTGTGTGTGTGTGTGTGTGTGTGTGTGTGTGTGTGTGTGTGTGTGTGTGTGTGTGTGTGTCTGTGTGTGTGTGTGTGTCTGTGTGTGTGTCTGTGTGTCTGTGTGTCTGTGTGTCTGTGTGTCTGTGTGCTTGTGTGTATTCTTGTGTGTGTGCTTGTGCGCGTTGTCTGTGTGATTGTGTGTCTGTGTCTGTGTGTGTGTGTGTCTGTTTGTGTACGTTTGTGTGTGTGTTTATGTGTGCGTTTGTGTGTGTCTGTTTGTGTGTTTGTGCGTGCGCGTGTGTTTGCGCGTTTGCCTGTGTGTGCGTG
>CAUJNA010003594.1:238891-418891 GCA_963377175.1 Effrenium voratum | reverse complement strand
GGTTTCATGGTCAAATCACAAAGCATGCCCCGAATTAGTTGCACTTCAGGCTTTGGCTTTGCTTCGCATCCGGCCTCTGCCAAGTACACTCCGTTGCCTCTGCGCGAATCGAATGCCGATGGAGTGAGTCGCATAATCGAAACGAGACGGCATCGATCCTTTAAACCACAGTGTCCAGGGTCCGTGTCACAATCTTTGTCTCTGCCCCTCTCTCTCTCTCTCTCACTCTCTCTCTCTCTCTCTACCAGGCTTAGAACATTTTGAAAAGGGCGTCTTGCCGCACCTGTGTATGGCAAGGTGTAATCTTCCTTGATCTAAGGGGCCTTCTTGTGCACCAAGCCAGCTACCTCCACCCTTTCAAAGGAAAAAAAACGCGACTGGGTGTCAAATGAAGGGTTCCTGGTGTCCTGGTGTCCTTTTGGCGGCATGAATGAGTATTGCTACTTGGGAATCAATTTTATTGGGGGACCCTTAGGTGGGCATCACTCCATCAACTCTGAGAATCGGGCAACCCACAGGTGATGCCTTTTGGCTTCCCTTTCAGACCCCAAAGGTGGCCAAGCCTCAAAGACGACACTCCCATTTGCCACCAAATACTGATGGACAAAATCCAATTCGCACCAAAGAACCCTGGTTTCTGACGATTCAAAGATGCCGATTTCTTTCATTCAACCGTGGTGACTCCTTTCGTGGTGCCTTTTTGAGAGGATTTCGCACGACCATGCAGGGTATGGTTTGGCTCTCTGAGCGCAGGACCATACAGAGTGCCCGCATTGCTCCCCGCCAGGTTCAGCCGGAAATCGCCTTCGGTGATCCCCTCCTCGCCGGCCATGGAGGTGCCGTGGTAGAGCCTCGAGAACGCGGGTAGGCAAACGCCGGGGAGAGGAAAGCCGGGGAGAAGAAGAAAAATAAAATGCAAAAACACGGGACCTCCGAAATTGCCGGGGCGCCAGGTTTAGAGAGGGAGAGAGGGAAAGAGGGAAAGAGAGAGAACACAGAGTGAGAGAAAGAGTGAGCGAGAGCGAGAGAAGACAGAGAGAGCAAGAGAGAGCGAGAGCGAGAGCAAGAGCGAGAGCAAGAGCGAGAGCAAGAGCGAGAAAAAGCCAGCAGCTCAAAGCCGGAAAAAGTGTGAAAGGAAAGCCCCAGAGAATATATCATATATATATATGTATAAAGAGAGAGAGAGAGAGAGAGAGAGCGAGAGAGATACTTTTTATCGTCAATACAAAAAATCCAGCGGATTCACCACAGAGCCAGGAAGCCAGTGCTCGTTCACGCCACTTGGAAACTCCTCGGACACGAACCACTTCTCCGCAGTTCCCTTGGTGCAGACGTCCGTGCGCAGCTCCCCCGTCCATGCCGGGCCCTTCTCAGAGAGATCCGAGGAAACCGCCTCCCGCCCAACCGGAGTGGGAAGTTGGAGGTCTGGGTGTGTCTTACCTCCCTTGGCGGGGTGGTTTAAAGGCAAAAGCACCGGGAATCTGCGGATTCTAGAGGTTCCCCGGCAAAAAATGAGCCACACCCAGCCAGACCCACCCAAAAGTCAGACCTTCCCTTCCCCCCAAAAAAAACCAAGGATGTCCTCCTTGGCTCCGCTTTCCGCTTCCCGACTTCTCCCTTCCCAGCCCCCCCAGAGGGCCTTGCGCTTGGTCGCGTACTCCAGCCAGGACCCGCAGTTCAGCACGCGCTCCACCGCCTGGAGCTCCAAGGCCTCAGCGACGGGACGCGGAAAAACCGGTCGGCTCTCCCAGGCGAGTCCGAAATGGAAGCGCCATGGAACGGACCCAAAAAAGGGGAAGACGAGGGAACCCATTTACAGTGGAACCTGGGAGCCTCCATGAGTTTTTTTTTTGTGAGGGAGTGTAACAATCCAAGTAGGCAGGGAAATCGCAAGGTACCTTGTCTCCCTCCCACATACTGTGGATGGTTGCGAAATGTTCATTTCGCACCACGCAAGAAACTCTGGTATCTGATGATGCCCCTGTAAACACTCCAACAATGGTTCCAAGTGGTGCGAAATGAATTTCGTCCATCCACACTAGCACCTGACAGGGAATTGGTACCTTCAATAGGAAATTAATCTTGGTACCTCCCCACAAGTGCCATGTTGGCGGGAGGAAGGGTAGCATACCTCGTGTATATACCTAGCGGTGGTTCTAATGGAGTTTCAAGGAAAACCTCCAGGTACCACACCTAGTGGTGCCAAACAAAAGAACACGAGGGGATTTGGGGATAGTGGCAACCATGCATGAATAGAAATGTGGTGTGACATAAGTTGGACTTAGCGTGGTACAACATCCCCATTTGGGGTTTGCCATCCTCTTGAGTTGCAGAGAGGGGAAGAGTGCCAAATGCTGGTTCTCAGTGTGGCATGAGGGAATGACCCCAAACTGATGGTTTCCTCTCAGGAAATGTAACCTGCAAGTAATTCCTGTTCTAATTGAAATCTTGCAGCTCGGCCGCCAAGCACTAGGGACCCGAGTCATGCGGGAAAATGCTGAATGATGATACCCTAAGTCTAGCAGTCTTAGAAGTGAACAAGAGGCCTTTCCAGAATCCTGTGCACTTCAAGCGTTGGAAAGAGGGCAATCCACCGAACCAATTGTTGGACAGGAGTCAATGTATTGTGTTGGGTCATTTGACCCCATCCTTCAAGTCTTGATCGAACCAACATTCCTTGACAGGGGTATCTCCCTGGGTTCTCTGGGCCCCTAATTCACCCCAGGCTGCCAAAAAAAAGGTCAGCCTGGGAAACGGATACGTCCGCGTTTGGTGCAAATATCCCTTGTGGGTAGAACATTCAAAATGGTGGTGAATAAGGACATTCCAAACTTGTAAACCAACATCTGAACTAGTCGTGGTTAAATCGATTTTGGGTTGGAAGGACAAAAAACCAGCCGCGGCCGGCCTCCGGCACTTTGCCCTTCTTGCGGTCCCGCGTGTAACGCTTCAGGAAGGTGTTCTCGAACAGCCCCTGGATCCACTCCTTACCCGAGCCAGAAGATCCAAGCACATCAAAAGACAGGAGAAGGCCAACACGGCATCTAAACAGCAGAAGGAAACGGCCCAAAAAAAAATGAGGGAAAGACTAAAGCACAACCATACATACATCCATATCCACTATGTATAGATATATATATATATATATTTCTCATATGAAAAGAAGCCGCTGCCAAGGCTCGAAGCAGGGGCTCTCCTTGGGCACCAGCTGCTTGATCACGAGGTCTCCCCCAGAGAACACGATCTGCTCGATGCCTTCGCCTTTGAGGCCGTTCTCCAACAGCTCCAGGAGGTTCCAGCCGCTGGGGATACACAGCTCCTGGGAATCTCAAGTGTTTTGCATCCCGCCGTCCAAAGGAAAGCTGGGTAGTTAACTCCTCCGAAGTTTCTCTGGGTGTGTCTGTGCGTGTGTGCTTTTTAGGGGACCCCCCAAGATGGTGGATGTCGTTTTGGCCTTCCTTTTGAACAAACAACAAAGCATACCCCCCCCCAAAAAAAAAAGAGCTTGTGGTGGAGTTGCTTGAACCGCGGACCAACGATCAAATCCGGGCAAACCACCAAACCACTGAACCTTTGAAACCAGCCAGAAACAGCCTGGTCCATTTGGCACCCTTTGGGAAGTGTTACCAAAAGGAGTCCTCATAATTTTGTCAACCAGTCTAAAGGAACAAACTTGGAAGCTCCGTGACCTTTCCAGAGTTGCTTCAGATTCAGAGAGAGGGAGCCATGGGAAGGTGACCCTGAATGCTTACTGACCCGAAAACGTGTTGCTGATGGTCACTAGGCAGCAATGGCTACCCTTGCAAGTGGGCTCATCTGTCTCGCATTTCAGTCCTAGGCATTGAAAGAAACACAGATGCGCCTCCTTTTTCGCTGGTACAACGATATTGTTGGAGAGTATCCAGCAAAGTAACTCACACGAAATTGGCCCAAGGCTATGTTTAAAGCCACCAAGAAGCGGAATACAGGGAACCCCATCCAACCATCCCGTTTTCTTCGCTCCTGGGAGTAGGCCTCTGCCACCGCCCGCAGGTGCTCCCGCGACACCCCGGCCGCCAGCCCCGCCAGCACTGCTGCGCCCGAATCAGCATCGCCGGAGGCCTGGAGGGCCAAAGCCGTGACCTATATGGAACTGACAGCAGAACTCGCTGTGAGGAGTGACGCAAATGGAATGGAATGGAATGGAATGGAATGGAATGGAATGGGATGGAATGCAAATGCAAATGCAAATGCAAATGCAAATGCAAATGCCATTGCGAAAGTAAATGCTAAAGTAAAAATGGCCTCATTAAAATGTAAATGTACATGTGATGCAATGTAAATGTACATGTGATGTAATGTAATGTAATGCCGTGTAATGCAATGTAATGCAATGTAAAGCAATGTAATGCAATGTAACGCAATGTAATGCAATGTATTTCAATGCAATGTATTTCAATACAATGTGTTTCAATGCAATGCAGTGCAATGCAGTGCAGTGCAATGCAGTGCAATGCAATGCAATGTAATGTGATGTATGTTTGCAGGTGGTTAACCACTGTTGTATTCTGCAATTTATGTGTACGCAGGCAGAAAATACAGCATATGGGCATATGGGTCTATCTCAAGACGTCCAATGTTCGTCAAGGAACCCCGTGCAAATCCCCACACCCAATAAAAGCCTTTAGCACATGGGCCTTACGAGTTGTCCATTGGATTCTGGCTAAAGAATCTGCTTTTACTTCCCAGGGATTCTCACGGCACCCTGGAAGGACATGGTGGGAATGCATGTCCAACCACTTGTGAGGTGGTTCAATAAAATTCCTCCTTTTGTCCCGGTCCCATCTCCCGAAACCCGAGTTGATTGAACTGGAATGATCAAGCGAACAAGTCAAAATGACACCAACGGTCCGAAAATGAACCGCGATTGCGCCATGTGCATTCGGGTAATCATATATTTCGACCAGCAAGCCTTTCCCGAAAATGAGGGAGAGCTCACCCATTGGGATGATGCCCAAAAGCCCAAATCTTTGTCCATGACAGGTATAAGTTATAGTCAAGACCTGGTAAAGACGTCTGCCGAAAACACTAGAGACTTCTGGTTGAAGCCGTCCCCCATCAAGCGGGTCTGTCCACAGCCCTTAAGGAATGGAAGGACCTGCGTGCTCGTTTCACCCCCCGGATGAGTAAGCTCGTTGTGAAATAGGAAGATATATAAAGGCCGGCCCCATATTGTGCTCCTTTACAGCAAGCCAAGAAGTGTACCTTCCAAAAACCAACACATGCATGTATGACATTACATTAAATTACATTAAATTACATTATATTACAGTACATTACATTGCATTACATTGCATGTCATTGCATGTCATTGCATTGCATTGCATTGCATTGCATTGCATTGCATTGCATTGCATTGCATTGCATTGCATTGCATTGCATTGCATTGCATTGCATTGCATTGCATTGCATTGCATTGCATTACATACATACATACATACATACATACATACATACATACATACATACATACATACATACATACATTACTTAAATTACATACATACATTCCATTACGTTACGTTACGTTACATTACATTACATTACGTTACGTTACATTACATTACATTACAATTCCATTATATATTGCATCACATTGCATTGCATTGCATTACATTACGTTACATGACACTACATTGCACTACATTACATTACATTGCATCACATTCACTACCTTACGCTACATACATACAAAAAAATGCATATATATATATATATACCTGTAATATGTATACGTATTAGATATTGACTGCTCCTGTTTTGTCGGACCCCACCGGGCCTTGCCAGCCAGCACCTCGGAAATCAGCCCCGCCACGATGAACATGCCGTAGCGCGCCGCGTCTGACCTGATCTTCTTTTCTCCGCCTCAGATTGGCCAATCCCACCCGGTCTGACCGGTTTGGGGACCCGACCAGTTGTGGGAAGGAAGGCAGTTGGTTTCCCTTTCTAGAGACCAAACCACGTGCCCCTGGGCAGGTACCCCTGATATCCACTGGGAAATATGGCTGTATGGCCATGGGTCAAAATCCCGTACCTCCAGTGAACATCCCAATCCCCACTAGAATAGACTAAAATGGGTGGTGCACCTACCCCAAAATGGGACTGTTGGTTTTGACCCATATACCTTTTATGTACCTCGTATTTGGCAGGGGCACCTCAGAATTACATAGTTGGATATACCCCAGACCACCTGTGGATGGTGGAAAAGATCGATTCACCCTCTCACCCACACCAACAGACGTAGGGGGTCCTGTCGAAGGGAAATCAAAAAAACAACCTGCAGCCCAGTTGGGTCCGTAGTGTCTCAGATGTATGTCAACCACCTCCAAGCCGGAATATACTACGCTTTGGCCGATACGTTTCTTCTTGTGTCTTTTGTTTCTTGGGGTGTTCTTTTCCCCCCCCCCCCCCGCGAAATGGGCCCTTGTCAATACACGATACATTCAAAAAACGAATAGGGGGCTGTTGTGACGTATCCCGGACGGAGTTCCCCTATTGATTCCAAACTGTTTTACGCCATATTTTGTCATAAGCCCAAAAGTGCGTCTTCAAGCGGTGCATGGCCGGGTAACTGCAATGGCTGATGATTCCAGAACCGGAAACTCATTCGGCCAGCCATGACGAATGTGCAGCTCCTGCGGGAGCTATGTTGCACACTACTCTGCCAGATCCTGCTTGCATTCCGGCTCAAAGTATTCTGCAGAAAGCTCACTACACCTGAACCACTGGAAAATGGCAAAGGGGGGTCTTAGCAACAAGTGACTCAGGGTGTTTTCACCATGGCGAATATTTTATCACCCCACGATGAGCGACCAACTGTTCGGCTAATTGTGAAATTGAGTCCCCAGCTTTGGAAGCGAGAGCAAGTTGACCATAGACTATTGGAACTGGCCCCAGAAAACAATTGCCAGTCCCGTTCGGTCGTAAGTTAGTTGGCCATGGGTCAAATCCCCTACCCCAGTGAACATCCCAATCCCCACTAGAATAGACACCTACCCCAAAATGGTACCATTGATTTTGACCCACAGCCAGTTAAAGGGAAACAACCAATTCCGGTTTCTGACAAGGACAACCTTCAACAGCCAAAACAGTGATGTGTCTCACAGGGAGAGTTGCACCGTGGCAAAACCCGGTATTTTCGTGTGCCCGCAACTCCTGACATTCCCAGACCAACACACTATAAAGACATTGTTGTTTCGGGTCCGTTTGCTTTGTCACCAGGGGACACTTCCCCTCCGCTCCCCTCAAAGTGCCCCAACTGCTTCTTTATTGGGGTCGCAGCAAATCCCAACCTGCCACCCCACACATGGACCAGCAAACCTCCAGAGCTAAAGACTCTTGGGGAGGCTAAGCCAAGGGATAAGGTGTTCAGGGGTTCATACTGTGGATGGACAAAATCCTGCACCACCTAAGAAAGCCTGGAATGTTGATTCTCCTGGTAAATACCAGCAAACAAAGGTGTCTCATGGTTTCTTCGGTGGTGCCTAAGAGGATTTCGTCCATCCACAGTAGCTCATACCCGGACCCCTCCCAGAGAGAGCCAGGCGCTGCACACACCAGCCACCCAGCTGATGCGCGCATCCAACTCCTGGCGCAAAATCTCCCCCAAATTCGGCACATCCGCGCAGACCTCGGCGCCGATTTCGGCATCGATGGGCCCATGTTAGGTCGGTTCCATGCGGGTGTGTCTCCACGTGGAATCCACAAAAGGGGTTGGGTGTTCCTCCGACTTTATTTGCCCTTGAACCAAACCCGAAAAGGATACCCTCAGAACAAATACTCATTGGGAAGCTCAAGTCTGGCGAGTCACTTTCAAACCACCTTCCAAAAACACATTCTTGTTTCCAGGTGCCCGTATGTCTTTCCTTTTTGTTTCTTTGGGGGGGGGGGGGGGCGCGGGGTGGGCGGGGGGGGCGGGAGGGGGCAGCCACCCACCAAAAGGCGCCGGGCGCAATTTTTTTATCGCGCAAAACCAGCGCTCCCTCCCAGCCTCCAACAGCTTCAGCAGCTCCCAGAAATCGCTGCGCAACACCGAGCCGATGTCCTCGACTCGACTCGACTCGAAGGGGAGGGAGCCCTAGTTCAGCCCCAGTGAAGGCCTTAAGGCCTTATTTAGGGCTTATTTGGGCTCCCTCCCCCTCCTCCCTCCCCACCAGCCCCCATGATTCTTCTTTCGGACTCAGCCACCAATCCCATTGGCCGACCATGGCTGCGACGTCCGCGCGTAGGCACCGAGCAAAGAAACCGTGGAAGGATGAGATGTCCCAGTCAAGAAATGTGATGGCTTCAACCATGCGAACGGATTTCGCACCCCACGGTATTTGGGTGTCTTTTGTGAGATTGGACCCCCCCCCCAATCGGTGGTTTTCCTGTTGGTTTCCTTTCAAGCCACGAAAACAAGGCACCCTAAATGCGGAGTCTTAACGGTTACCCGAGGATTTCCCATGGATTGGCGGAAATCTTCTATAATGTCCCTCTAAACTGAAGCCTGAAAGTCGGAAAGTATTTCTGGGTATGGCTTTCGGTCTCCCTCTAAGCCTGAGAAGGCTACCGAGCCTCGACAAAAACATTTTGACCTGTATGCCAAGCCCGAACCAAGGCGGAAATATGCAACCAAAAGAAAGCGGCTACCACTGACCATGAAGTGCGGGTGACCGCTGCTTGTGCTCCCTGCCAGTTGTGCAGTCCCTTATCTGTGGAAGCACACAAGTCCAACGTTTGCCACGTTAATGGAACCTCAGATCTAGATCGGACGACCGGCTTGTTGATTTGTAGTTTGGGGTCTTCTGGCGACCACTAAGCATAGACAGCACCCCAAGTGGTGTTTCTCAAAGATAGGAATCGGTTCCCTGGAATTGTTGGTTTCCTTGTGGTTTCCCTTGAAATGCCAAGTAAAAGTGGGTCCACCATTTTGAGAACCCACCCCAAATCATCCACTGCCTATGCCAAAACTGCTCCGAGCAGCCGCCATGCTCTTGACCTTGATCTTGCCCGCCTCAGCTTTTCCGCAACTGTCACAATCTCCGCATCCCCAAAAAGAGATCAAGCCCATGTTTGCAACCCACCCCCAACTCCTGCGGTCCCCCCCACCCACCCGAACACCCTCCCCCCCCCCAAAAAAAAAAGAAAAGGCTCAGGTCATATCCCCAACAGCATGCGGTGCTCTTTGTGGTGCTCGCACCCCGCAGCCCTCGTGCAACCCTGGTGGAACCCTCGAACCTTACCTCAGGCCACCCGGAGCCTATCTGGCCAAAGCTTTCAGCTGTTGGGGGAAACGGAAAAAAAAAAAAGAAAAAAAAAAAAAAAAAAAAAAAAAAAAAAAAAAAACGACACCCCTCCCCCCCAAACCAAAAACCAAACAACAACAACCAAAAAAGGCCGAAAAAAAGAAACAGTCGGGTCTTTGTCTCCTCTCCGCAGCGTTTTTTGTCTTTGTCCCACCGCCCCCGCCTCCTCTCTGCCCAGATTCACCCGGGGGTTGGCCTCCGCGAACCGCTGCACCTCCTCCGCAAAGTCCCGCGCCGCCCCGGAGCTCAAGGCCTCCAACTTCCTTGGCCGAGCCAACCGAAATCGCGGGGGGGCCCGAGGAAAAAGCCATCCCAAAATGAAAAGGGGAAAAAAAGAGAAAATACCTAGAAGGGAGAAGAAAAGAGGCAAAAGAAGACGAAACCAGAAAAGAAGAAGAAAAAGAAGAAAGGGAAAAACAAAAAGAAGAAGAAAGAAGATCTGGTACCCCAAAACCCCGGGAAAAAAAATCGAGCCCAGACCCCCTCGCTCGGCCGGGCTTCTTTGGCAGCAGGGCCTCCACCACCTCCGAGGCCTTGCGTCCGCCCAGTTGGCTCTGCTCCAAGGTGCGCACGCGCTCGAAGAGCAGCGCCATGCGGATGAGTCGCAGGAACTCCCCGTCCGCGTCCTGCGCTCGTCGGCGTGCGGGGAGGGGCGTGGCTTCTCGTCGGGGTGGGGGTCGGGGGGTTCCCTGGATGTCCCGGTAAAAACCGGAAAGCCAACGTGGTTGTCCTCCCAAAAAACAGAAAAGCAAACCCAGATGTGTCCAAATAAGTCCACAGAAGGGTGCCAAGGGCACCTGCTTTAAGCTAAGAGTCCAAACAACTGGACTGCGATCTCAGGTCTACCAAAAGTCGACAACTTCTGGCTGAAATGGAAACTAGAACTACACCCAATGCATTAAAACTACAAGTCCTGGGAGCCAGATGGCTAGCCACCAAGGCTTGCTTGAACGATGTCCTTTGGGTTGTTACCAACCCATACCTCGAGCCAGCTTCTTGCTTAGTCAAACCTGAGGAAACCAGGGCTTCTGGCTTTACACTGGGAATCTGGCACCTTCGGCTTAAGGATTCACCTGGCTCCAGCCCTTCGGCTTCAGCCCATGGATTTGTTTTTTTTGTCCCCCCCCCCCCTGTTTCCAGCATCTCCGACTGAAATCTTTCAAAGGCTACCGGCACCCGCGGTTTGGTCTTTTTTCTCGCCAAGTCCTTGAGCTCGTCGTAGCTGCTGCAGATGTGCTCATACATGAGCCTTGCGCAAGGTGCTCGCAAGGCGACATTGGGAGGTGTATCCCGAGACCCAGGCACACCAGTCTCGATCTTGATCTCTCTCTCTCTCTCTCTCTCTCTCTTTGTGCACATAACTATCTATGTTTAAAAAAAAAATGACCTTCAAAGAGGAAAAAGCTAAAAGAAGGCCAGAACTGAAACAGCTATGAGTAATGCCACCCATCGGTCGCATCCTGAAACTATCCGAACCCACGTTTGATCTTATCACATTTGTGAATAGCAGGCTCGCCGGAAATGGACGAGGTACAGCTGAGCAACGTACTCGTGGTTCATGTGGGTCATAATAAAACCCAGCATGAAGGAAGGGGTCCACCCAAGGCAAACGCAAAGAATGCCAAGCGCTCCTTATTTATGGCTAATACTTTCCATGATATTCGGTCGGAATCCCATTTTTGGTGAGTAACCCCACATGTCCCAATGGTAGTTTGGTGAGTGTACGCCATGTCATCCCCTTTGCAGTAAATGATATTGTTGCATTGGCTGCACGACCGTCAAATCATATTGCTCCCGTTCCATTCTTGACTACCCCAAAGTAGACAAAAACCTGGGGGTGTCCCTTCAAGAAATCAACCACCTCTGGTTTAGGTCTACCTTGGGGTCCAAAAATGGGTATGGCTCAAAATTAAGAGCTACGGATACGCAGGTGTTAGTCTTTGGTGTTTTTCCCATTTACCAAGGTGCCATTTTAGGATTCCACTTCTTTGAGCCACAGCCAAATGGAACCCTGAAACTGCCCCCGATGGATTTCCCGCGTGCAGCGTAGCAGCTTCTCCAGCGACTGCTGGAGCTCCTCGCTGTGCTTCTTCGCACATTGGCTCGGCACGTCCCGCCCGGCGCGGTCGTTCACGTGCGCGAAGAGCGCTTCGGGGTATGCCTGGGCCAGCCTGGGGCAAGTGCTAGAGAGGGGGACACCAAAATCATGGTATGTCTAACTACCCCCTAGCTGACTACCCCCCCCCTTAGGGTCTTAATCAGGCCTTATTAGGGTAGTTGGCTAGGGGGTAGTCAGACATACCATGACAAAATGGGTTCCCTTCAAAAACAAGCACCAAATGGCTGTGGGTCCAAAAAATGGTACCACAATGGCAGCTTGGTAAATGGAAACAGAGACTAAAACCTGCGTAACCCCCAGCTTGAGCCGCACCCAAATGGGTGGGCGGTTCTTGGCTTCCCATACAAGAACTGCGGTTCCCTGGGGGTCACTTGATGAAATGCTCTTGCATCGCTTCCCTTCAGAGCGGGAAAAACCGGAAAAGAATGCCAAAACAAGAAAGGGTGAAAATATGTTTTTTTTCTGGTGTTCCTTGAAAAAACAGAAAACAAAATGTGGTAAACGTCACACAAAATGTCCGGAAATCGCAAGAGCGGCCGAATCCAATTCTGGCTGGGAATGGTTTCGATATTCGTCCTGGTGTGGGTGTCCATCCCAAAAAAACGTGAAATCCGTCAACCCATGGTTGACCAAAGGCTAAAACCCCAGAACGAACTTGTTGAAAAACAAAGGGAAATTATCAGAGGGTCAACGGTTTGCCTTGCCGTGATCAAAACCCGGTTGCCAGACACAAAGGAGCTGAGCTCCCCACATTTCCTCCTCAAATTCACGCCACCCAAAGGCAAGTCAATTCAATGTTGCAACCAATGGTAGATGATGATCGACAAAGGGCAATCTACTCGGACCCAAAGGACGAGGATGTTTCCCTTTACGAAACCCCTGGACAATGTGTGCTTCCCATTTAGACTAGACCGTTTTAACCCTTTTGCCTTCCACACGTTCAAGTCGCCTCCGCATGAGAAAGCCCAACAATTAAAAACTGTATGGGCCTTCCCACCCAAACATATCATGATGCACGAAAACCACTCCTCTCGGAAAGCGACTTCGTTGCGTAGGGCAAACAAAACATGGAAGCTGGCGATCGGATGGTTGTAAAAGACAACTTTCCTTTCCAGAAGTTCGTTGTCCACCGCCATGATGGTACAAAAGAGTAAAAGCTAAAAGTAACGATGGAAAACCTGCGATCTGCAGCTTGCACCCTTGACTGGCTGGGAAAGCCCCTTCTCCGGCAACTAAAACTGCCCGAATCTTTAGAAACCCAGAATCATAATTTTTGTCAGAGGTTCCCCATTTAAGCTCACTACCATTTAGAGAACCCCCCAAAGGTTTCGAAGCCGAGGATCTTCTCCACGAGCTTCAAGGGCATTTCCTTGTTCTCGGCCGCGTAGTGCAGCGGCAGGCGCTTGGCGTAGCTGGTCTTCAGACTCAGCTCCTTGCCCCACTCGGACAAAACCGCCCCGGAGCGCAGCAGATGCTCCACGAGGTGTTCCTGCCTTGGCGACGAAAAGCAAAGAAAAAAAACGGACGAAAGAAGGTGGGGCTTGTGCTTATCATTGGATAAAAAGGTGATTCGAACAAGGCGGCAATTATCATGCAGATGAAGAGCCAGGTAACTCAAGTAGGCGGCACGTATCATGGAGAACCAGCTTATTGAAGATAGGTAGCATTTATCATGGTTACTCATAGGGAGTATATATCATGGAGAGTCAGGCTACTAAAAATATAACCTGAACTCGCGGTTGTTGGGAGTGCGGGGTGTTGTTCTCCTTTCGGGGGCAAAGTTATAGGTAGTGCAGTAGTGCGTGGAGGTTTCAATAATTGGCGAACGTCGTCTCATTGGAAAAAGACTGCCAGCCCCGGATGATGTTGGTATGTGTGAAAACAGGGTGAGCCCTGCCCCAAAAAAAAAAACGCTGGCTTTCCTTTAAGCAAGGAAAAGGGAAAAGGACCCTCTTTCTCTCAGCTGACTGGCCCCAAACAGTCCAAACTGTTCAACCCTTGGCCAAAATGAAGGCCAAGTTGGCCGACAAAAAGCCGGACTCACCTTGATCAGCGGACAACCTTGAGGGTTGAACCACTTCAGCCCCTCTTTTGTGGCCCGAGCTGCAGGGGGTGCTGCTTGGCCCGGCACGCCGCGTGGATGGGCGCGAACTGCTGCCAGCCCTTGCGGCACCCGCTCTCTTCGCCTGGCTCCAGGCTGCTCACCTCATTGAGGTCCTGGCTATATGGCTGGAGCTCGAATGTCTTTCTTTCAAAAGAAACGGGCCCAACAAGGCTTGGTTTGCAGGGCAACCAAAAAGAAGACCACAACTTGTTGGGTACCCTAAGCCCCTTTCCAAGTTGGGACCCAACTTGAAGACAAACCAGCCAAAGGGAACCAAAACTGGCATCCGAAGAACACGCTTCATTAGGACAAACCAAGTCGAACCTGTGAAGATTGCAAAATGTGGGCAAATATGTTTGTGTGTGTGTGTGTGTCAAAATAGGGGGATCCTTAAATGGTGGTTGTCATCGTGGTCCCTTTCACCCCAACCTCCCAAATCTATATAGATGTATATGTGTATACATATATATATATATATATGTGCAATTCTATGCTACCCCCGCATGAAATACTCAGGTTTTGGGCCAGAACTGTGTTTTATTGGCAGACTGGGGGGTGACAAATGACTTGAGACTGAAATAAACTGACAGGCCACACAGCTCCATGCAAATTCCAATCAAGCAGAAGTTAAGCTCAACGTTAGCACAAGAGTAGTGCGCGATGTATGCTTTGGCAGCTTCAACGTGCCTAGCAGCTCTATTACTTGGCGTTTGTTTTTGTTTGGCGGGAAATTCAGAAAATCATCAACTTGGGGAAAAGGAATTCATTCCTACTTGCAACTGACATCAAAAATGAAATTACGTGTTAACTCAAGTGTTGTGCATTTACATGTTAATTCCCTGTACATTCTAATTCAGTCTGATTGAAACATGTTTTTTTCCAAAACCACTATCTCAGTTGTGTTTTGCTTGTCCAATTTGGTTCAACCATCGCCACGAACAACTATGAAAATTCAATCATAGGCATTTGTGTTAAGCGCGTTCGAGCTCAAACCAAATTCATGGTTCATCGCTTGCAGTTTCTTGCGCGTTTCAAAACTAAAACAAAAAATGGCGAACATAGCTATTGTCATGGCCAAATGAACTTGGAATCAAACTCAATTTCAAAACGGTGATTGTCCTCATCTAAGTCCATCTGGTTTTAACCAAGCAAGAACTGAGCCAAGCCAACGACAAACAAGTGTTTTCAAACATAGATCTCATTATTGGCATAAATGCTGTAAAGCCCGGTGCTTGTTCAGCATTTGCTCAGATCGTGTTGCCCTGGATCGAAGATCGAACATACAAGATTCTACAAACATATTTCTACAACATCCTCAATCCTGGCCCCTCAAAAGCTTGACAGTTTGTTCTAGACTCAGTAAGGTTTTGCCCCCTGCATTGAAGTTTGAAGATTTACCATATTTTGTATTTGAGAATCGTCCATCCTGGCCAGCCCTCAGGTCCACAAACAAACTGTAAAGGTGTCCCCACTGGCCAAATGCAGGCTGTGCATGTGCACCTCCACAATTTGATTATGTCAGCGTGCACTCCCAGTCTGCTAATCCAGGATGTGGCACGTGCTAAAAATGCTTGAAGATTCGCAGACCACTTGTTCTGGCAATCTTCAAGTGCATCCTTAGGACAAACTAATATGTGCTAGCACGTGCTAGGACATCCTGGATTGCCCTAAGTACAGATTTGAAGATTCCCAGAAAGGATGTCAGAAAATCGTCAATCTTCAATCTTCGATCCGGGATAAGCAAGCACGTGCTGGCACACCCTGGATTGCAGTAAGTACCGATGCTATAATTTAAGTCTAAAAAAGGAGGGCTGTTTCAGTGCCTCACTTTTAGAAGCTGGAGCGTGCGTTTACAGCCAAAATGTCAATGTCTGGCCAACAACCTGAGTACTCCAGGGGGGAGTACTATATATATATATATGTGGTCAGACCGCTCCCAAGATCTACCTTCCCTTCCTCTACATCAAAACACACCGGTAAAAGAATCAGTGTTTTGTGTATATACATGTATATGTATTTATACATATATATATATATATAAATGTATATGATGTGTGCAGCTCCGAAAGCCAAAGCGTTCAGGTGCGCACTTGCAAAAAAGCAAGCAAGCCACGCAGCATGAGAGCACTCCCTCGCTGAGGCGACAGAAGGTTTTCGGCTTTGCATGTATACATTGAATACGTATGCGTATACACATACGGAGAAAAACGATATGTATACACGTATATTATACATGTAGGTAGGTAGGTATGTATGTATGTATGTATGTATGCATGCATGCATGTATGTCTGTATCTATGTATGTATCTATGTATGTATCTATGTATCTATGTATCTATGTATCTATGTATCTATGTATCTATGTATCTATGTATGTATGTATGTATGTATGTATGTATGTATGTATGTATGTATGTATGTATGTATGTATGTATGTATGTATGTATGTATGTATGTATGTGTGTATGTGTATATGTTATATATATATATATATATATGTGTGTGAGCATGATGGACTACATGTGCATATATGAATTTCGTGGTGCGAACGGATTTCGCCCATCCACAGTATGAGGGGTCGCGGCTCTGGCGATCGAACCATTTGAGTCACAATGAACCTAGTACTAAAGGGCCTTTCTTGCAACAAAAAAAACGAAATGAATTTGCATCAACCTTACGGCCAGAACTGTCCCTAAGCTTCACTTGCCCAAATCGCTTTTGACTCATCTCCACTCCGTCCTTGACAGTGTCAAGCAGCAGCGAAATCATCTCGCGAGACTTCTCGTTGGGCCCAGCCAGCAAAGCGCCGCAGAGCAGATAAGCATTTCCTAGCCACGGGAAATGGGCCCACGGAAGCGTCACACTCCAAATCGAGAGTGATTTAAGTGACTTTTCCCCCAAAAGGATTGAAAGCACGGCACCAGAAAAAGACGTTTGATCTCTTAGACATGTGGCTGTGGGTCAAGACCAATGGTACCATTTTGGGGTGGGTGCACCGCCCATTTTAGTCTATTCTAGTGGGGATCGGGATGTTCACTTGGGGGTACGGGATTTTTACCCATGGCCATGGTTCAAGAATGGCAGCCGAAAACGGCTTCAAGTTCTCTGCTTGCAATTTGTTGGGGAGCCAAGCGTATAGGAACAATAACAGTCCCCCAAAATGGTTTGTTTCCAGCCAAAACGGGGAACCAAATGGATATGTGTAAAACTAGGGAAACCCAAATAGTGAATTTTGCTTGAAAAGGACCACATAAGTATGCCCTATTAATGAGCGGGGCAGAATTGGGTGTCCATGTGCCAACGGATTGCTACTCACTTGTTACTGCCGACTTGAGAGCCGCGACCCCTCGCTTGCCTGGAATCTTGTGCTGATCGACCAGCAGCTGCATGGTTTCCACATCCCCGGCCACAACGAACTCCATCATCCCCTCCTGCGCTTCGAATCAAAAACCCGGTTCAAAAACAGAACATGCCCAGGTGGGTATGTGGGTGTGTCTGTTTTTGGAGAACCCCTTCTGGTTGGTTTGAAGGGGCAACCAAAAGAAGAGCTATTCTTGGACCCATGTGTCCAAATACGGAAGCCCAAGACAAAATGGCCCTCTTCCCGTCCCTTCAACTTCACCCCAAAGATCTTCCAAAAAACCGCAGAGCCTTTGAGGTGGGCATGGCACTTCTGGCGAAAGAAATGAGGACCCTACCGGTTACCACCCCCCCAAAGCCCAAAGACTCGACGCGAGGCCGCTGAAGCTTTTTGGAAGGTGGTTTGGGACTCCCAAGGGCAGAACAAGACCTCATTCAGGTCTTTGGGAGAGGTCCTAAAAGGTCTTGGTCTCCTAGAAAGCTGCTCCGAACCACAGCCCATCTACTCAAAATCCCCGAGGCTTTGAGCTGGGGAACAAAGAGCCTGATCTTTGACCGACAAAAAGCCTCGGCCGGATCACGGACCATCAGCGCACGGGGCAAACTCCGTGTCAAAAACCAGGAACCCAGGCAAATGGCTGGTTTCTGATTATCTCTGATTTGGTTCCCCTTGAAAGCAATCCAGACACGGGTGAAACGATTTGGACGTAAACCGTATATTAAACCCTTCAACTAAACTGCAATGAACAACCGCAACCCAAAAAGATCCCCACCCAGGCACAGCCTCCCAACTTGTTGGGATTGGAAGCCGGAAAAAACCCCAACTTGTCACTGCCATTTGCGCTATGTTTCCCTTTTTCAAGTGGGTGCCCTCCAAAAACGATTCGCTGACACGCCCACTTCCTTGCTACTTGGGACTTCGACCCCGAAGAGAATCCTGCAGGAGCAGCGTGGAGAAGTTGTACTTGAGAGCGCGAGGCACCAGCAGCACCACGCATTCCCAGTGCCTGCAAAATGGCCGAATGCCCATTCTGTGCGGAAAAAGAACGGGGCTTAAACCCATCCCAACGATCGAATGTCGCGCTAGGAGCTTCCCTTGGTGAAAGCGGCAACCTCAACCCGACTTTCTAGCATGGCCTGGAAACGGCCGAGCACGCCCCACTTCGTCCGGTTTGCAAAAGGGGGCCATGGTACGACTTGATTGAAGGCACCCTCCTTGCCTTTCGAGCGTTTGAAGGGAACCAAAGGCGAAGCCGCTCCATACTGTGGATGCTTGCGACATCCTCTTAGGCACCACCGTTCGGACACCCTGGTTTCTATTCGATTCCCCAACGTAAATACCAGCAAACATTCTGGTTTCAAGCCATGGCTTCATTTCGATGATTGCGGAGTTTCTGGGGTCCCGGTGGTGCAGGAATTCGTCTATCCACAGAATGGTTTGCTTCTAGAGGGCAAGGACGTACCACAGCGCCTATACTTTTATCAGGGCCTTCGGAGCCCGCCTCCCCTCCACAGCGTGGATGAGCGGATTCACCTCCGGGTCATTCCTCCAAGCCGACCATCTTATGACTCGGAGCTGCCCACAAAAGGGATAAAAAGGGAGCCACCCAACATCAGATTATGTTTTTTAGGGGGCACCATGCGGACGGCCTGGCCAGCCTCCAAATTCGATGTTTCGATGTGCAAGGTCAACTCTTGGATGTCTAACATGCAACGTGGCTAACAACCCCCTGTGTGTTAGCAAAGCAAGGCATCGCTATGACGGTTGGAGAGACTCTTTGATTCCACCCCCGTAAAGAACCAACCAAAGCACTTGCAAAATAGGACCTGAAAAGAGGCTTGTCCATACTTAGTGTTTAGCTCACTTCCTGAGTGGACTCGCCAAAACAAGTCTAAACTCTTTGTTTGCCACTCAAATGGTCTTTCCAAAGAGTTTAAAGGCCGGAAATTGAGGGAGTGAGTTGGAGGAGACCCCAGTGTTGGCAAGCAAAAGAGTGTCCTTTTGGTTGAGGGGCGACGTACCTGAAAGTTCCCTTACCGTGCTTTTGGAACAGACTCTTAAAAAAACGGCCGCCTGGGATGCCGGAAAGAGATTTCTCGTTCTTCGGAGCCGATGCTTTTTTGGGAAGAAGGGGGGGGGGCTGGTTTATGGCTGAAGGGGCTGTCTCGCTCGGGGGCGGAAGGGGTCGATTCTGGCGTCACTGATCAGTTTAGAGTGTGGGCTTCAGGCAACAAAAGCAGAAAGCCCTTATGTTTCCCCCCGGAACGCCCAAAAATGACCCTCAACAAAATGACCCACCCGTACTTGCCTCCTGAAATGGTGGAACAGGCCAATTGAAAGTGAGTCTTTTGCTCGAGTTGCCCTCCAGGACGGTTGGGCATGGGCAACGAGGCCTGGGAATCCTGTGTGATCCCCTTTGAAGCGCCGGCTTGGGCATAGGACGAGTTTAAGGTTTGTCTTTCAACCAGGGGAGGGAGCTATAACTTCCAACCCAAGAAATGGCCATGGGTCAAAATCCAAATCGAACCCCCAGCGAACCTCCCAATCCAAGCACTAAAATCGGAAGCCGAACATGGATGAATTCACCTACCTTCCCCATGAGATCCCAAAACAGTTTTGACAACCACAGCTACGTGTTCTTTCATTTTTGGGACCCTTAGGATTCTTCCAGGTCAATTTTCACTGGTCTACCATTTAGAGAACTCCCCCGCTGTTGGAAGCCGCAAAAATCCATGAATTCACCTACCCTCCCCCATAAAAATCAAAAAAATCCCCCAAAACGGGGGGAGGGGGGGGTGTTGACACCCACCTTCCCCATACAAATCCGACCAAAAACGGGGGGAAGTTTTGAGTTTGGACGACCCCCAACTCCCCAAATCCGCGTTTCGCCCTTCCGCCGCTTTTTTCCCCGCGGCCTCCCGATGAAGGGCTTCACCCCGGCGTCCAGCAGCGCCTCCAGGGCCTCGCTCTGGCCGCTCCTCGCCGCCGCGCAGCTGGCCTCCTTGGCGCCGTGCTTCCCCACGCACCTCACGGGCCCCCGCTCTTTTCCCAAAACGGCCTGGTTTGGGTGGTTGGTTTTTTGGTTCTTGGTTTTTTGGTTTTTGGTTTTTTGGTTCTTGGTTTTTTGGTTTTTGGTTTTTTGGTTCTTGGTTTTTTGGTTTTGGGTTTTTTGGTTCTTGGTTTTTTGGTTCTTGGTTTTTTGGTTCTTGGTTTTTTGGTTCTTGGTTTTTTGGTTTTTGGTTTTTTGGTTTTTGGTTTTTTGGTTTTTGGTTTTTTGGTTCTTGGTTTTTTGGTTCTTGGTTTTTTGGTTTTTGGTTTTTTGGTTCTTGGTTGTTTGGTTCTTGGTTTTTTGGTTCTTGGTTTTTTGGTTTTGGGTTTTTTGGTTCTTGGTTTTTTGGTTCTTGGTTTTTTGGTTTTTGGTTTTTTGGTTTTTGGTTTTTTGGTTCTTGGTTTTTTGGTTTTGGGTTTTTTGGTTCTTGGTTTTTTGGTTCTTGGTTTTTTGGTTTTGGTATTTGGTTCTTGGTTTTTTGGTTCTTGGTTTTTTGGTTCTTGGTTTTTTGGTTTTTGGTTTTTTGGTTCTTGGTTTTTTGTTTTGGGTGTTTTGGTTCTTGGATTTTTGGTTCTTGGTTTTTTGGTTTTTGGTTTTATGGTTTTTGGTTTTTTGGTTCTTGGTTTTTTGGTTTTGGTTTTTTGGTTCTTGGTTCTTTGGTTTTTGGTTTGTTGGTTCTTGGTTTTTTGGTTTTGGGTTTTTTGGTTCTTGGTTTTTTGGTTCTTGGTTTTTTGGTTCTTGGTTTTTTGGTTTGGGGTTTTTTGGTTCTTGGTTTTTTGGTTTTGGTTTTTTGGTTCTTGGTTTTTTGGTTTTGGGTTTTTTGGTTCTTGGTTTTTTGGTTCTTGTTTTTTTGGTTTTGGGTTTTTTGGTTCTTGGTTTTTTGGTTTTTGGTTTCTTGGTTCTTGGTTTTTTGGTTTTGGGTTTTTTGGTTCTTGGTTTTTTGGTTCTTGGGTTTTTGGTTTTTGGTTTTTTGGTTCTTGGTTTTTTGGTTCTTGGTTTTTTGGTTTTTGGATTTTTGGTTCTTGGTTTTTTGGTTTTTGGTTTTTTGGTTCTTGGTTTTTTGGTTTTTGGTTTTTTGGTTCTTGGTTTTTTGGTTTTTGGTTGTTGGGTTCTTGGTTTTTTTTGGTTTTGGTTTTTTGGTTCTTGGTTTTTTGGTTTTGGGTGTTTTGGTTCTTGGTTTCTTGGTTCTTGGTTTTTTGTTTTTGGTTTTTTGGTTCTTGGTTTTTTGGTTTTTGGTTTTTTGGTTCTTGGTTTTTTGGTTTTGGGTTTTTTGGTTCTTGGTTTTTTGGTTTTGGTGTGTTGGTTCTTGGTTTTTTGGTTTTTGGTTTTTTGGTTCTTGGTTTTTTGGTTCTTGGTTTTTTGGTTTTTGGTTTCTTGGTTCTTGGTTTTTTGGTTTTGGGTTTTTTGGTTCTTGGTTTTTTGGTTCTTGGTTTTTTGGTTTTTGGTTTTTTGGTTTTTGGTTTTTTGGTTCTTGGTTTTTTGGTTTTGGTTTTTTGGTTCTTGGTTTTTTGGTTTTGGTTTTTTGGTTCTTGGTTTTTTGGTTCTTGGGTTTTTGGTTTTTGGTTTTTTGGTTCTTGGTTTTTTGGTTCTTGGTTTTTTGGTTTTTGGATTTTTGGTTCTTGGTTTTTTGGTTTTTGGTTTTTTGGTTCTTGGTTTTTTGGTTTTTGGTTTTTTGGTTCTTGGTTTTTTGGTTTTTGGTTGTTGGGTTCTTGGTTTTTTTTGGTTTTGGTTTTTTGGTTCTTGGTTTTTTGGTTTTGGGTGTTTTGGTTCTTGGTTTTTTGGTTCTTGGTTTTTTGGTTTTTGTTTTTTGGTTTTTGGTTCTTTGGTTCTTGGTTTGTTGGTTTTTGGTTTTTTGGTTCTTGGTTTTTTGGTTTTGTTTTTTTGGTTCTTGTTTTTTTGGTTCTTGGTTTTTTTGTTTTGGTTTTTTGGTTCTTGGTTTTTTGGTTTTTGGTTTTTTGGTTCTTGGTTTTTTGGTTCTTGGTTTTTTGGTTCTTGGTTTTTTGGTTTTTGGTTTTTTGGTTCTTGGTTTTTTGGTTTTTGGTTTTTTGGTTCTTGGTTTTTTGGTTTTTGGTTTTTTGGTTCTTGGTTTTTTGGTTTTTTGTTTTTTGGTTCTTGGTTTTTTGGTTTTTGGTTTTTTGGTTTTGGGTTTTTGGTTTTTGGTTTTTTGGTTTTTGGTTTTTGGGTGTTGGTGTTTTGGTTTTGGGCTTTTTGCTTCCCAATCCTCAAGCAATGGTTTGGTTTTTGCTGGGTCACAATCACAAGCGCCTGGATGGATGGATCCACGGGTCTGGCGGTCGGGGCGGGTTGTTCTACCGGGTGCCGAAAAAGGTGAGGCAGAATCAGAAACCCGGTAGTAAAATGGTTGACCCAGAAACAATGTAAAGAATTACCTGCATCATCACAAAACCACCAGTGAGTGGCAGCATCCAATCTCAGATGGCAGGGGAAAAGTGATTCTGCCAATTGTACCAGCATTAAAATGGTCGTAATCCCAGAAACCATGCTTCAAGAATTTTCGAAAGCGGAGATCCGCAGCGAGTTTTATAGTTGGGATTGTCCCTTACAAACCTTCATCTAGCCGGGTTTTGATTGTGGCTCACCTGGGGATGGCACGGACAGCACGGGTCCGGTCTGGCTGTCGGGTCGGGTGGGCGCCGGGCGCCGAAACACCGAAACAGGAACACCGCAGGCCGTCCATTTGGGTTTTGGCCCGAAGCCCGGAAAGAAAGCAGCTAGCACAGGAGCTGCCTGGCTTCCCTAAAAGTGGTCTTTAAAGTTTTTACCGGCGGCTTCGATTGAGACGATCGGACACCACTTCAGGTTCCAATTGAAATGGCTCCCTGGTGGAAGCCAAGGCTTCTGTGGAACGAAAACCAAGGAGAAACGCCGCTCGGTCACCTTCGACTCCGCGGGTTCGAGAAGGAAGCCCTTAGTTCAGACGCTTAGGGGGTAAACGGGAAACGGAACACGTCCAAACCGCGCAAATCCAAACCGTGCATTCTGAATGGTGACCCAAAGAAGAAACAAACAAAAAAACACACACAAGAAGATGTGTTTCATTTGGGGAGTCGTCAATGGTCTTGTTTAGAAAATACGAAGCCAAGCTTTTGCAGGTTTCATTCAAACTCCAAATCCACATAACCCTTCCAAACCCAAATTTGAGTGATTGCATTGCGGGTTTTCTCTAAAACAACCACCAAAAAAAACGGTAGCAACTCCAAAAACAATCTCAACATTGGGGTGGAGGCCGAAACAGACAGGGTTGTCTGGTAAAGGAGGACGCCCTTTCAAAAAAGAAACAGAATACGTGATTTCCTTTTGCCGTCCCTGCAAACAAACCTCGAGCAGGCCTAAGCAAAGACACGCTGGCCCAAACTATTCCACCACTATCAAAGTCACCCCCGAATGGGTAGTTTAAAGGGACACCCCAGTTTCTGACTTTGCTAACCCCAGAAATGGTCAAGAACCCCAGACGCACCCAAAAGACCCAAAGGGCCCATAGTTCCGTCCTCCACAAAGAATTGTGGCCAACCTTCTCCAGGGCACTTCGTCCACTGGGCCACCAGGGTTTTGACGCCCAGCGCGTCCCCCTTCGCCGCCAAGTTATTGAGCTCCTCGAAGAAGGCGTCCTGAAGGTTTCTCGTCCGATCTGATCCGACCGTCCCAGTTCGGGACTGGGAACCAGCACCGAACTGAGTCGGTTTTGGCTTTTTTTTTGGGGGGCCCCACCCCCCGTATGCTTGCCTGTTGTTCAAAGGGATTCCAAACGGAAACCAACCATTTTGCGAATCCCCGGCATTCTGAGCAAAAAAACAACAGCTCTCTGAACAAAGGCAATGGACCTCACCTTGGCCGTCAAAACCCAGGCATTGGTAGAGGAATCTCCGTTGGGGCGACCTGAGTTTGGGAAGCCGTTTTGAGAAAGGGATTCATATGGACACACACCATACAACATTGACCCATTGAGGCCCTCAAGGGGAATCCTGCTTGACTGTTCAACAAATTGCATGTGTTCCTTTCAACTTCCCTTCAAACCAACCTATAACAAGATGGGCCCCTCAATAAGAACGAGCCCATATGGGTGTTTCTTCAGCATAGGGGTGGCCTGAAACGGTTGTTGTTCCGAGTTAGGTCACTCGAGGCCAATCACCATGTTTAGAAACGCCAGTATGGGTGCGAATTTTTTTTAAAGGGGACCCTTTTGTGGACATTTAGGTGGGGATTCATGTCCACCCACCTAAATCAGGCGGTTCCAACCACGAAAAAATCCCCGAGGCCATATGTCTAGACGATTTGTGTGTGTGGTTGCGTGTTTGTTTTGTGAGTGGACCCTGCAAAACGGCGGTTTTCCTGTTGGATTCCATGTTGAAACCCAGACCAAAAAAAAAAAAACGAGCCTCAAAAAAAAAGGTGCCCAGCAATGGCGCCCAGTCCTGGCATTCTTGGTCCCCACGGCTGGCTTTGTCAGCTATAGAGTCCGGCGCCGCCTCTTTGTGGCTGGGCGCCTCATGCGTCCTCCAGATGGAACTTCCACTATCCCCAGGCCACGCCCCACAGGGGTTTGAAGAGATATACAAGCACTATATGAAGGATACTTGTATATATAATACAATGATCTGTGTATATACACATACATACATATATATATATATACAGATATGTATATATGTATATATATATATACATACATATATACATATATACATATATGTATCCTGTTTCTTTTCCAGGCAGTGATTGCGGGTATTGGGCACAATCTTAGATCCATGTCACGCTTGCAAATGGGTGTATGTCCAAAGAGCCTTTCTTTTGGACTTCCCTTTGAGACCGCCCCCAGAAGAATTGGCACCGAGCCTGAAATTTAGACACCCACATGATGTCGTGTGTCCCAGCGGCCAAGGAGTGGGGCGTCTGTTCTTGAGGGTACCCTTTTGGGGTTGGTTTAAACGGAAACCAAAGGAAAACCACAACTTTGGGGGGTCTGAAAAACGCCGACCCAGAAATATGACGCTGATTTTGTTCATGACTCTGCTAGCATTGGCCTCGCAGTTGTGTCGACACAAGGGATGCACCCCTTCCGCCAGCGCCCAAAACCCCTGCACTTTTCTAGCACCCCTTCAGGCCTTGCTGCAAACCCGCTACACGGCTTGAGAGGGTGTGATAACATGTGCGCCGTTCCAGCAAACAGGGTACACGGTGTTGCATGGTTACATCCATCCCCAATAGGCGCAACTGCGTGTCTAAAAAATAAAAATAAAATTATTGAAAAAAAAAGAAGAAAAAAACTTAAAACGGTACCCGCAAGAAACAACCACACGCCAATCTCCTCTCGCGAGCGCGAGGTTTTGCAGCTCCGCTGCCCATTTTTGGCCAATGGACTTCAGATGGGTCCCTTGTGCCGCGGTCGGTTTTTTCTGCTTTCAGGCTCTGCCAGGTGGGGCTTGAGACCACATGACCGTCGGTCACTTTTCGCATGTGGGAACTGTCGATGGTTGCGAAGCCATCGTTTTGGTAGCATTCCCCAATGGTCATCCTATGTAAAGGACCTTTTGATCAACCCCCATTTTAAGCCACGGTCAATATTCATAGTGCAGCTAACAATGATATTAGATGTGGATGAAAGTCTCCATTTTGCTCTGATAAGCTGGTCAGCGTTCCCAATGTCATCCCCCCTACAGTACACGGTGAACATGAGCAGTTCAAGCCAAAGTGGCATGCAGTTGGTGCATGGATGCTCTCGCCGCAAACAAACGGTTGCGCTCGAACGAATCGCAAAAGTTGAGACCCTGTGAAGGTCAAAGATGCACTAAATACTGCGAGTCGGAAAACGGCAGAACACTGTATCGACCGCCATTTACTATACCACATTTTGTTGGCCAAGACGAAAGAGAAGAAAGAAAGACGTGGTTGTCAGATCTTCCGAAGCCGCCCGAAAGGGTCACTGATGGGAGCTTCCTCACATATGAAACCCCGACTTCCGCCGCATGGCCAGCGCTGCCAAGTACCACTGGACTGGGCAACCAGGGTTTCCTACCTCCAGCACGTAACAGCTTTCCCTGGTCCACTAGCACCGTGGAAGCATTGGTTCGGTGAGCCGAAATGAGGTTGTTCTGACTACATAGGTTCTAGGATGCTACACATCACCCTGAGCCATCGGAACGCAGAACCGCTCCTGTCTGGAGATTTCGGAAACATCTTGTTCACTTCTCGCATTGGACCTCAAGCAAAGAGACAGAGCCTTCCTGGAATCAGAGGCCCTGACACAAGTTGACTCCGTTGGTGAAGAAACCCAAAAGGCTGAAAAGTCGGGGGCAAAATCCTGATCCATCGAAGGCTGGCCTTTGGATTGCTATCTGCCAATCAAGTCAAGGACCCTTCAAGCTGCGGAAAAAACACCATGGGTTTGAGGACCAAATTGAACGGGTCCCAATGTTTGAACTCTTATTCCCTTGGTTTTACTCTTCCATTTACAGTGCCACAAAAGTGTTGCCTCCTTTTGAACAGCCCTCAAAAAATGAGGCGCCCAAATTAATATGCCTGGGAGGAGAGTGATAAACACCCCCCGAACAATCTCACGCCGTGACCGGACTTTCAGGGGCGTTCGCTCCGTCCCAGCATCACCAGCCTCAGGCTAGGCGAAGAAAAAAGCAAAACTCGGATTACAAACTGGGTTAGCTCTAGTGAGGACTCTCGACTTCCAACTCAATTCGATACAATTCTAATCAGGCTCGAACTCTAGCATTTAAAGCCAACTTGCACTGGAGAGATCCTCCAAGGAAAAACGTGAACTTTATCGCTGAACGAAAGTTGTCAAAACTTATAAATCGGATGGCGTTCCATTTTAAGAACCACCATCATGGTCCCCTCTTTTGAGAACCCACCTGAAAATGATTTTCCATTGGCCCTGAGGGCTATACTCTGAGAAAATGTGGCGAGCTTGGATGGTCAAGCTGAGTGCTTGCTCACAGCGGAAGCCAGATCGTATACAATCCGGTGCTTCAGCTCCATGTTTTACACGGGAGAGCACTCCAGGCAATGCAGAGTCGGCTGCAAGTGCAACATCCGCAAAGAATGCCTGCTGCGAATAATGTGATCCAACTTGGGTGTGGGTCAAAAAAGGAATCCCAAAAATGGAACCCTCGTTTCCATGGAAACCAGCACATTTCAAGCTGTGGTCCTCTTTCACCTAAATCGACACCCAAATCCTATCAGCAATCTTCGGACCCACGTAGTGGTCGCATGCCGTCGTATCACCTTGCAGCCCCCGCAGAACCACGTTCGGAGCTCGAACCTTGGATCGTACGTCGCGAAGCCCATGAGTTCCCGAGTCCCCATGGGCAACAAAAAGAAAACGCGGCGGTTGCAGCTTACAATGGACTGATACATGGTTGAAAAGAAACTGACTACTTGAGAAGTGTCAATGGACCAGGGACCAAGTCACCACATGTGCAGCTCAGAAACGGCTTGGGCCACATCCAAAGCTGTGTTGCCTTGTCAGGGCGCGACTTGGATCAACAGAACCCAATTGCTACATCTACTGCATACATCGTACATAGAATCTACCAGCCCTCAGCCAGTTGGTAGTTTCACCCCTGTCAAACATAGGTCAATCGGGGAAAAACTCTGTCCGTTACGGAATGGATGGGTTTCTCTGATCACATCCGTTGATTTTGTGCTTCCTCTTGCCTGCGGAGTTTCTCATCGTCGCGTCAGCACCTGCTGCGATGAGAATGGCAGAGGCGCTGAAGTTGCAACTGGCTAAGCTGCAAATGAGGGGAGTCGCGCCCATCAAATTTGTGAGGAAGAAGTGGAGGTCACGGCCGTGACGCGCATCCAACCACTTCGCCAGCTTCGCCAGAAGCCGGAACTGAATTCGCATTCCCGGGGTAAACTGGAGCTTTTCGTTGATGTTTGCACCTGGTTGCGAGAAAGAAAAACTAGACCACGGCTGGCCCGAAAGCATCACAGCCCCGTGATCATTCCCGCGCAGGTTTTTGCTCGATGTGCAGTCTGCCAGCTACAAACAGGCATTACCTACAGCAAGGAGCTACAGCAAGAGGAGCTACAGCAAGAGGAGCAAGATGAACACTCACGCAGAAGCCACTTTGCAATAACGCTCATGATGACTCTGCACAATGACTCTCATGATGACGCTGTGCAGTGACGCTTTGGGCAGTTGCTCTGTGCAAGTTGCTCTGCGCAAATGCCTTGCGCATTTTTTCCATGCAAGTTGCTCTATGCTGCCAGAGCTGCCGGAATGTACTTCGCGTGCTGCCTTTGTACTTAAAAGTTGCGATTTTGCAGCCGGAGCTGTCAATGTGCACTCCGCGTACTACGACGGAAGTTGAAAGTTGCGAGTTTGCAGCCGGAGCTGCAGACGTGTACTCCGCGTACTACGTTTGCACTTACAAGTTGCGATTTTTGAGCCGGAGCTGTGGGAGTGCACTCCGCGCACTACGTTTGCATTTAGAAGTTGAATTTTTGAGCCGGAGCTGCAGAAGTGTACTCCGCGTACTACGTTTATACTCAAAAGTTACGATTTGCTGCGGGAGTGTCCTCCGCGTACTACGTTTGCACGTGAAAAATCCGATTTCTGTCTAGATAAGCTGCCGCGGACCAAGCAGGGATCAAACCCGCGACCGCGCGACTCCGAGAGCACGCGCGCAAACCACGCGACAATTTCCAAAGACCAGTTCGCAAGCAACAAAATCGCACAGCGCCACAGCGAGAGCGCTTCGCCACGCACGATCCCCGCAGAGGGTTCATCAAACGCTTTCCAAATTCGCACGGCGCAGCGAGAGCGCTTCAACCACGGCGATCTCCGCAAAGGGTCGCGCGGGAACCGCAGAAATCGTAAAAGGTCCTGCGCGTACAGATCAGAAATCGTAAAAAACCGCAGTTTTTTAACCTCAACCACGCCGATCTCCGCAGAGGGTTGATTTTCGTAGAGCGCTGTCGGGCCTACCCCGCCGCCCTAAGAAGAGAAGAAAGGAATTTAAAATTCTCATGAGCATTGCTCCGTGCCAGCAACTCTCACGAGCATTGCTCCTCTCAAGTAACTCTCATGAGCATTGCTCCTCGCCAGTGACTCTCACGAGCATTGCTCCTCGCCAGTGCCTCTCATGAGCATTGCTCCTCGCAAGTGACCTTCTGCGCAAAGACTCTGTGCAAATGACTCTGCGCAATGACTCTGAGCTATGACTCTGCGCAATGGCTCTAAAGATGATGATGACTCTGCGCAATGACGCTGATGATGATAACTCTTTGCAATGACTCTCATGATGATAACTCCCATGAACCCAACGGAAGAACCCTTCGCCATGCTTTCGGGAAAAAACATGTTGCAACCCTTCAAGATTTCAAAGGCAGCCGGCCTGCTCCCAACAACTCTGGTATGGTGAGTTCAGCTTGTCCCTCTGCCACCACCGCAAAATGCAATGCTTTCGCTCTGTCAATGTTGGGGAAAGCAGCGAGCAGCGCCCGCGCACTGTCTCTGGCTCCAAACGCACAGGCCGGCACCAGGGCAGTGTGCCCAAACCCATCCAAGATGCAGTGGTTGCATCCAGCCTGTCGAAAATGGAATGGAGGCTTGGGCTAAAAACTCCATCCAGAAATCAAAAGAAGTCCCATTGGATTTGGGGTGCCCCTTGTGTTGTTTGGTCTCCAAAGCCTGGACCAGCATCTGCACACCTTCCGCATTGTTTCCCATGCCAGCGCGAAGCAGAGGAGTGCCCTTAACAACGCTGTCTTGTTGATTCACATTGGCTCGCATCTCGATGAGCATAGCCATGGCAGAGTTGTTGCTGAACTGGGCACAAATGCTCAGCAACGACATGCCCTTCTCGATGTGATATCGTTGTTCGTTGGCTTGCACTCGTTCATCCACGTCCACTCGCATATCCAGCATTTCTTTCAGGACATGCGGATCACCGCGGAGAGCGGCAAAACATGCGGGGCTCCAACCGCATTGACGTTCACTCAGCTTCCTGAGCGGCCGAAGGCCCGAAAGCCGAGAGCTGGTGATCGAGCCCGAAACCCTGGAGCCTGCACAGGAACCCTGAAGCCTCCCAGGTCGCGTTTAAGACTTGGAGCCCTATGGCAACGTGAAACCTTGCATCTCATTTTGAGCCACGATCATCTACACCCCAGGCCCAGCAAGCGGTCATATCCCTCTTCAGATCATAGGGATCTTCCCAAACCCCATCTTCAACGTCCGACCCCCCTTCCCGAGTACGTACTTCGCAATGTCCCGCAAATATAGCGCCGGATGTCCTGTCCATGTCCTTTCCAATTTCAATTATTTTCGTGTGTCCTGTCCCTTCCTGTCCTGGGCCGGAACAAAAACAACGCAAAGCGGCAAGTCTCCTTTCATTTCTTCCCAAGTCCTTTCCAGTACTTCCCACGTCCCTTTCCTATTCCTATCCATATCAAGTCCATTTCAATTCCATACCTTTCTTTGAATCTTCTTTCCATTGTCTATGTCCAACTCCATTTCCTTCCAATTTCCTAGTCCTTCTATTTCCTTTCAATTTCGTGTCCAATTTCCTTTCTAGATCCTGCAATCTTTTTTTTCCATGTGCGCGTCTTTCCACTTACTATGTTCTTACGACTCCTTTCATTTTGCTTCTCATTTCTAATTGCTCCTTTCCATTCCTTTTCATTCCTTTCCATTCCCTTCCATTCCCTTCCACTCCCTTCCATTCACAGCCAGGCCGCCGCAAAGTGTAAAGAACCGTGAAGTGGCGAGTTCCTTTCAATGTTCTTCAGGTCGCTTTTCCATAATCATTTTCAACTTCATGTTTTGTTTAACTGTCCTATTTGTTTAATTCCTGTAGTCTTCCAGTTCTCCCGCACTCTTCGGGAACTCTTGCAGCCTTCCCGCCATCTTCCCAAACGCAACTTCCCTAATTTGCTAAATGCTTTTAATAAGAACAATTAGAAAAATGCGAAGAAAGGCCCTCGAATTTCCGAATTTATAGATGAACTAGAAAGTGTTTAACAACAAGCGGCGCTCGAGCGTTCTAGTTCTAGTCCAAAAAAAACATGCTACACAAAGAAACCTGATAGAAGCCACGAGCCCGAATGCATTCTGCCCTCTACCTTTTGGCTCGAAGATTGAAGTATCCTGGAGTAACGGAGATCGAGGGAAGCCAGCTGAAACCTAACCTTGAAGCCCTGGAATCTCTGAGCCCTCCCTAGCCAGGTCTGAGGCAATAGCATCGGGAGAATGGGTCTCTCGTTTTGAGGGTACCCGTGAGGCTATTTAAAACCAGAAGGGAACCAATCTTGAAGGTCCAAATCCCCACGAGACAAACCCTAATGACGGGTATCTTTTAACCGATGGGGTCCTGAGATTCGCAGGGAAACAGGCACCGGTCGCGTGTCACAAGCAGCCATGAATGCCATCTTTCGATTCGTTGTATTTGGAAATCCACATGAAAGTCCGTAAAAATCGTTGGCGTATCTTAACCTGCGGCTGGGAAAACTGTGCCTTTTCAAGCGGAAGCAGTTGCGGCAAGGCTCTCAAAGCCGTTCTCTTTCATGAAGTCCGCGAGCTTCAGCTTGCAGCTCTCTGGATCCTTGGCCGAAAACTGACCTGGCTGGCTCCTCCGCAAATAAATGTGCTTCAGGTTCAGCACCATGCGAAAGCCGTGCAGGTTTGCGTTCTCCAGGAGAGAAATGAGCTTCGAATGTAGCATCCCAGAAACCTGATGTTCCACCTGGGCAGTGGAGAGCAAATGGCAAGGCTTGAAGAGTTGAAGGATCCAAGCTTGACATGAAAGAAGCTATATCATGATACTTATCTTTGAAAACCGATGAATCAGTCACCAGATCCCTGTGGAACTGTGGAGCCCTGACCCAGCCCACCTTGTCCCTGTCACCTTCGACAGTGAATTCTCCCATGCACGCAGGCTTTAGCCACGAGTCAAAGGGTGTCATCACGTAGGAACGGTGCACGCTCTCAATGACCGCGATATTGGCATCTTCTGACAGAAACTCTCTGCACGCACGTTCGAATCTGCACCAACCACGTCTTTGCCAACTTTCCCGTGACAAGAGTTCCCCGGTATCTGCATGCACAGAGGGAACTAGCACCAAGAAATATTTGGATTTCTGGACATAGCTGCTGATACTCTGCACGGCATTTTGCAAATCCGGCAAAATTGCTTGCTCTGCACTGCGCGACACCAGCTGTGGGCATGAAAAGTAATCGTACCAAATGAACATGAAGTGGCTGTGCCAGTCCTTGGTTGAAATGTATTCTCCATGACCCAGCATAGCATAGGACATATGGGTCGACTTCAAAAGTGTCTGCCCTCCCATAAGATAGTCGAAGGCCCTCTGAAGAACCCGCAGTTGCTCAAACTTGAGATCTGGATGTGCAGATCCGGTCCACTGATGTGAGACAAAAAAGGCATCGCCCATCTGAGATTGAAACTCCACCAGAAGTCCTTGAGACACGAGCTCCTGGTGCGATTGAACTGACCTCATGTTCATAAAGTCTGCAAAAGAGACCACGTACATTGGAAAGTCGCCTGGCGGTCCCAATGGCTCGAAAAAAAGAAGAAAAAAAGTTGCATCCAGTTGGGGCTTACATGGGCAACCAGAGTCATCGATCTGGGAATGTGCCACACACCCCAAACATCTGGCGTTCGAGCCAAAGCAATCTCATCGAACCCACTCCCTTTTCTAGGGAATTATCACCACTAGACATATTTGTTTTTCCAGGGGACTTAAGCAAATTGAAATTATCGGTTTTGGTTCTAGCGTAGTTCTAGAGATTAATTCCCCATTCTTTTCAACCATCGTTCTTTCAATAACCAGCTGTTTCCCCAGGGTTTTGGGTGGTTTTGCAGAAAGATCCAGATGCCCGGGTTCAGAATGGAAATGGAAGGTACCCCTAGACCTTTGAACAGTTCCAATGTTCCCCCGTTCACCCAGGGCGTGGCTCCATGACCTGTGTGGCTCCGAGGGGCTGAGAAATCACAAATCACGGCAGTGTCCTTGCATTCATGATACCCCTTCGTGTCCATGTCCTTTTAGGTTGGAAATAGATGGGTTTCCCTGGTAGATGATTTAATCACCAGGTAAACCAGGAATCGCAATCTATTTTTCGAACAAAACAACCAACAAGGACATCTATGTTCGTGTCACGATCTTTCAGGCGAGATGTTCATTCATCACATCCATTGCATTCCAATCTTTCAGTCACCAAAACGGCTGCTGGTACGATACGGGTGACTTGACCCAACAACGGCCTCGTTTTGCCTCCGGGTCTTCCAAAGCTCTTTCGCACGACGCCAAAGCTCTGCGCAGACGCGCACTGACGTTGAGGGGCATGGCGCAGCAGGCGGGGTGCCGATCGCGCGAAGGTGCCAAAAGTGACTGGAGGTGGGGCGAGTGAACTGAATGCAGAATGACTTTGCGTGGCCTCAATTTGAGGCTACTGCTTTTAAAAGGTGGGCTCACCCATATGCGCGTTTGTTTTTTTGGTACCCGCAAAATGATGGTTTTCCTCTTGGTGTGCTTTTAAAGCCACCATGTGATTTGTGCGTCTGCACAATTCTGTTCTTGATGTTGGCTCGCCCCGTCGCAAGGCACGGAAAATGTCTGCGGCAAGTCAAGCCTTTCGACGTTTGCGGTGTGCACACTGGGTGCTTTGTCTTGCGAGAGACTCCCAAGACCAGATGGTCCTCTTGGTTTGTCTTTAGAACCACCCCAAAAACGCCAAAGAGCTGAAACAAACAAAGTTTTGTTGGCAATTGCAGCTGGAAATCTGACCCATTTGTACCTTCTTCTGGTTTCCTTTTGCCACTCGTCGGTCTGTGTTTTTCCCACCCTTCATTGGATATAAAATGATTTAGTGGGGAAAAGCGGGGGTGGGTGTGACAAAAATCAGATTCCACGTCTTTCAATACACCAGTGAGAATCTGTGAATTTCTCAAAATGGTGGTTGCCGTTGAAAGGGAAACCAAAGGGCACCCTTGCCATCCACGGTTTTTTTGTGAGTCCCAAACCCTTACCACTTTCTGTTGCAAAGGCAAAACTATCCTGGAATTGCCCTTGTTGCCTTGCACTTACCCTTGTTGCCTTACACTTACATTCATCACATTGAGAGTAAGACAAAAGATGTCGCTGTGCTACAAAAAACAATTCAACCACATACGGGGACATCTTTCTTCGACTCTCCATATTGTGAAACAAGTTTAAATCGCACTTGGCAATCGAACACGAGAACCCAAGAACCCGAGATTCCGGACAATCCAAAAATCGAGAACCCGAAAATCCGAGATTCGAAAATCCAAGAAATCGAGAACCTGAGAACCCGAAAATTTGAGAAACCGAGAATCCAGACAAAAGATACAAAACACCACCCATCCACAGAGCCAAAGTAAGAAATTGAAAATTGGGCAAGCAAACAACCAAAAGCGATCTCAGCAAATTAAAAACAGAACTAAACCACACAAAAGGTCGCACAAAAGCGAACGAACTCTAAGAAGTCAAGAATCCAAGAGCGAGAATCCGAGAACCACTGCACGCACACAGTCTCATTGCGCAAGCGTTCTTGGCACTGACTTCATATGAACTGTCTCATCCGTGACGTCTGCCAGCAAGCCTTCAAACTGTGTTGTAACATTCTCCACGTCCTTTCTGCAAGCAGCCGGGTGAGGTCTGTGAAGTCAGACCTGAAGCACAGAACCAAGTCTTTGCACTAGCCGTACTTCTGGCTCAAGGAGACGGCCTGTTGCCTTTCTCCGGAGCTCCAAAAGTTCATCGTTTCTGTGTCCCCGCGTGCGCTCTTTCCCGCGCCCCTCGCGCGCTGGGAGGCGCGCCCAAGGCAGAGTTCATCGCTTATTACGCACAGCGCAGCGGAGTTTATCGTTTCTGTGACACAGCGCTAACACAGCGCCCAAAAGCGCTCCTCCCCGCACGCGCTCTTTCCTGCGCCCCTTCCGCGTGCCCCTCTTCCCGCGTGCGCGAGGCAGAGTTCATCGCTCATTTGGCCAGCGCAGCGAGTGCTGTGACACAGTTCATCGTTTCTGCAACCCGAGAGTTTCCCAACTTGGGCACTGCATTTACCACGCGTTTGCCGATTCCGCCATCCAAGCCACAGGCTTTTGCTTGGCAACTGAGGCACCTCGAACTCATCGTTTCTGTGACAAACTTGTCGTTTCTGTAACACAACTCAGCTGACGAACTTATCGTTTCTGTAACGAACTCATCGCTTCTGTGACAGCCGTCGTTTCTATGACGAACTCATCGCAGGAGCAACCTCTTCCTCTAGCAGCGCGTGTGCCGCTGCCAGTCTTGAAGGAACCTGCTGCGCATGGGCGAATTAGGGAATATGTTTGCTTCTTGCCCCGAGGCAGCGGTCCGTGTCGAGCACGCGTCCCAGAACAATGTGGTATCGGACTACGGGGAGTTCAAACTCAAGTGTGTTGAATTGTTCTGCGGATAGCGTCGTATCAAACTTGCCAAGCTCCAGTGGCACTTCTCGCTCAAACAGAAGAGGACGTCAAATGCCCCACCCGTTTGAGTCCGTACAAGCCTCGGTTCACGTTCATTGTAGTGCACCGCGGCCTCAACCAATTGCACCGCCCGTCGTGTTCCAGCCAGCCGAAGGTTGGAACATCTGAGACAGTTGGCTGACAGGGGTAAGACACCTGAAACTGTGTCTCAGACCTGTCTCAGCAATAACAAGACAGCCAGCTGAAGATTGAGACACTTGAGACACGCCCTGAGACACTTCTGTTTGTGTTTTAGCTCAGCACGCCTATTCAAAGTGCCCGTTGCCACTGTGCCCGCTCGGCACGTCCTCACCTAAAAGTCCCGCTCGGCACGGCCTACCTTAAAGTGCCCGCTTGGCACGCCTTCTAAAGTGCCCGCTTGGCACGCCTTCTAAAGTGCCCGCTCGGCACTGTGCCCGCTCGGCACGTCTATCCTAAGTGCCCGAACGGCACTGTGATCGCCCGGCTCGGACACAACAGCAGCAGCATTAGCAGCAGCAACATCAGCATCCCTCGGCTCGGGTAAGGGTCATTGGAAGTTTTAGGCTTGGGCAATCGGCTCGGGTAGGTCACTAGGTTCTCGGCTCGGCTGAGGGTCAGGTTCTTTGGGTAAGTTTTTCGGCTTGGGTAAGGGTCATCAGGTTCCTCGGCCTGGGTACGGGTCAGAAGGTTCTCGGCTCGGGTAAGGGTCACTCGGCTTGGGTAAGGGTCAATAGGTTCTCGGGTCAGAATCATTTTTTGTCGAGCGAATGGCAGCTCTTTTCCTGTGGCAATTAGAGCCTCCGATTGCGGCGCATGTTCATCATGCTTTCATCATGCTTTGCATGCGGATATGACTGAACACAAGAACAATCCTCGCACGCTGCCTTCATATCCGCTGCACTTGAGACACTTGTGCACCTGTCTCCCACTCTTGTGGTGGGGACACTTCTCGTGCGTGTGACACACGTTGCCTGTTGGCAACATCCGGACCGGATTGATCCTCTTCCTCAGATCGCTACGTGCACTCACCTCCGGCTCGCTGTCGTTGGCCTCCTGAATCGTTGCCTTGCCGGAGATGATGATCTCCTTCTGAATCTTCTTGATGAAGAAACTCCACAGCCACTGCACCAGGCTCAAGGCTCCTATGCCGGCCAAAATGGCTAGCACCGGCCACATCCAGCTGTCGCTCTCTCGCTCCGTTGGGCTCGTTCTCCTCCTTGGTTCCACTCGCCCTGATCACGTTGGCGAATGCCACCACCAATGCCATGCGGTACTCATCCTTCAAGCCGCTGAGAATCTTCTTAGCGCCCTTGTCGCTCAGCATCTTGCGCTCGATGTCGCGGAACTCGTCCTTCCCGAGCTCGCGGTTGTCCTCGTCGACCATGCCCGTCACAAACATCAATCCTCTCATCCTGGCTCGTGCTAGCGCCTTGGTGCCGATGTCCGCGCTGTTGATACTCGTCGGAATCGCTGTCACCCTGATCACCTTCTCGTGGCATTTCTGCTGCAGCCACATCATGACTGCATCCAGGTGTCGGGTTCTGCCAATCCCGACTCGGCTGCACATTCCCGCGGGCCGCTGCTGTCTGACCTGCACACTAGGGTTGGTGTGTGGCCTCTGATGAAGGACCAAACATGCCGAAGAAAAAGTCCTTATCCAGAGACCATGGCCACGTACTCGCTCTCACCGCGAGATGCTTTTCTGGCTTCTCACTCTGCTCTCCATGAGGCTGCGTCGAGGAACACCTGGAAACTCGTGATGCTCTTTCTCGAGTTCTGGTCCCCCGCGTAGTCGCTGTCCGTGACAACCTCCATGAGGTGAACTTTCTTCACCTTGATCTCCTGCATCTCTCTCATGTCCAACATGGACTTCCCACACCTGCTGCTCTTGATGAGCAGTCCATAGAACTCCGTGCCAACCAAGTAGCTTGCCAAGTGCTCTGCATGCCTCCATGCCGTCTTCGTAGGCTTTGACATCCACGCAGCAAGGGCATTATAATGGCAAGCACTCTTTTCCCAATCGCTCCTCGCGCTTCTTGTAGTTGCCTATCTTAATGTCGGCCTTCTTCGCGATGTCCGAGGTACTCGAAACTCTCGCCAATGTCACATGGCCCTTGCACCTCACACTTCCAGCCTCTATCCCCCAGAAACATTAATTCCTTTCTCTTCTCCTCAGTGCCAACCATCAAAAGGTCGTCCACATGTAGGCTGATGTAGAGGCCCCTCTCGAACTTCATCAGAGTTCGCTGCATCACATCATCCTCCATGCTGGTGCACCATCAGGAATGCGTCCTTGACGTCGATGACCTGCACGCCGTAGTACTGCGGGCAACATGCTGCCAAGTGTAGCAGCATCCGGGGAATTGCCATCAGTGATGTAGGAGCAAATGAATCCTCCACATCCACACTCCACCGGAACCAGCCTCCTTTTTCTCCTCTCTTTCTTCCACGTAATGACCATCTTGGTGGTGATATCGCTGTAGTCGTTCTCCTCATGTGGCTGCAGCTCCATCGCCTTCAGCCTCGCGATTTCTTCTTCCTCCGCTTTCTCATCCATCTTCTGGATCTCCTCCTGATGCATCTCGTCATCCACCGTTTCCAAGCCATCCGCTTCTTCTGGACCCCAATCATTCAAGTCCAGCTCGGCTATGCCCTCAATCTCGTCCCAGACGCTGGCATCTCCGTGGGGCATCACCGTGATTTCATCGACATTGAACTCGACACCTCTTCTCTTGGTTGGCGATTCGTCCCGTCGTTTCCAGGTCTTCGCGCTCCATGAAACGCTGCCTCCTTGGCTTTCGCCCTTCTCGCACTCTCCTCTTCTTCTTCCTGTTTTCTTCCTCCATCGCTGCGGTGGAGGCAATTGCCTCAGCACCCGGGGCTCTGTCAGAGCGGCTGTTGCTTCTGCTGTTGCTGGCGCCGATGAGCTGGCGTTTGTCCTCCTCCAAAGAGTCCTGGGGTGGCCAACCCAAGCGCGCCAGCCTCTCGCGCTTGACGCTCAGCAGATGCCTCCTTTGCCTTTGTCTCCTCAGTGTTGGCCAGCTCAGCCTTCTCGTCTTCCTCTGCCTCATCAGCTGCTGCAATCCTCTTCCGCGGTCCTACCTTCTTCGGAAGCCGAATAGTTCCAGGGCAGGCCCTTTACAATCACCAGGTCGGTGTCGATGAACTGATCTGGGAGCCGCTTCACCTTGACTCCACAGCACCGCCCGGCGTGAGCACGACCAACCTGGGCTCTCCTTTGAATGCTGTGAGGTGTCTGTACTCCCCGAACAGGCAAATCTTCCCCTGGTACTTCCTTCCTGACCACGCCTCACACCTCGTCTTTCTTTCTGTGGATCAGCCACGAAGCATGTCTGAAGCTCCATGGATACACATGTGAGTTGCCCAGTATGGTCACCTGAGCTTGCTCCTCCGCATAGTACCTCAAACAGTTTGCTAGCCTTCTCACACTCTGGACAGTCCTCTCCGCTTGTCCAGCTCTGATCAATACAAACATTTGCAATACCTTTGCATACAAAGTTGTCTAAGATTCGCGAGCATACGTTGCCACAGACTTCATACCCGGATCCAGGCGGTGACCCAAAAGGCGTCTCTCAGCAGGGGTGAAGACGATGTCCACAGACCTACCTGCCCAAGTTAGAAGAGTCGTTTTGCAGCTGTGCGATCCAAAGCTGCGTGGGTCCCAATCTGACATGCGCTTGCCCAAAACCTTGCGCAACCAGCAGGTGCGCTCGGAGGCACTCATCGGGGCTGATACGCAGCAACCTTTTCGCTTTGCTTGAAGGCATCGTGGTCCTTGCCGGTCACCCCATGACCCAGAGCCACGTAAAGGCTGAGGGAGGTTTTGGACGAAATGGCGTCAGCATAAAGCAGAGACTCCTCCTCGGAAAATTCTACGCTTGGCTTCCGAAGTCTTTGCGCATCCTTCCAACGGCAACATGCGTGAAGGCAGAAAAGGAGTTGACCCAAAATGCACTGCACAAAGGAAGGTTCGTGAGTCATGGCTTCCTCCAAAATCCTGACCTGAAAGACACTCAAGGGAAACTGACAGAGGGTGCTTGACCAAGTACATGTCCCTGGCCACTCCACGACATCTGCCTGAGTCCACTGCAGCAATATCCACACAGCAGGATTTGACGGTCCCCTCCAGGAAAAACAAATTCTTAATAAGTTGGGTAGACGTTGCACCAGCTTCTGTAGTCCGCATCCTGCAGAGCGCCGCACAGAGTTCAGATTCGGCAAGCCTGAAAGGTCGATCCACACCAAGACCTGCCAGGATGTTTACCAAATGCTCAACCACTGCGTTACCGTCTGCCGAGAAGGTAAGCATGGCATCAACTCCCAAGGCAGAGGCTTGCCAAGCAACCGCCTTCTTTTAGAGCGCTGCCGATTGAACCAGACTCTGCTTCCGTTTCTAGAGAGCGAGTAGTGGGCAGTGCAGATGATTTGGGTGATGCGTCAGTTCAGTTATAACCAACTTGCTGAACAGCCTGTTTCCAGCGTTTGCAATACCCTCTCAAGCAGACCTGCCTCCTGGCCAATATCTAAGGAATCAGCTCCTGTGTCATCCACCACAGCAAAACCCCCGACTACACAGGATCGAAGCAAGGCCTACCTGCCCACCACATTGCGAAGCCACCTAATGACAGAAAAATCAAAACGGAAAACGAAGACACAGAGCAGACACATCAGCAACACCAAGCAGAAATTCCCTTGCTCCCTGATGTAGGCAAACCATGCCGTTCACATTCTTCTTGCAGAACTTTCAAGGGGTTCTCAAGGCTGTACCTTATTGCATCCATCTTCACCTCCTTTCTGTGACCGGCGTGCTCCTCAGCTGCTGTCTCCTCTTCCCGCAGCTGGCTCAAGAAACACGTCGGCTCAAGACACCAACCAGCTGGTTGTTGTCGTTGTGCTGCGAGGAGGCTGCCAACAACGACTGCGTGCTTTGCCCCGGTGGGCCCAGTAGTAAGGAACACCAGCTTATAGTAACCAATTAATTTTGGTTTTTTGGCCCCAAACCCTGCAAAACAGCCAAATTCTCCATCCAGCTGAACGTTTTTCCGATGTCACCGGTCTTCGTCACCGCTCCGTTTTTGGTGCAAAAAGCGCTCAAAACGGTCAACTCCGAAAAGTTCGTTTTTTCGTGTCAGACGGCAAGTGTGGTGCCCGAGCCTCCAGATTCGCTCGTTTTCGGTCGAAATCAGGCTCCAGACGCTCGCTGTGCTCTCGATTCCATTTTCAGCCCGGAAAAGCAGGCAAATTCCATCCCGCCGAGCTTGTCACCGTTTGTCACCGCTTCGTCACCGCTCACTTTTGGGCCGAAAAAGTGCGCAAAAGCGCCCAGTTCCCGAGTTCCGGAGGACTTCGTTCTTCGCAGGGTTTTCCGTGGCACGACAGCCTGCCGAGGACCTTGCTCTTAACGCGACAGCCTGCCGAGGTCCTGGCTTGTGACACGACAGCCTGCCGAACTTGTCACCGCCTTCGTCACCGGGGTCTAACGCGGCAACCTGCCGAACGCATTCGTCGCCTGATACGCCAATCGAAGCCGGTCTAAAGCGGCAGCCTGCCGAACTCCCAAGATCTTGGCAAGAAACGGGTTGATTCATTAATGGGCAATGTTGGTTCATTAATGCCCGGTCGCAGGTGGGAATCGAGCCCCGGACCAGGGGTGGTGCAGAGACAGCGCTCTACACGTGCTACGCGGACCTCAAGGTCTACAGCACGCCCGCCCCGACGGTCCACATAGCGCAGCAGCAGCCAGCGCGCCAGACCGTCGCGGCTTCTTCCTGCTACGTCGCTGTCGGGCGCTGCGGCTACGTGCCACCCGACATGCTGAGGCTGAGGCACGCACCACGAGCGGGACAGCGACAAGTTCCACGCCGTCCGCGCCATGCTGGACGACCTTCTCAAGCTGGCCAACCACTACCTCACCTGGAGACGCCGAACTCGGCCCGTCAGCATGACCCGGCGGGAGGAGCTGGAGCACAGGGCCGCCACTTGCTGCAAGGAGTGCCTCGCATCCTTTGACCTTGACACTGCCACGGCACCGGGCGGTATCTCGGGGCGCTGTGCCACTCCTGCAACATCGCGGCCCAGACGCCCAAGACCATCCCAGTGGTCTTTCACAACGCTACGACTTCCACTTCCTGCTGCGCTACATCGCCCCGATGGGCTCTCCTGGACAACGACGGCGCCGAAAGCGAGGCAGAAGGAAGCGAGTCCGAGAGGCCCATGCCCATGGTCAAGGCTGCGCCAAAGGCCAAGGCCGCGCCCAATCCAAAGCCCCTCAGTGCGCCCTGCAGGCTGCAGATGAGCTGGGGTCCGCTGGTTCGTGGACAGCATGAACGTCTTCCCCACGAGCCTGGCCAGCATGATCGACGACCTCAGGGCCTGCACCCACAAGCGCGGCACTCGGCCCGCAAGACTCCCATTACGAGCAGGCCTACAAGGACGTGCGGGCCTCTGTCATGGGAGAGCTGAGCTGCATCTTCCAGCCCTTTGCTCAAGCCAACAACCCAAGGGCGTCCATGTGGCGATCGTGCTGCAAGCCCTGGACGTAGCCGGCAAGGTCCGGCGTCGTCTTGGGGTCCGGCGCCGTGGCCTTGAACAGGCCGGGGACGTCCAGGGCGGCGAGGCGCTCCTTGTCGCAGAAGATCAACACGTGCAAGTGAGGCCGCCCATGCTGGATGCGTTTTCCCTACACAAAGCATTCCTGAAGCAAGCGCAAGACAGCACCAGGCAAGGTGCGCAAACTGGTCGGTGCAAGTTGGTCTGCGCAAGTTGCTCTACGCAAGTTGCTCCGCGCAAGTTGCTCCGGCAAGTTGGTCCCTGCAAGTGGCTCCCTGCAAGTTGCATAAGTTGCTCTGCGCAAGTTGCTCTAGGCAAGGCGCTCTGCGCAAATTGGTCGGTGCAAGTTGGTCTGCGCAAGTTGCTCTGTGCAACTTGCTCTGCGCAAGTTGCTCTGCGCAAGTTGCATTAAAATGCAAGTTGCATCTTGCGACGCCCGCCCGCAGACCAGGGAGGAATCGAACCCGTGACCCGCCGGTTCCGGAAGCAGGCGCGCGAACCACAAGACAACTTTTAAGGACCAGTTCGAACAACAAAAGTTGCAAAAACCTCGAGTTTTTGCACCTCGACCACGCAGATTTCCGCAGAGGGTTGCGCGAGCGCCGTAGAAATCGCAAAAAACCTTGAGTTTTTGCACCTCGACACGCCGATCCCGCAGAGGGTTGCGCGAGCAGGGCAGAGATCACAAAAAACCTCGAGTTTTTGCACCTCGACCACGCCGATCCCCAGGGCAGAAATCGCAAAAAACCTTGAGTTTTTGCACCTCGACCACGCCGATCCCCGCAGAGGGTTGCGCGAGCACCGCAGAAATTGCAAAAAACCTTGAGTTTTTGCACCTCGACCACGCACGCCGATCTTGACTTCTTGCACTTGCATGACTTCTTGCTTGTTTCAAGAAGTCATTGCAAGGAGTTATTGCAAGGAGTCATTGCAAGAAGTCATTGCAAGAAGTTATGCAAGAAGTCATTGCAAGGAGTCATTGCAAGAAGTCATTGCAAGAAGTCATAACAGTCATTGCAAGTTGCAAGAAGCCAAGTGCATGGAGTCAAGTGCAAGTCGCAAGTGCACGGAGTTAAGTGCAGTTGCAAGTGCAAGAAGCCAAGTGCAAGAAGTCAAGCGCAAGTTGCAAGTGCATAAAGTTAAGTGCAAGTTGCAAGTGCATAAAGTTAAGTGCAAGTTGCAAGTGCAAGGAGTTAAGTGCAAGTTGCAAGTGCAAGAAGTCAAGCGCAAGTTGCAATCCTTGCCATGACTTCTTGCAATGACTTCTTGCAACAACTTTTTGCAATGACTTCTTGCAATGACTGCTTGCAATGACTCCTTGCAATGACTCCTTGCCATGACTTCTTGCAATGACTTCTTGCAATAACTCCTTGCAATGACTCCTTGCAATGACTTCTTGCATAACTTCTTGCCATAACTTCTTGCAATGACTTCTGCAATGACTTCTTGCAATGACTCCTTGCAATAACTCCTTGCAATAACTTCTTGCAATAACTCTCATAATGATAATTCCTTGCAATGACACCTTGCAATGACTCTTATAAGAACAGCTTAAGTGAACCCAGCGGAAGAACCCTTCGCCATGCTTTCGGAAAAAAAAACGAATCCCCCCTGCGCGTTGGGCGAACAAAAAAACAAATTCCTCCGACCCGTTGGGCAAGTCAGTACTTAAAAAAAGAAAAAGGAAGCCCCTTGGGCAAACCAGTACTTAAAAAACGATCCCTCCAGACGTTCGTAAGCTTCTGCGCTGCGGAAAGATGCTGCCGCAGCTGAACCTGTGATCGAGATCAAGTTTGCAAACGCCACAACTGCGTTGTGGTCCAAGAACGCCGGAGCGCCCCGGCGGAAGCCACGCTAAGCACCAACTTTAAGGTGCAGGTTTGCGACCCCGTGGTCCCAGGTTCCATGCACAGGCATCTTCCTCGGCCCCAGCAAGTCCGGCAAAACCGTGGCGCTGATCAGCATAATTCTGGAGCAATACCGCGGAGTCTTTGAGAAAATCTACATCTTCAGCCCCAGCGTGAACATAGACGACAGCTGGATCCCCGTCAAGAAGTACATCGAGGAGGACGGGGGTGAATACCGAACGGGAGCAGGCTTACTATGACGAGTGGGATAATACTTATTCGATCCGCCGCATCTGCTCAAGACGACTTCATCGATGGCCTTCCGGTGCGCGCAGGCATGGCTTCTGGAGAAGCCCGCTCTCTCTCTTTAGAGGGGGTTTCCCAAAGGGACTCAATTCAACCTGAGAGGCTCCTGGCACTCGTCCGTCCAGGAAATGACCTCGTCCTGCGAAGGATTCGAAGTCTAAAACGCTGCGCGCAGGCGTGTGGCTGCAAAATAATGACCCCTAGATATGCTTGCAAAATGCCCAGCAGCTGCGTTTCTGCAAGGCGAGCTAAAAAAACAGGGAGAAAAAAAAGAAAGCCAAGCCAAACCAGCCAGAAAGCAGCCAAGCCAAACCAGCCAGAAAGCCAGCCAGAAAGCCAGCCAGAAGCCAAGCCAAACCAGCCAGCAGCCAGAAGCCAGCCAAAACCAGCCAGAAGCCAACCAAAACCAGCCAGAAGCCAACCAAAACCAGCCAGAAAGCCAGCCAGAAGCCAACCAGAAACCAAGCCAAGCCAGCCAGAAGCCAACCAAAAAAGCCAGCCAGGGTTTCCTTTGAGGGGGCTCGCCTTGCAGAAACAAAGGCAGCTGCTGGGCATTTTGCCAAACCGCATATCTAGGGGTCATTATTTTGCAGCCACACGCCTGCACGCAGCGTTTTAGACTTCGAATCCTTCGCAGGACGAGGTCATTTCCTGGACGGACGAGTGCCAGGAGCCTCTCAGGTAGAATAGAATCCATTTGGGAAACCCCCTCTAAAGAGAGAGGTGCTATGTTCTGTGTTCGCGCTTTCGCGCGGCGCAGTCTGCAGCTGTCGCTGCAGTCGCTGCGCAGTTCGCGCAGTCTGCGGCGGAACTCCACGCGGAACTCCACGCGGGCAGCAACCAAAAAATGGTTGGTGCCTGTTTCCAGTTCCGAGGCACTTCGAAAACACAAGTGCCACTTGTGTTTTCGAGCATCGCCACCTGCCCGGCATCGGAGCCTCCCACCCGGCCGCTTCGAAAGCATAAGTGGCACTTATGCTTTCGAGCATCGCATTCCTGCCCGGCATCGGAGCCGCGCCAGCCCGCCGACGTGGAGGCTTCGATACCTAGCGCGCCACCTGCCCGGCATAGAAGCCTCCCGGCCGCGCCACCCGGCGGTGGCACGTTGAGCCAAAATTGGCTCAAGGCGCCACCGTCGGTATTTTGCCCGAAAAACCCATCACCGGGCCAGCGCCGAAGGTCGGTCAGCGGCCTGCTTCTCGCCAGGCCGCTGACATAGTGTTTTTTTCACCATTACTCGCTTTGCCGTCAATCCTGCGTTGACAACAGGATTGCTCCACTCAATCCTGCGCTGGCAACAGGATTGCTCCACTCAATCCTGCGTTGACAACAGGATTGCTCCACTCAATCCTGCGCTGGCAACAGGATTGCCCCACTCAATCCTGCGCTGGCAACAGGATTGCCCCCTTCAATCCTGCGCTGGCAACAGGATTGTCGCGTCTCCCTGAAAACTCCGGGAGCGCCATGCTATATAGCAGGGCGCTCCCAGAAAACTCTGGGAGCGCACTGCTATACAGCAGGGCGCTCCCAGACTCGCCGCCCGGCTTCCCGGCTTCACATTTGGCAAGTAACGCAAAGGGATGGGGAAGATCAAGCTGTTTCCTGTGCCTGAATACAGCAGCAAACAATCCTCTGATCCCGTGGTGCCCCTGGTTCCATGCACGGGCATTTTCCTCGGGCCATCAAAATCGGGCAAAACCGTGACTCTGATCAGCCTGATTCTGGAGCAGTATCGCGGCGTGTTTGAGAGAATCTACATCTTTAGCCCGTCCATCGACATCGATGACGGCTGGATTCCCGTCAAGAAGTACATCGAAGAGGACCTGGGGGTGAACACCGAACGGGAGCAAGCGTACTGGGACGAGTGGGACGAGGCGGCGCTGCGCCGCATCATCCTGCAGCAGCGCAAGATCACGGAGGCATCCAAGAAGTTGGAGATGAAGAAACTGTATCAGGTCCTGATAATCTGTGACGATATGGCTGATATGCCTCAGCTCCACAAACCCAACGGCGCCCTGGATACGCTGTTCATCAGGGGCCGGCACATGCAGATCAGCACCTGGGTGAGCTCGCAGAAGCTGAGGCTCATCAGCGCCGCCGTGCGGGTGAACATCCAATTCCTCTGCTGTTGGAGGCTGCGCAACCAGCACGAGCTGGACGCCGTGGTGGAGGAGCTCAGCGCCCTGCTGCCGAAGGAGCAGCTGTACCGGCTGTATGAGCAGGCGACGCGGGAACCCTACAGTTTCCTGTTCGTCTACTATCTGAAGCCGAAGAACGAAATGTTCCACATACGCTTCGAAGAGCGCTTCGCACTTGAAAAAGACGCCGATGGGAGCGGCGCTCAGCTTCCTGGGCCAGCAGGAGGCACCACACGCTGCGCCGGACGCTGCACCGCCGGAACCGAAACGGCGGGGCAGGCCCCCTGGGAGCAAGAACAAACCGAAGCAGGACGTGCCTACTGAGCCGGCTGCTCCAAAGCGCAAGCCAAAGCCGCCTCCACTTGAGACGGCGCCGGCGGAGGCACCAGCAGAGGCACCGGCTGAGGCACCGGCTGAGGCACCGGCGGAGGCACCGGAGGCGCCTCAGCTCACAAGAGAGCAGCAGCGCGCCCTGCGCATGCTGGAGAGGCAGTCCGCTTATGACCGGTTGACAACAGGCGCAAGCGTACTAGTGTAAAAGCATGATGTCGATTGAACCCCGCAACGAGCCGCGGATGCTCCGGTGGTTCCGCAAGACGTACCCCAGCTATAACCTGCAGCCGCTGCTGCTAAGAACTGGAGGAGGCGCGGGCCTTCAACGCCTGGCTGGGGGAACGCAGGCAGGCAGGCGCAGGAGGGGCAGCGGCACCTGGACGACGTGAGCCGGCTGACGGAGGCCGTGCACCGCCAGGTACCCCAGCTGCGCTACGCGCGGGCCGAGCGCCGGGGCGTGGAACGGGCGGCGGGCGAAGTTGCGCAACAGTAAATGAAGACGCTTCGGGCGCACGGCTTCAACCAGCGCCCGCGCTTTGAGCAGGTGGTGGGCTACCTTGAGCGGAATGAGCCGCTGCTGGACCAGCCGGACCGCAAGGCCACCTCATTCGTCACAAGCCGAGGACGGCTTCCGCACTCCCGCAGAGGCCACGGACGAGGACGCGCGGCTGGCGCGGAGGTACCAAGGCTACGGCGGAACCCGCTTTGTTGAGGACGACCTGGCAGGAGACCCCGAGGCCGGCGCCCTAGCCAGCAACGGTCAGGGGCCGCCCTCCATCACGGAACGTCTGCGCAGCACGGCTGCGACGGCGCTCAGGCGGCAGCGGACCTCATAGGCGCAGGAGCGGCGGGCCCAGGACGCAGCTGAGTACGTGCGCCTGAACGTGCTGCCCCGTCCGGGCCAGCCACAGCCGATCGGCCGGCCCAGTGACGTGGAGCGCCTCCTGGACGAGGCGGGGCAGCGCGCGCAGGAGGTGGAGCGCGGCGCAGCGCAGGCTGTGGAGGAGACGGCGGCCGTGGCTGCGGAGGAGGGCGAGGTTGCCGTTGCCGCCGAGGGCGTGGGCGGAGCCTTCGGGTACCTGGGGGGCCTGGCCGAGGGGCCCGCTGCCCTGGCGCCACCGCGGGCGAGGTTGGCAGGGCCACGGGGTTCAGGCCCCAGGAGAAGGGGCGCGGCGTGTTGGACTGCCTGAACACGGAAGCCAGACTGAGAGGAGGCGCGGCTGCTTGCGGGGCTGCCGGACGTGCTGCTGCCGGTGCGCAGCGTGAAGTGCTGGGGCTGCGTGGCGTCGTTCATGTTGTTGGCGGACCGGACGTCCTGCGCGGCCGCGTCCTCGCTGCCCTGCTGAGGCCGGAAGAGCGTGTTCTCCATCACCCAGCCCGCGCCGCGGGCGAGACCGTAGGCTGCGCCGCCTGCAAGCCCAACGGCCAGCCCAGCCGTTGCAGCTGCTCCTGCCCCAGTCTCAGCCGAGCTCGCGGGCGAGCTCCAGTTCCGGGCAGTCACGCCGGAGCCTGCCTCCGCCCAGCTTTGACCAGCAAGCACTCAACCTCAACTTCAACTTCAACCAACCCGGCCCCAGCCTAAACCCTAAGCCCGGCATCAGGCATTGCATCAAGCAAAGGCATGTGGCATGCGCTGTGTCAGGCTGTGCCAGTGTCAAACAATGACTTGCAATCTGTGACTGTGACACATCACATGCCAACATGCTTCATCATGGTCATGATCATCATCATGGATCGTCATGTTCTGGACCCCTGGGTTTCCTGGATTGAGCATCCAAATGATCATCCAAACAGCAGGCCAACAGAAGCTGCACAATGCCTGCTGTTCGCGACGCCGACTCCACAGGTGCTTCAAGCAACACTGCGCTGGCGTGGCCAAAATTCGGCGCTGCACTGCAGCGCAAGTCTGAGCAAAGCATGCAATGCGCTGGGCTGGCGCTGGCAATCACTGGCAGCCACTGGCAGAAGGTTGCGTTGGGCATCCGGGCATTCAAGGCGACTATCTTGGCTGGCTGCGCCTGTGCGTCCTTGTAACCCTCGTCGTTCTTCGCATCAGCACCAGCTTTGGCAGCTGCAACTGGGCTCGTGCTCCTCCTCTTTCGTGACTTCTTCTCACAGCTGCTTTCGGACATGTCGCAGTCAGCAGAGTCAGCAATGTGGTCTGTTGGGCTTCTCTCTCCCTGCGTTGAGCTGCCTGGCCAGACCATGTCCCCGGATTCCGTGATCATGAACCATCTCCATCCCCAATCGCCATTCCGGAGCTGGTGCCAGCACCACCGCCACCACATTGAGTCCAAAACAAAAAAACCAAAAACTGCAGGCGCTTGGCTAAGCAGCGGCTAGCAGGCACCAAGCACATGAGACATGAGGCCGCTACAGCCGCTACACCTGCCTTCTGCAGAAAATTGCTGGGCTGGAGCGTTGCCAGCAAATCACATCACAATTCACAACCGTCACAACTGACAACCGTCACAACCATCCAAGCATCAAGCAGCTAAAAGACGACACTAAAGCGCTAAGTCTACTCTCTGACTCGGTCTGGTGACCAGAATCGCCTGTCACTGGCTGGGCCTGCTGAGCTCTGCCATCTTGTTGGGCGGGCTCGCTGTCATGTTGTTACTGCCCTCGCTGATGAAGGAAAAGCTTGAAGCTGACACTGCACAACGCCCGCCCCCCAACTGCTTCTTCATCTGTTGCTTGACATTGCTCAGAAGGTATGGCTCCAACCTGCGGCAAATACATAGCATTTCCAGCCAACTTTTTGAGGTTGGCTGCAGACAAGTCTGCCAGAGCTCCCTGGAAGCCTGGCAAACCCTCAAAAACAGGCAGCCCCATGACCAGCAAGTGCTCCAAAGGAACCAGGCAGCGCCCCTTGCCAGTGTTGTGGATGCAGCCATGCGTCACCAATGTGGGAATGTATGATCCTCACACATGCTCTCAAAACTAGATTTTAAAATTTCGAAAGGAACAATATTGTTCTACAGTTCTCGAATCTGTCAGCCCCAAGCTCAAAGCTGAAAGTAACCAAGCACCAAGCGCAACTCAGCACATACTGTATCATACTGCCATTGGCAAATGCAAACAAAGCGCGCGCCTGCTGCAGGTCCGAAGCCAGGGTTCTGATCCAGATCACAAATGAGTGTTTCTTTGGCGAACCTCGTCATCGCCTTCTTCAACCGCAGCTGCGCGCCAGCCGCGTAGAAGCGAGTCCATGATGTGGAAATCGAAGTCACTGGAACCTGGGCCACCTTGCGGTTATGAGCCAGCCTGTTCAGCTCTGCCTGCAGAATGTGTTCTGGGGCTGCGTAGTACACATTGCCATCCAGGACGCACTCTCGCATGTGCTCAGCCTTGAACTCCTCAATGCTGCCCACAAACTCGTAGTCCTTCCGGATGCCTTGGAGCGGCTGCATTCAATGTTGAAAGTTGAAAACACACAAGGTGACAACACTGCACTTCACACCGCGACAAAGGTCATGACTCGTGGAACTGTGAAACACAACAGCTGCAACAGCCTGGCCAAGTCAAACTGTCAAACTTCAAACTACAAAGGCAAACTGCAATCACAAAGCAACAGGTTTTGATGAAGCCAGGAAACCCCAAGTGTATCTGCGGCCTGGCCTGCGAATGGGATGGCCAAAGTCAGATGGTTCAAAGAGAGCTTCCTTCAAGTCATACAGATCATCGAGCCACCACTGAAGCAAATCAAAGGGGAAGGTCTTTGTGCACTCATGCACGAGAAGCACAGGACGAGCCTTCCTGACATGGCAGGCCCAAATCAGGAAGGCCAAGTGGCTGTCGTGATCTGTGCCGGCTCTTGCACCCTGCGGGCTCCACGCCACACAACTGGATCCAGCGACTTCTATCGTGATGGGGTCCGGAAAGGGGCAGCTGGCGCCTGCCTGGAAATCACTTGCCCTGCGCGCGCTTGGCCAAAGTTAAAGCCTAGCTCTGACCTCTCTCTCCAAGTCTCCAAAAACAAAATGGGAAAAACCGCAAAAACTCTCTTACTCTTGCAAATTGCAACACAGCGCCCGCCTACAACGGGCACTGTGGGCATAGCAATGCCCTGTGTCAATTGCCTCGTTGCAGTTCTTCATCAGCCAATTGCTCAACTGACCCAAGCCTTCTTCAACTCGGCCTTGCTCCTGGAACTTGCGAAACTTGTGGAATTCCGCCAAGGCTGACTCTGACAGCAGGTCATGCAAGTCGCCAAAAATGTGGCCCTTGCCAGCCCACCTCTCCAAGCTCCAGCCTCTGGCCACTTCAAGCGGGCCACTGCCGTTGTCGCAGGACCAAGCACAATGAAGCTTGGGGCCAAGCGGCTGCTTGCCGAACCAGGGCAGCAATTGGTTGGCTGCTGCCAGCAACTGGTCCAAGGCAATTTCAGGAGTCTTCATGCCAGAGTAGCTGGTTCCAATGCAAATGCCGCGAGACATGTTGGCCAGGAAGAGGTCTGATTCATGCGGCTTCTTCAGCACAATGTCCACGGCTCGCTCTGCCCAATTCAGAATGTCATGCAAGCTCTCTGGCCCATCCTCAACCTCATCACACTGGGGGACACACCCGCTCCAGATTTGCCTGTTTCTGAGCGATGTCCTGCTAGTGGGTCAGGCTCATCATCTTTTGCGCTCAGCTTCTTCTTTGCCCTACGTGTTTCCATTTCCATCAAAGCTGCAGGCCTCTTCAACCCCTTCTTGGGCGCCATTCTCATTCTTGCAGTTGTGAAGCACACGCAACAAGGAACTTCAAAGAACCAAATCACTGCCATGCAAGTGCATCATGCAAGCTCACACTGCACGCAACATGGCCATCAGCAGGCAACATGTCTCCAACCTGCAAGTGTCAGGCATGAGCAACATGCCAAAAACCATCGCAACTCAACTCAACAATCAACAAGTCACTGCGCATGTGTCAGATTGCACTGCTTTGCCCTGCAATGCGTTAGCCGTTAGCAAGCCTCATCACAAAGCGCACGCCGAACATGAAGCTCAGGCAGCTGTTTGATGGCCTACAGGATTTTTCTAGACTCTAGACGCTTCCCCCCGAATAAGGGCCTCTGACTCCAGTTGAGTTGCACTGCCCCTGAGGACCCCTGCACTGCGCAGTCCAGTGACAGGGACCAGGAGCACACTTCAATGCATGTGCATCAAGTTGCGCTTGAAACAGCTGATGGAACTGGAACTGTGTTGATAATAGGGCTGGCGCAGCCTACAAGTTACTACACAAGCTGCTCCTACTACAATCAGTGTGTTCCTAGCTCTACACTACACGCTCCAAGATGGATGCAGCTTGGTCTGGAATCTGGAGTACACCAACAACAATCTCACAATGTCAAAGCCTGTCACCTCCACACAGCACAGTCTGTGACAAGTGATAACCACTCTTAACATTCAAACAATCTGAATATGACCAAGCCAAGCTTGCAACTTCCTGCGACAGACTGTCTACTCAGTACACTTGCTCAGAGCCGGCCTCAGCTTTCTTCATTTGCCTGCAGCTGCCCCTGACTGAGACTTAACCTTTGACTTTGCTGGAGCTGGCTTTGCTGGAGCTGGCTTTGGCTCTGCTGCTTCTGGCACTTCTGGCGACTTGGCAGACTTGGCAGCCTTGGCAGGCGCCTTCTCCGACTTCTCCTTGGCAAGCTGGTTTTTGGCTGCTTGGAGCAACTTCTGCATGGTTCCCTTTTGCTTCTTGCCGTCGCTGATCAAATTGATCAACTGCTCCAAGTTGCCGCTCACAACATCCTGGCTGGAAAGGGCTGCGTAGCGAAGCCCAATGCTGACCTGCTCTGTGAAGTCTCCAACAATCCACCCAGAAGGGATGTATACCAGTTGGCCTTGATCCTGGACAAGGCTGACAATCTGCGGCGTGTTGGCAACTCCGTTGAGGGCTGTGATATGCTGCTCTGACAAGCGGCGAAACCATGTGTATAGTTGCTCCTCGGTCTGCACATCCTTGCCGACCTTGCGCGCTGCCTGAACCAGCCACCCGCACGGTGCTGCGAACACCTTCCTTGACCCTTCCAGCAGGTACCTCACTTGCCCCATGCCGTTCCACTCAGAGCTAACAAACGACATTCCCTGAACACAGCCGAAAAGGAACTTGAACCTGCAGCCAAATCACATAGCAGGCAACCATGCAAAAACACTTCGGGTTGTCCTTCAGCAAGTCCATCTCTTCCTTGTCCAAAAGATCCGTGTGAAGAACTGCAGTTGTGCCTGGCCACGCGTGCCGCTCTGCGGCATGCTCAAGAAGCGCCTGTGTCTCTGGAGTGACCAGTGATGAGTCGATGCCTTTGCAATGCAAAATCTCGTCAGCTTCCCACACGCGCGCATGTCTGATATGGGAGGCTTGTGTTGCTGGAAGAATCCACTGGCTCTGCAACTCCCCTGAAGTCCTCTCCAGCATTGCAACTGGCATTGCAAAGGTTGCAGCGGCCTCAATTAGGGCTGTTCCGTTGCGCAAGTCTGTCTGCAAAACCTGATGCCTAGCCACAGCAATGTCTGTCAAGGCAAAGCCAAGCATGGTGCTCACAGCATCCTTCTTTTGCAACGATGGGCTTTTCGAAATCACCCGAAAAAAGAAGTCATCAGGGGGGGAACCTGGTTCAGGAGCTGGAGCGACTGCGGGGCGCTGTGGCCTGACTCCCTGCTTGCCTTCAAACACCCCAACTCCAACCTCAGGGTCGTCAAACTCCAACTCCTCAAGACCTCCTTCTCTCTGTAGCCAGGCAGGGAAATCACCCGCCGAAGCTGATGCGCTTGCTTGCAATCGGTCACATGCGTCCAATTTGCAGTTGGGACTCTTCAGCGCCAATACGAACACACGCAGGAACACTTATGTGTGCCCCGGATTCCACCAACAGTGAGAATGCCTTGACTGCTTCATGGTTCAGCAGTGACTCTGTGTCAAAAACAAGGCCGTGAAGCGCAAGCGCGGTGATCTTAGACTGCTTCTGCTGCGGCGGAAAGGCCTGGCTCAGGTCCATGTGCTGCAACGCGCTGTCTGTGCGATAGACAATGTTTTTGACAGTCTTGCTGTATTTCATGGTGCTGCCTAGCAATCTTAGCAGCGAAGGGTTTCCTTGACACTCAGCCACGCGGCGAGGCCCCAGCGATGGATGCTCAACAATACCGAACACAGGCGCTGCCCTCAAGGGGTGGTAGCTTTGCTGGCAGGCCGCAGCCATCCACGCAAACTGACCAGGCTGCTGCACAGCACTCAAAAATTCATTCCAACGATTGCCGAGCGACAATGTGGGCACGCTGGAGTGCGCGCTGCCAGACCGCAAGACTGACTGCGTGACTGCGTGCGTCCTTTCCACAGACATCTCGCACAAGTTGACAAGGGCCAGCCTGAAAACCTCCAAGCGAAGCTGCGGCACCCCAACCAAGGGCTGCCCCCTCACAAACTGCACCAGGGCCTGTCGCAAAGGGCCTTCCTTGCAGAATTTCACTGCAATCTTGCGCGCGCAGCCTCGCTGCGCATCACTCATGTTGCGCCATTGCGTCAGCGCACTTACAGCACATTGTCTCGCCTTTGCCTCGTCGAGGTGGTGAACACCAAGCAGCACCCGAGGCAAGTGGCTCCAGGAAGAAAATTGCACCCTCAAATGGAAAAGCAAATGTTGCTTAGCTGCCTCAAAATCAGCAACTATTATCCCTTGGCTCTCTGAGTCGCAAGCAGGCAACACAACAAGCGTCACCCGGTGATTTGCAGCTGCCAGCATGTGATCCAACACGCACAGCAAGTCCCCGCTTGCAATCTCTGGCCCGCGCCGTCCTCTTGAACACACATGAGTGTTTCCTCGCCTGCAAATCTTTGCGCACACCCTCTACCTGCCGGGTCAGTCCTGACAGAACAAGCAAACAGTCTTCAAGGTTCGCTTCCTCAGCATGGCATGGGCAGTCAAAGAACCAAGACTCCAAGTATGACAAAATGCGTGTCAGAACTTCCAGCATGTGAAGCCATGCCCAGAACTCGCGGCTTTTGATGGCCTGGTGCACGAGATCCCACTGCATCGGAGCAAACCTGTCAGCAGCGGCTTCTCCTTCACCATTGTCATTTCCAGCATCTTGCACTTTGACTCCCATGAGGTCTGGGGACCACGCTGCTTCAAGTGCGTTCTGGCGAAGAAGCAGTTCTGGAATAACCGCAGTCAATGTGAGCCATCTCCACTGCACTATGGTCAAGGGAAATGTTTTGAAAAGCCCGCGCAAAGGTTCAAGTGGCCCAGTAAGACAAAGCTCGCAAAACCTTGACCGTTGCCAAGGAGCAGCAAGAACCGCACCAATGCATTGAGGAGTGGGAAAAAGAAACTTTGGAAGGTTTGGCATGGCTGTCAGCATCGCTTTGCTTGCATTACTCAGGGCGTGCATAGCGCCTGCAACATCCAAGGCGCACTCCAACGAAAGCACATCTGTAGGACAAATGTCAGCTGGGGCGCTGTAAGTCTCGTTCAGCCTGGCCATCGTCTATGTCCCTGGCTGCATGAGCATCCCCTCCATCAACCTCGAACCCTTGAGCTTGCGAAACGAAAAAAGGAAACACAGCCCCAAAGTTCACTGAAGGCACATGGACCAAACCTTTCTCAACACCTCGATCTGTGGTTATGGCGACCACAGCCGCGTTGAAGGCAGTCAGAACCTTTGTCGAACCAGCCTCCATGAAAATAGAATGCTGAAGAGCTACAAACTCATGCAACAAGGTTGCGCACCCAGAGCCCAGCGCAACAGGAATGTTTGCATGGTGTCGCATAAGTCTCTTAGCCCGCTCCAGCATGTCGCATTGCTCCTCGAAGATGGCCACGACCTCACGCACAGAAGGGTCACGGTGTCTAAGAGTCTTCATGCCTGAAACCATGTTTGCAAAAATGCTGCTCCAGCAAATCCTCACCTAGCACATAATCGTACTCTGAGTTGACAATATTTCTTCCTCCTTGGGGGCTGCTGTCCACCATCGCGTAAATGCACGGCCTCTCGGTGTGCGCGCTTGACAACATGTTGTGCAAACATTTCCTGTGGAAGAACATCAGGCCGCAATCCACCACAAATCTCATGCGATATAGAACTGTTTTCCTTGGCAATGAAAATGCCTTGTCCTCCACAATGCCTTTCAGGTAGGAAAAGTTTGCCTCTCCAACATCCAGCATCCTCAACGCGTTCAGCAGCGCATCTTGGGCCTGAGTTTGGCTGCGCAAGTCCCTGGCAAACAGCACCACACGCAAGAGCTGCACCATGCGAAATCGCTTCTGACAACCAAATCTTCCATATCGCTCCATCATGGGATCTCGCAACATGCTTTCCATCGAACTAGCATGTTGCTCGAAAAAACTCACAGCTGTTTCCAAATCAAACCTGTCCTGCTCTGCATCCATTTGTGGGCCGTGCCCAATAATGATTCTGGACCAATGTCTAACTTTTTCAGCCATCTCCCTCAAGATGTGAGGATTTTGCAAGTCCTGCGGCCCAGGGTTTTGAGGCTGGCCGCCCTCGTAATTGGCTTTGCACTGCTCCAGAACAGTCTTTGCAGCTGCCTTCAACTGCCCAGGAACAGAAGGCGGCATCCTCTGCAGCACAGGAAAACCTAAGCATGCCCACCTCCCTTCAGCAACTAAAAGTCCGAATGGCGCCCAAGTTTGCAAACCAAGCCTGCAACGCTTAAGTTGCTCAACGCTCCACCCTGACCTTCCAGCAAACTGCTGCACGCTGTCAAGTTGGCACAAGTTCTCCACTTGCTCTGGATGCATGCTGAATAGAACTGAGGTTTGGTGGCACAACCCCGAGGTCCACCAGAAGCAGCCACTGGACTTTTTCAAGGCCTACGGGCAAGCTCGCGACGAGCGGAGGACCTTGATCTTCTACAGAGACAGTGGCAAGGGGAAAACTCCCTGGCAAGTTGCCTGGCAGCCATGGTAGCCCGCGACGTGGACGAGTTCGTCATGGTGTCCAGCCCGGACATGCTGCGATCCGCGGTCGAGCGCAACCTCCTGCGTGACGAGAGGCCTTTGCTCCTGGACGAGCTTCAGATCAGCAGCAGCAACATCGGCGCCCAAGGCGGGGAGTGGACACGCTGAAGCATCTCCTCGGTCTGTCGCCCGACTTGCCAGCGACCATCAAATGTCGCTACAACGACGTGAAGGTGCCTGCGGAGACGTTCAGGATCATCACGGTGCAGGACCTGGCGAAACTCCAGCCCGCTTGACAAGGTCTTTGACGCGGACACGCGCGCGGTGCTGAAGCGCTGCATCCTCGTGGAAGTGACGGCGCAGTGTGTCAAGGACTCTGTGCGCGAGAAGCGAAAGTTCGGGTCCGACAAGGCGATCTCCATGGCGGAGAGTTTGAGGGCATTGTACAACGGCCAGTAATTCGCGACACAGCCCCGCGCATCAGAAACCGATCGTTGCAAGCCCCCCCCTGCTGCCGCTCTGGCAGGTGGCAGGCAAGCGCGCACACTGCACCCTTTCTGCCGGGCACGCCGCATCCCGCGCTGTCAGGAACGACGTGCTGTCAGGGCACGCTCGTGAGCCCAGGCCGCCTTGCCCAAAGACGCACAGTTGGGCGACGCGCTGCGACTGCGGGACGCAGGGCGTGGAAAAGCCAACCAGCGGAAGGGTGCAATATGACCCCCAACCCGCTGAACCTCCACTCTCCCAGCTCCTACGGGCGAGCTCGCGACGAGCGAAGGACTCTGATCTTCTACGGAGACAGCGGCAAGGGGAAAACTCCCCTGGCAAGTTGCCTGGCAGCCATGGTGGCCCGCGACGTGGGTCTGGACGAGTTCGTCATGGTGTCCAGCCCGGACATGCTGCGATCCGCGGTCGAGCGCAGCCTCCTGCGCGACGAGAGGCCTTTGCTCCTGGACGAGCTTCAGATCAGCAGCAGCAACATCGGCGCCCAAGGCGGGGGAGTGGACACGCTGAAGCATCTCCTCGGTCTGTCGCCCGACTTGCCAGCCACCATCAAATGTCGCTACAACGACGTGAAGGTGCCTGCGGAGACGTTCAGGATCATCACGGTGCAGGACCTGGCGAAACTCCACCACAGCTTGGACGACATGGCAAAGATTTGCCCTCCGGACCTCATGCTCGACGGGTTTGAGTGGCGCGCTCGCCCGCTTGACAAGGTCTTCGACGCGGACACGCGCGCGGTGCTGAAGCGCTGCATCCTCGTGGAAGTGACGGCGCAGTGTGTCAAGGACTCTGTGCGCGAGAGGCGAAAGTTCGGGTCCGACAAGGCGGTCTCCATGGCGGAGAGTTTGAGGGCCTTGTACAACGGCCAGTAATCCGCGACACGGGGGCCTGCCTTTTAAGGGCACAGACCAGGCAGAAGCCCGACCGAACGCATACAGATCAGCCTTGCCCAAAGACGCACAGTTGGGCGCGCTGACCCCCGCTCTGGCGCACACCCTTGCCCAAAGACGCACAGTTGGGCGCGCTGAACCTCCACTCCCCCCCGGGTCCATGCTATATGTACTATATGTGCTATATCTCACAAGACAACCCACTGAACATCCACTCCCCCCCGGCTCCATGCTATATGTACTATATGTGCTATATCTTACAAGGCAACCCACTGAACATCCACTCCCCCACGGGTCCATGCTATATGTACTATATGTGCTATATGGCCCCTATATAGCAGTACAGATTTCGCGCGTACAGAGTATATAGCACATATAGTACATATAGCAAGGAGCTGGGGGAGAGTGGATGTTCAGTGGGTTGTCTTGTGAGATACAGCACATATAGCACATAGCAAGGAACCCGGGAGAGTGGATGTTCGGTGGGTTGCCTTGTGAGATATAGCACATATAGTACATGTAGAAGGACCCGGGGGAGAGTGGAGGTTCAGCGGGTTGGCGTCCATATAGCACATATAGCACATATGGCGGAGCTGGAGGAGAGAGCCAAACCCAGGGACATTTCTGCGTTCTGCACCGCCTTCACGCGCCGCTCGGTGTTGTGCTGGAACTTGTCGGCGTTGTCCTGGAGGACCCTGAACTCCGTGGCCGGCTGCTTCTCCACGTCCTCGGGCGCGCCGTGCACCGTCTCGTGGGGCCGCGCGTTTAGGCCCCGGCCGCCCGCTCGAAGTGGTCGCTCCACTGCCCGCCTTGCGCGCCACCCTCGTGGAGGTCCTTCTTCAGCGTCTGGATGCCCCGGTCCACCACGGCGATGGCGTTGCGGTCCTCGGGCCGCTTCGTGCGGTGCACGGCATTTTCGGGCAGCTCCCGGTCCAGCGTGGCGAACTCGTTGCCCAGGTCCGTCGTGACACGAAGTTCCGTCGTCCCCCGTCAGCTCCCGCGCGGCGCGCTTGGTGGCGCGGCCCACGTCTCGGCGTTCTTGTTCTGCAGAGGTTCCACGGCGGCCTTCCGGGTGAAGACGTCCATCACCACCAGGCCGTACTTCGTCTTCCCCGCGTGTTCTGGCTGAAGTCGATAAGGTCGGCCTGCAGCCGGTCGTTGGGCGGCCGACTTGCCCAGCGCGCGCGGCCGGGGCTCTGCACCTCCGGCCCACGTCGGCCTTCAGCGCCTCGAAGGCCATGGCCTGCGTCACGTCGAGGTCTGCCTCCGAGTCGGTACAGCTTCCGCGGGTCCCTTACGTTGAAGTCGTCGGCCAGGTCCCTCAACGCCTCCATTTATAACCCAAAAAAGGGCTTGAGCAAGGTTCCGCGGATGCAAGAAGGCCTGCTCACACCTACTTCTTGCCCCCAAACAGGGACTATTCAAGGTTCCCTGAATTCGGGAGGCCTGAAGACCGTTTTTTACTCGTTCTTCGGCCCCCGCTGGGCCAGGCTTCACCTAGCCGGGCCTGGAAGCCCTTGCACACCCCCCACAGCACGCTGGTAGGTGAGAGTAGTCGAGAGTAACCATCTCCGTGCCGTCGCCACCGCGTGGTGCCCGTCAAATTCTTCACTTCGTTCCTGCGAAGTCGTCCGAGCGAAGCCCAGCAGCCTCAGGTCGCCGTTCATGTCCGGGCGCTTGTACTGCTTGGCCTCCACGGAGTCGAAGAGCTGCTTGAGCTCCGCCACGTCGGCCTCGACCATCTCCGTCTTCACCCGGCTGTCCGACAAATTCGTGAAGCTCGTGTTGCAGACCACGTGCCCGTGTTGCCCGCGATCACGAGGCAGCCGGGGTTCCTCTGGTTCGTGGTCAGGGACAGCTGCGTGGAGAGGCTCTGTCTGCACCAGCGCCTCGTCGTTGATCATGATGAGCTCGCACTGGTGCGCCCCGCCGTCCCGCTCCAGGAAGACCCGCGCGCTCTGGTTGCCCAGCAGCCGCAGCTCCGGGCCGCTGTCGGGGCCCGCGCTGTTGTTGGACACTTGCAGCTTGCTCCAGCCCGCCCAGTTTCTTTCTCCAGGGGGGGAGGGAAAGCGGTCCAGAGGAAGGCCACACAGTAGTAGAGGGGGAAAGGTCGAAGAAAGAAGAATCGTCCGAGAATCCTGAGGTGTTGGTCACGGTGAGCGTGTTGGACGCGAAGAGCTGCGGAGCGGAGACCGTGCCCGAGCTCGTCACTTCGCCGCACACCACGCTGCCCGTCGACACTCCGCCGCTCGTGGCCGTGAAGGTGCAGTCCAGGCTCTCGCAGTCCAGCGGGCCCGCGGACGCCGCCCCGGTGATGGTCAGCGTGGCGCCCGTGAGCGCGCCGGTGGCTGCGAAGCTCGCCGCCGTCGCTGCGCCCGAGGCCGTCAGCGTCCCCGTGGACACGTCGCCCACCGTGGTGAAGTTCCCGGCGTTGGCCGTGTTGTTGATGGTGAGTGTGCTGCCCTGATTCCTGTGGCGGAGCTCAGCAGGCCCACGCTGGCCGCGCCGCTGATGCTAGCTGCCTGACACGGCCCCCGTGGACGACAGCGCGGCCCCGGCGACGGTCCGGTGGCTGTGAGCGCAGCGCAGGAGACTGCGCCCGAGGCGTCCACGCCCGTCGTGAAAACGTCGGTGCAGTTCACGTCGTTGCACAGCAGCTGGTCGCAGCCCACGTTGCCCTGCGCGGCGAGCCCGTCCAGCGTGGCCGAGCCCGTGAGGCCAGCGAGTCCGCCAGCAGGTCCGTTACCGAGACAGACTCTCCCTCGAAGGCGCTGGCCCTGATCTGCATACTGTACAGGTCCAGCGTGCCCGCCGACTGCTGCACCAGCCCGGGGATGGACCCGCCGAAGGCTCCGAAGTGCAGCTTCGCGATTCCGCCCGGCGGCACCGAGAAGTCCTGGCGCGCCGTGCTCCACACTCCCTGCGAGGGCGTGCCGAGGAAGGTGCCGGTGACGCCCACGTAGTCGTTGTCGGCCGCGCTGACGTACATCACCAAGTTGGAGGCCGTGCCCAGCCTTTACCGGCAGCCGAAGGAGTAGCGTCTCCCCGGCGTCAGCGTGTAGGTGCGCACGATGTTCCAGGCGAAGGCGCTCAGGGTCATGGCGTAGCCCTCCAGCTGGAAGCCTCCCACCGCGAAGCTGGCCGAGGCCACGGAGCTCTGGCTGTTGGAGCGCACCAGGAAATTTCCTAGCGTGGCGAGCGTGGGTTCCAGCAGCACCTCGCCCAGGGTGGCCAGCGTGACGTCGTCGGCCCCTCCGTCGAGGAACACGTGCTTCAGCAGCAGCGCCGAGGCCGCCGTGTCCTCCTCCGCCTCCACCGCGTTGCCGGTCTCCAGGGTTGCGTCCAGGATCTGGAGGCCGTAGACGTCCACCGTTCCTGCCGTCTGGTTGGGCAGGCCCGGCGCCTGGAAGTGCGCCCCGAAGTGCAGCTTCGCCACCCCGTTGGGCGGCACTGTGAAGTACATCTTGGCCGTGCTCCAGGCGCCCTGGTCGCCCGCGAAGCTGCCGTACAAGGGGTCGTAGACGTTGTCTGCCTCTGACACGTACACCACGAAGTTGGAGGCCGTGCCGAGCCGGTAGCGGCAGGCGAAGAGCAGCTCTCTGCCGGGCGTCAAGTTGTAGGTGCGCACGATGTTCCACGGGTTCGCCGCCAGGGTCAGGGTGTAGCCGTCCACGCTCACTCCCGCGGTGTGCGTGGCCAGGACCACGCTGCAGCCGCTGCTGGGGCGAACCGTCCAGTTTGACAGCGAGACGTCCGTGGGGCCAGGATCTGCTCTCCTATGGCGGCCACCACCTCGTCGGCCCCTCCGTCGTCCGGAAAGCGCACTGCTATCTGCAGCGCAGAGGCCGCCTCCGTGACTCCGAGCTTGCCCGCAAGGAGGCCGTCTACTTGTGCGATGGTGTAGTAGCTGAGCAGCGCGGCGGCGATGCTCGAGGCCGTCGCCGTGTCCTGGTCTGCGGCTGAGCGGTACGGCACCAGCGCTGCTGCGATCTGGCTGCTGGTGAACGTGTCCTGAGCTGGCCCGGTGCGGTAGGCCAGCAGCGCGCCCGCGATGGCGGCCTGCGTCTGCGTGTCCTGCGCGCTCGCCGTGCGGTAGTCTCCCAACAGCGCGTCCACTTGCGCCGCGGTGTAGTAGGCCAGCAGCGCGGCCGTGATGGCGCTGGTCGTCTCCGCGTCCTGCGCCGTTCCGGTTCGGTAGTCTCCCAACAGAGTGTCCACTTGTGAGGAGGTGTAGTAGGCCAGCAAGGCTGCCGCGAGGGCCGCGTCCGCCGCTGCGACGGAGTAGCAGTCTGCCGTGAAGCTCAGCGTGTCGTCGCCGTTGGCCAGCGCAGCAGAGAGAGGAGCCACGAAGTGCAGGTTGCGAACGACGTTGCTTCCCTGAACGAGCTCCCAAGTTGTGAAGCCCGCCCAGGCCGGCGCGTTAACAACTCCGCCTCCGGGAAGCTGCAGGGCGGCGAGCTCCGCGAGGATTGCGTCGAGGGCGCTCTGGAGCGCGGTCTCGCTGGCGGAGAGCGCGGCGTTCGTGGCGTACGAGGCCAGCAGCGCCGCATCGGCCTTGGAGGCCTGGTGCGCCGTGATGCTGGCGTCCCGGCTAGCAAGCTGCGCTGCGACGAAGGCCTCGGTGGCGAGGCCCAGCAGCGCATTTGCTATTTTGGTGTCTACCTCCAGTGGAAGTCCGTCCACCGTGGAGAGCAGGGCGGCCAGCGCGCCGGCGTCCGCCTTGCCGAGGAGGGCGGCGTCCAGGGCTGCCGGGGTGACGGCGCCCAGGAGAGCGGCCGCTATCTTAGAGTCCACCTCGGAGGAGGTGTCGACGGCCGACTGCAGCGCGTACGCGGTCAGCGCGCTGGCGTCCGCCTTGGATGCCTGCAGCCCCGAGATGGTGGCGTCTCGGCTCGCGAGCTCGGAGGCCAGCGCCGCGGTGACGGCCCCCAGGAGAGCGTTGGCCACCTTGGTGTCCACCTCCAGCGGCGTGATCCTCGCCGCTATGTCCAGGGAGTGCTGGTCCACCACCGTCTTGAGGCCGTAGTTGGCGGCCACCGTGGCCAGCGTGGCGTTGTTGGCCGAGGCGATGGAACCGTTCAGGGCCGCCGTGGTGCTGTAGTTGGCCAGCTTCAGGTCCACGCTGTCCGGGGTGCTCTTCGTCGCCACCACGCCCTCCAGCACGTCGAAGGCCGACTGGTCTGCCTTGTTGGAGAGACCCGTGGTCAGCGAGCTCTGCAGCGCTGCGATGCTGCAACCGTGCGCGGCCACCTGTCCGTCCGTGGTGGCCAGGGCCGCAGCCGTTGCTAGGGGCGCAATCGCCGGCGCCAGCGCGCTGCTGTCCAGCTTGGAGGCCAGCTCCGCGGTGACTCTGTCGTCCAGGGACTGGATGGCCGCGGCGTTGTTGCCGGCGGCTGCCGTGTTCACCGCCAGGTCCGTTACTTGAGCGTACGGCGTGAGAGCCAGGGCAAGCTGCCCTGCGGTGACGTGCGTGCCGTCAGTCACCTCTCCGTTGCCCAGGACCTCCGGGATGTTGCCGGTGACAGGTCCTTCAAACATGTTTTCTTAGGAGTAGGCGTTATTATACGAATTCATAACGACACAGGGGTGTTGTACTTTAGCGCGCCCTCACAGGTCCTTCGTGGCGTTCCGGCCGTTCGGAGATGTGATTCGGGGAAGTGTGTTTGTTTATGACACACCTCCCTCACGCTTGTTGGTGTGTCAAACACACCAACCCCTCTTCGGCACAAGTTTCCGCACGTGTCACAGTCCGTGGGTGACCTTGAGAGCGAGGCCGGCTCCGCGGCTTCGGTCTTGGAGCCCGCACCAGGCCCGCACCAGGCCCGCACGTTGGCGTGGAATTTGTAACGGGGCATGTGTGCGTTTTTTTCGTACACTTCGATTCAGCAGTTTCTCAAACAGTGAGAATCTGCAAATTCTCAGGCGAACGCCAGCGCAACACCCGACCTGCGAATTTGAAGGAGCTCACCGTTTGAGCTCCTTCAGCAACATTCACCAAGACCTCTACCTCTCTCTGTAGAGAGGGCCCGCACCAGGGTTTTTTTTCGGATGTGACTCAATTTGATTTGACCGATTTCGCCGGTCAAAAGCGAGACCTGCGCACGATGGAGCCAGTGGCCGGCAAAACCGGACACTGCTTCGCAGGTGGTGCGAGACATCAGCTGCGTGCCCTCCATGTCGGCGGGCTGGCGCGGCTCTGCCGGGCAGGTTCGCCGAAGGCAGTTGTCCCCCCACAGGACAACTGGAAAAAAATTTTCACGGTTGTCGTCTAAGCCGACAACCTCGACATTTTTTTTGCTGGGAAGAATCTCGACCTTGGCGTGGGCTCGGCAGGAGGCTTCTATGCCGGGCAGGCGCGGCCGGGCTCCGATGCCGGGCAGGAGAGCAATCCTGTTGCCACAGCAGGATTGAAGGGACAATCCTGTGCCCACGACAGGATTGACGGCAGGCCCGCGCCAGGGAGGTGCGGCCGGGAATTTGAAGTGAAGGATATTTTCCTTCACTTCCTGGTATACTTCCAGTACGACACGAACGGGAATTGGCAGTGGAGGATTTTGTCCTCCACTGTATCGAACTCTTCAATGACGACACGAACGTCTTTGCGCACTCGGACTTGCCGCTGAACCCGTTGGGCGAGCCAGTTGGGCGAGCCAGTACTAAGGGGCCAACCTGCACCAGGGAATTTGAATTGAAGGAGATTATCCTTCAATTCCTGGTATACTTCCAGTACGACACGAACGTCTTGCGCACTCGCGGACTTGCCGCTGACCAACCCGTACTCATTGGGCGAGCCATCGAACGAGGTTGGGCGAGCCAGTACTCATTGGGCGAGCCCGTATTGGGCGAGCCATCAAACGAGGTTGGGGCGAGCCATCAAACGAGGTTGGGCGAGCCAGTACTAAGGGGCCGTTGGGCGAGCCACTCAACTTTCACAGCGGCCTCCACGCCTGCTTCAAAGCTGCGCCTGCTTGGCGCGGTGCCTAGAGTGCCTGCTCGGCACGTTTAGTGCCAGCTCGGCACGTCTAGTGCCTGCTCGGCACGTTTAGTGCCTGCTCGGCACTGTGCCAGCTCGGCACGTCTAGTGCCAGCTCGGCACATTTAGTTACTAGTGCCCGCTCGGCACGTGCCCGCTCGGCACATTTAGTTACTAGTGCCCGCTCGGCACTGTGCCTGCTCGGCACGTGCCCGCTCGGCACTGCCTGTGCCCGCTCGGCACTGCTAGTTAAGTGCCCGCTCGGCACTGCCCTGCCTCGCAGAAGTTCAGCTCCAGGATGAACCTAACGGACGGCCTGACAGGAAAAAAAAACAGGGAGGGGGCACGGGGTTGAGCCACATGCACATTTCATGCGAAAAGACGTGCAACATGCAACACCGTGCGAAAAAACGTGCAAAAACCATGCAAAATCATGCCATGCAAAATCATGTCATGCAAAATCATGTCATGCAAAATCATGTCATGCAAAATCATGTCATGCCAAATCCATGTCATGCCAAAACCATGCAAAAAACAAGCTGTTCCACATGCAAAAACCATGCAAAATGCGGCGCGTACGGAGCGCCAACCCGCTGAACCTCCACTCTCCCCGGGGTCCTTGCTATATGTGCTATATGTGCTATATCTCACAAGGCAAGCCACTGAACATCCACTCCCCCCCGGGTCCATGCTATATGTACTATATGTGCTATTTGGCCCCTATATAGCATATATAGTACAGATTTCGCGCGTACAGAACATATAGCACATATAGTACATATAGCAAGGAGCTGGGGGAGAGTGGGGGTTCAGCGGCTTGGCGTTTAAGATATAGCACATATAGCACATATAGCAAGGACGCGGGGGAGAGTGGGGGTTCAGCGGCTTGGCGTGTAAGATATAGCACATATAGCACATATAGCAAGGACGCGGGGGAGAGTGGGGGTTCAGCGGCTTGGCGCGGCTTCAATGCCGGGCAGGTGGCGCGGCAGGGTGGCGCACCCGGAGTGCCAAGAACATGTTCATCCGACATGTAATCCGACATGTGGAAATTAAGCGCGTATAGCGGCTTGGCGCGGCAGAAATGTGAACACGAGTGGCAATTGTGTTGGCACTTGTGTTGAAGAAATTAAGCGTATAGCAAGAAATCCTGGGGAATTTCAATGCAGGGTTTCTGCAGGGAATCCCTGCATTCCCTGTATCCCTCTCTTTAGAAGACTTTTCAGCAGTTCTCAGGCGAACCTCTCTCTGTAGAGGGGGTTTTCCAAATGGCTTATATTGTACCTGAGAGGCTTCTAGCACTCGTCCGTCCAGCATTTGACCTCGTCCTGCGAAGGATTCGAAGTCTAAAACGCTGCGTGCAGGCGTGTGGCTGCAAAATAGAGACCCCTGGATATGCGCTGCAATTTGGCTCCAGGTTGCATTTCAAGCGATGTCAAGCTTTGCCAAAGGAAACCCCTTTTCCCTTTTTTTCGGGGACCCCTTTTTTTGGGACCCCTTGTTTTCTTTTTTTTTTTTTTTTCTTAGCCCTGCAAAGGTTGGCTCGCTTGAAATGCAACCTGGAGCCAAATTGCAAGCATATCTAGGGGTCTCTATTTTGCAGCCACACGCCTGCACGCAGCGTTTTAGACTTCGAATCCTTCGCAGGACGAGGTCAATGCTGGACGGACGAGTGTCAGAAGCCTCTCAGGTAGCTAGAAGCCTCTCAGTAGAATATAAGCCATTTGGAAACCCCTCCTAAGAACCTTGGCGCATCCGGTCCAAGTCCTCGTCCGTGGCCTCTGCGGGAGTGCGGAAGCCTTCCTCGGGAATTGCCTGCAGGGGCGTGTGCTGCAGGGGCAGGGGGTTGGGGTCCTCGCTGGACTGCACAAAATCGTCCAGGTAGAAGTGGCTTGTGATGAACGAGGTGGCCTTGCGGTCCGGCTGGTCCAGCAGCGGCTCGTTCCGCTCCAGGTAGCCCACCACCTGCTCAAAGCGCGGGCGCTGGTTGAAGCCGTGCGCCCGAAGCGTCTTCGTTGCGCAACTTCGTCCGCCGCCCGTTCCACTCCCCGGCGCTCGGCCCGCGCGTAGCGCAGCTGGGGTACCTGGCGGTGCAAGGCCTCCGTCAGCCGGCTCACGTCGTCCAGGTGCCGCTGCCCCTCCTGGGCTAGCCGGCGTTCCCCCAGCCAGGAGTTGAAGGCCCGCGCCTCCTCCAGTTCTCGGTGGCGCTTCAGCAGCAGCGGCTGCAAGTTGTAACTGGGGTACGTCTTGCGGAACCACCGGAGCATCCGCGGCTCGTTGCGGGGCTCTGTGGACATCATGCTTTTATACCAGTACACTTGCACCTGTGGTCAGCCGGTCATAAGCGGACTGCCTCTCCAGCATGCGCAGGGCGCGCTGCTGCTCTCTTGTGAGCTGAGGCGCCTCCGGTTCAGCCGGCGCCGGTGCCTCAGCCGGTGCCTCAGCCGGTGCCTCAGCCGGTGCCTCCGCCGGTGCCTTCACCGGCGTCTCAAGTGGAGGCTTTGGCTTGCGCTTTGGAGCAGCCGGCTCAGCAGGCACGTCCTGCTTGGTTTGTTTCGGTTCCGGTGCGGTGCCTCCGTGTGGTGCAGCGTGTGGTGCCTCCGGCGCAGCGTGCACCTCCGCCTCTTGCGCCTCCGCCTCGTGTTGTACGTGGTCAAGATATAACACGAACGACAAAGACGACCCGCGAAGCCGGACGACGTTGCCGTCCAGGTCGGTCAGGCGGAAGCGCATGTGCCTCAGGGTAACCGGGCCCCTGAGGGCCATGAAGTGCCCGTCGTCTGAGCCCGTCTCCAATGGGTGCCGACTCCGCTCTTCAGCGTGATCTTGGAGAGGATGTCGTCGCCCAGGTTGCCCAGCACTCTGCTGGCGTTGGCCAGCTGGGCGCAGCGCAGGTGAACCTCGTTGTGCGCCAGCATCCGGACGAACTCGAAGACCTGCTGCCCGCCGGAGACGAAGCTCGGGCCCAGCGTGTGGTCCGCTGAAGGGCTTGGCGGGAGAGGCGGGCGGCGCAGCAGGGTAGTCCGCGACATGTCTCGCTGTAGGTGGCGGTGGCAAAGTTGGAGCTGATCCAGGCGGCCAACCGTGCGCCAGTGTACGCGCCCTCGGGCAACAACGCCCAGACCAGCGTGCCCAGCGCGGCGTCGACCCAGTAGAGGTAGCGGCCCCGGTTGGCCAGGCGGATCTTGTAGACGGCGAGCCGGGCGTCGCTCTGCAAGTGCAGGGACTCTCCCAGGTCTACCTCAAAGTCGCTGTCCGAGCCGGCCACCCTCTTGCGGCTGTCCACGTAGATCGTCGTCATCCTTTTCCATAGGAGGCCGCCCGTTCGACGGACGACGGGTGGCTGGACTGCTGCGACGGAAGTGCAGCAGGAGATGTTCTCGCATTTAGCGTTGATCAGCGTGGAGCTGGCGAACAGCTTCTGGCCCAGGAAGCTGAGCGCCGCTCCCATCGGCGTCTTTTTCAAGTGCGAAACGCTCGTCAAAGCGCTTGTAGAACATTTCATTCCTCGGCTTCAGGTAGTAGACGAAAAGGAAGCTGTAAGGTTCCCACGTCGCCTGCTCGTACAACTGGTAGAGCTGCTCCTTTGGCAGCAGGGCGCTGAGCTCCTCCACCACGGCGTCCAGCTCGTGCTGGTTGCGCAGCCTCCAGCAGCAGAGGAATTGCATGTTCACCCGCACGGCTGCGCTGATGAGCCGCAGCTTCTGCGAGCTCACCCAGGTACTGATCTGCATGTGCCGGCCCCTGATGAAGAGAGTGTCCAGGGCGCCGTGAGGCTTGTGCAACTGCGGCGTGTCAGCAAAGTCGTCGATGACTACAAGCACCTGGTACAGTTTCTTCATTTCCAACTTCTTGGACGCCTCCGTGATCTTGCGCTGCTGCTGCATGATGCGCCGCAGCGCCGCCTCGTCCCACTCGTCCCAATACGTCTGCTCCCGCTCTGTGTTCACCCCCAGGTCCCCCTCAATGTACTTCTTGACGGGGATCCAGCCGTCGTCTATGTTCACACTCGGGCTGAAGACGTAAATTCTCTCAAAGACGCCACGATACTGCTCCAGAATCAGGCTGATCAGAGCCACGGTTTTGCCCGATTTTGATGGCCCGAGGAAGATGCCCGTGCATGGCACCAGGGGCACCACGGGGTCAGAGGGCTGCTTGCTGCTATACTCTGTCGTAGGAAACAGCTTGATCTTCCCCATTTCCTTTGCGTTACTTGCCAAATTTGAAGCCGGGAAGCCGTGCGAGTCCGGGAGAAATGCCATATTTACGGCATCGCAGCCGGAGTTTTCCGGGAGTGTCCTGCTATACAGCAGTGCGCTTCCATAGTTTTCCGGGCAATCCGGGCGGCGAGTCCGGGAGTGCGTCGCTGTGTACCGACGCACTGCCGGTGTTTTCCGCGCAATCCGGGGCGGCGAGTCTGGGGGCGTAGTGCTGTACAGCACTGCGCTTCCAGCGTTTTCTGGGAAACGCCAGGATTGAGTGTGGCAATCCTGTGCCCGCGCCAGGATTGAGTGAGGCAATCCTGTGCCCGCGCCAGGATTGACGGCTGGGCGTGTGAGTGAAAAAACACTGTCAGCGGTACCACGAGGACAGCAGCGCTGACGGACCTCCGGCACTGGCCCGGTGATGGGTTTTTTCGGCAAAAAAGCGAAGTCGGAATTCCGACCTTGGTGGGAGCGAAGTCGGAATTCCGACCTCGGTGTGCAGGCAGGCTGGAGGCTTCTATGCCGGGCAGGCAGGAATGTGGCGCGCTAGGTATCGAAGCCGTTGGGCGAGCCAGTACTCATTGGGCGAACCCGTACTTGGGCGAGCCATCAAACGAGGTTGGGCGAGCCATCAAACGAGGTTGGGCGAGCCAGTACTCATTGGGCGAACCCGTACTTGGGCGAGCCATCAAACAAGGTTGGGCGAGCCAGTACTAAGGGGCCGTTGGGCGAGCCCGTACTCATTGGGCGAACCCGTACTTGGGCGAACCCGTACTTGGGCGAACCCGTACTTGGGCGAACCCGTACTTGGGCGAGCCATCAAACGAGGTTGGGCGAGCCAGTACTCATTGGGCGAGCCAGTACTAAGGGGCCGTTGGGCGAGCTATAGGTTGGGCGAGCCAGTACTAAGGAGCCGTTGGGCGAGTACTCATTGGGCGAGCCACTCAACCACTTTCACAGTGGCCTCCACTTTCAGTGTCCCACAACGCCTGCGCCTGCTTGGCGCTCCTACGGTGCCAGCTCGGCACGTGCCCGCTCGGCACTGTGCCTGCTCGGCGCGTTTACCTAGGTGCCTGCTCGGCACGTGCCCGCTCGGCACATCTACTAACTAGTGCCTGCTCGGCACGCGCCCGCTCGGCACATCTACTTACTAGTGCCCGCTCGGCACGTGCCCGCTCGGCACTGCCTGTGCCCGCTCGGCACGTTTAGTTAAGTGCCCGCTCGGCACTGCCTAGGTGCCCGCTCGGCACCGCCCTGCCTCGCAGCGAAGTTGTCCAGGATGTGCGACCTACGTACGGCAGCCTGACAGGGAAAAAAAACAGGGGGGAGGGGCACGGGGCTGAGCCACATGACATGCAAAAAACGTGCAAGCTGTTCGTGTCATGCAAAAAAACAAGCTGTTCGTGTCATGCAAAAAACAAGCTGTTCCACATGCCATGAAAAAACCGCGCGCAAAACCGTGCGAAAAACGTGCAAGCTGTTCGTGTCATGCAACAAACAAGCTGTTCCACATGTCATGCAAAAACCGCGCGCAAAACCGTGCGAAAAACGTGCAAGCTGTTCGTGTCATGCAAAAAACAAGCTGTTCCACATGTCATGCAAAAACCATGCAAAAACCATGCAAAAACCATGCAAAAACCATGCAAAAACCATGCAAAACCATGCAACATGCGGCGCGTACGCTGGCGTCTATGCCGGGCAAGTGGCGCGTTAATTTCGCGAAATGTGCCATGGGTTTCACAAGGCAAGCCACTGAACATCCACTCTCCCCAAGTTCCTTGCTATATGTGCTATATGTGCTATATCTCACAAGGCAAGCCACTGAACATCCACTCTCCCCGGGTTCCTTGCTATATGTGCTATATGTGCTATATCTCACAAGGCAAGCCACTGAACAACCACTCTCCCCGGGTTCCTTGCTATATGTGCTATATGTGCTATATGGCCCTATATAGCACATATAGTACAGATTTCGCGCGTACAGAGTATATAGCACATATAGTACATATAGCAAGGAGCTGGGGGAGAGTGGGGGTTCAGCGGCTTGGCGTGTAAGATATAGCACATATAGCGCATATAGCACATATAGCAAGGCCCCGGGGGAGAGTGGAGGTTCCGCGGCTTGGCGTGTAAGATATAGCACATATAGCACATATAGCAAGGAGCCGGGGGAGAGTGGGGGTTCAGCGGGTTGGCGCGGCTTCAATGCCGGGCAGGCGCGGCAGGCGTATGACCGCATGATCCGTATGATTCGTATGACTCGGCGGGCTGGCGTGTCAGGCGCGCCTGGAAACAGGCACCAACCATTTTTTGGTTGCTGCCCGCGTGGAGTTCCGCGTGGAGTTCCCCTCAATCCTGGGGCCACAACAGGATTGAAGGGAGCAATCCTGGGGCCACAACAGGATTGAATCCAAGAACATGTTCATCCGACATGTATTCCGACATGTTGAAGAAATTAAGCGTGCAGCAAGGAACCTGGGGAAAGTGGAGGTTTCGCGGCTTGGCGCGGCAGAAATGTGAACACGAGTGGCAATTGTGTTGGCACTTGTGTTGAAGAAATTAAGCGTATAGCAAGGAATCCTGGGGGAATTTCAATGCAGGGATACTGCAGGGAATCCCTGCATTCCCGGTATCTCTCTCTTTAGAGGGGGTTTCCCAAATGGCTTATATTCTACCTGAGAGGCTCCCAGCACTCGTCCGTCCGTCCAGGAAATGACCTCGTCCTGCAAAGGATTCAAAGTCTAAAACGCTGCGTGCAGGCGTGTGGCTGCAAAATAATGACCCCTGGATATGCGCCGCAATTTGGCTCCAGGTTGCATTTCAAGCGATGTCAAGCTTTGCCAAAGGAAACCCCTTTTCCCTTTTTTTCGGGGACCCCTTTTTTTTGGACCCCTTGTTTTCTTTTTTTTTTGTTTTTTCTTAGCCCTGCAAAGGTTGGCTCGCTTGAAATACAACCTGGAGCCAAATTGCAAGCATATCTAGGGAATCCTGTACCACAGCCTCGCCTCCAGCGTTTTAGACTTCGAATCCTTCGCAGGACGAGGTCAAATGCTGGACGGACGAGTGCTGGGAGCCTCTCAGGTAGAATATAAGCCATTTGGGAAACCCCCTCTCAAGAGAGAGAACCAATAATTGGTTGGTGCCTGTTTCCAGTTCCAAGGCCAAAAACCCTACAGCGTGAAGGTCGGAGACCTGGCGGAAAGATCCGTCTCTCGGCGATGATCCGTCTCGGACCTGGACATATTTTTTTTTTCTTCTCAGGAGAGGCGCTCACCGGGTTGGCGGTGGAAAGAACCGTCTCTCGGCAATGATCCGTCTTGGACCAGAAAATAAAGGTCTTTTAAGGAGAGGCGCTCACCGGGTTGGCGGTGGACCGTCCAGGAAATAAAGGCGCGCCGGGTTGGCGGTGGAAACCGACTCTCCCTCGAAGGCTGAGGCCCTGATCTGCATGCTGTACAGGTCCAGCGTGCCCGCCGACTGCTGCACCAGCCCGGGGATCGAGCCTCCGAAGGCTCCGAAGTGCAGCTTTGCGACTTCTCCTAATGGCACCGAGAAGTCCAGGCGCGCCGTGCTCCAGACACCCTGCGCGGCCGTGCCGAGGAAGATGCCGGTGACGCCCGCGAGATCGTTGGCGCTGACGCGCATCACCAAGTTGGAGGCCGTGCCCAGCCGGTACCGGCAGCCGAAGGAGTACGTCAGGGTGTAGGTGCGCGCAATGTTCCAGGCGAAGGCGCTCAGAGTCATGGCATAGCCCTCCAGCTGGAAGCCCACTGTGAAGCTGGCCGAGGCCACGGAGCTCTGGCTGTTGGAGCGCACCAGGAAGTTGCCTAATGTGGTGAGCGTGGGTTCCAGCAGCACCTCGCCCAGGGTGGCCAGCGTGACGTCGTCGGCCCCTCCGTCGAGGAACTCATGCTTCAGCAGCAGGGCTAAGGCCGTCGTGTCTGCCTCGACCTCCGTCGTGTTGCCTGCCTCCAGGGTTGCATCCAGGATCTGGAGGCCGTAGACGTCCACCGTTCCAGCCGTCTGGTTGGGCCCGGCGCCGAAGTGAAGCTTCGCAACTCCGTTTGGAGGCACTGTGAAGTACATCTTGGCCGTGCTCCAGGCACCCTGGTCACCCACGAAGCTGCCGTACAGGGGGTCGTAGACGTTGTCGGCCTCTGACATGTACACCACGAAGTTGGAGGCGTGCCGAGCCGGTACCGGCAGGCAAAGAGGAGCTCTCGGCCTGGCGTCAAGTTGTAGGTGCGCACGATGTTCCAGGGGTTCACCGCCAGGGTCAGGGTGTAGCCGTCCACGCTCACTGCGCCCGCGGTGTGCGTGGCCAGGCCGCTGCTGGGGCGAACCGTCCAGTTTGACAGCGAGACGTCCGTGGGGCCATCGCGGGCGCGCTGCTGGCCTACAGGACGGGCCCGGACCAGGACGTGTTCACAACCAACCAAATCACCTCGGCGCTGGTGGCGTACCGCTCGGCCGCAGACCAGGACACGGCAACGGCCTCGAGCATCGCAGCCGCGCTGCTCAGCCACTACACCATCGCACAAGTGGACGGTCTCCTTGCCGACAAGCTCGGCGTCACGGAGGCAGCCTCTGCCCTGCAAATAGCCGTGCGCTCTCCGGACGACGGAGGGGCCGACAAGGTGGTGGCCGCCATAGGAGAGCAGATCCTGGGCGGCACGACAGCCAGCCGAGGTTCTTGCTCGGAACGCGGCAGCCCGCCAAGGTTTTGACTTGTGACACGTCAGCCCGTTGAACTTGTCACCGCCTTTGTCACCGCTCCGTCTGGCTCCGTTTTTTGGTGCAAAAAGCGCTTAAAACGGCCAACTCCCAAAAGTTTGTTTTTTCGTGTCAGACGGCAAGCGGGATGCCTGAGTCTTTAAGTTTCGCTCGTTTTCGGTCGAAAGCAGGCTCCAAACTCGTCACCGCTTGTCACCGCTTCGTCACCGCTCTTCTTTGGGCCGAAAAGTGCGCAAAGCGGCCAAGTTCCCGAGAGAACTTTGTTCTTGGCAAGTTTAAGTTAATAATGGAACGGGCTGATTAATAAATGGGCAAGATTGGTTCATTAATGCCCGGCCGCAGGTCATAACCACTAAGACGGTAGCGCTTGAGCCAGCTCTCGTACTTGGCGGCTTCGGTCTTAAAGTCCACCAAGGTCGGAATTCGACTTTGCTCTCCCACCAAGGTCATTCCGACTTCGCACCGGTGGGGTGGCTGGTTGATGTCCATACCATTTGACTTGCTTCGAGTCGCATGCTCTTCAACGGTTTTCGATGTTTTTGCTTGCCGCCCCCCTTTTTTTGAGACTTGTGTTGTGACATTGTGTAGGTTCAATGGGCATACACATGCTGCCTCGCTGTGTTGCCGCCTTGGGACAATGCACCATTGCCTTCCACTTGCCTATTTCTGTGCTTGTCGCCTGTTTGGATACTGAGGCCTTGCGTTTGGTTTTGCAATCTATCTCTGATCCATGATCGGCCTTGCTGTGCTTGGATATTCTGGCCTGGCGAAAGTCTTGCAATCCATCTTCGATCCATGATCTGCCATTGCTGTGCATGGATATTCTGGCCGTTGGGCGCGGCCTTACTATTTTGCCACAAATGAGCCTTTTCTTGCAGCACTGGCTTCAGCAGTCAACTAGAACTGCGATTGATATGCTTTTCATGAATATACTTTCTTGTGAGAGGCTTGCGTGTACAGATCTTGTATATGCTTTGTCTCTGTGCCCCCCCTGTTTGTTTTTCCGTTTACTGGTTTTCTTGTTTGTGTTCCTGTTTTGTTTGTCAGTTTGATTCGTTCGGGGCTTGCATGACGGCATCCTCGTGAGTCTCACCTGATGCCTGTCTCTTTTCATCTTCTTTTCACCGCATTGCTTGGAGCAGACGCGTGCCTGACACGGAACGCTGCATCGGGGCAAAAAAAGACGGCCACGGAAGTGGACATCAACAAGATGCTTGCTGCGTCACGCAGCTTGCCGCCATGTGGGCTCACTTGCAAGGATGGATTGACAGTTCAGTCGAAACAGAATTGCGTTGCTCCGTTCGCCAACCAAGCAGCGCAGACATTGGTTTAACGAATTAGGTAGCTGCGCGACTCCAGCGCAACCCGGGCAGAAAAGGGGCGTTTTCTGGTGTTGAGGGTTGCGTTGTTTGGCTAGAGCAGTGCGTGTTTCCCTAAAACACGCGTGCAAAAGACTACAATGAAGATTTGAATTGCAGGTCCCTTGCTGGACTCCAGATCGAAGCGCGAGCGCGCATTTGACATCATGCGCCGTGCTCGCAAAATGCGGTGTTTTCGAGCCACCCGTTCTTCTAGTTTAGTACAGTGTGTTGTTGGCACTTGATAGATGTGTGAAGAAGGTTCTGTTTTGCTCACGCAAACGAACGCGGTGTAGTAGATGCACAAGTGGAGTTGCAGCACGATGAATCCAAGCAAGCATCCGCAAGACAGACATTGCAGGTTCCCAGCAACCAAGTATGACATTTAACATGTTTTTTTTTGGTTGTTGGTGTTGAAGGTTATGAATCATGATGCGGATGTTTCACTTGTCCCCAAGCTGCAGTTTGAGCAGTCTGTATGAGCAATTGCGCATGTGAGTTCACGCGGGGCTTTGTGTTTCCCATTAAAAAATGGTTGTTGATTGCATACCGCAAAGAACGGATACAAACTAAATCAGCGGTTTCTGGGGAGAGCGTCAGCCATGTGTTCCCCGCGTTTTCACGAGTTACCTTCAGCATTGCCAGGGTGGGTATATACACAAATCTCTTTGTTTGGCTAGGTTTGGTCGGTGCACAGAGCTTCATGAAAATATCCAACTCAGAGTCAGACATGGTGCCAGAAAACGGGGTGAAAAACCTCCTGTCGGCCCATGTGGACCCGTGCTAAGAGCAGCTTCCATATTTTTAGCGGCGTGAGCGAGGGTGGCCTAAGCGAGGGCTTTCAACACCGCGCATGCATGTTGTCGCTTCCTCGTGTTCGCGCTTCAAGCGTAGTTTCATCTGTCTTCTGACTCTCGCAAGGACAATTACTGGGGGCACGACAAAGGTGTTTCAGTCCAGCATTGAGCGCTAGTTGCACATGAACATATAGTTGTTTGTTTTTGCGTCAAATTATTTTCGGGAAAGAGCTGCGGTGCAGAATGGCGGCCGGCAAAAACTCAGTGGACTTCCACGTCGCTGCAATCAGGCATGGATTTTGTATGCAAACAATTGCCTTCCATGCCTGTTCCACAGACAGATCTCGTGCGAAGAGATGTTTGATTGTTCTGCTTGGCCAGGCGCGGCATGCTGCCCTTCCCAGTGGGGAAATGGAACTACGGCATAAACTGCTACACGATCTCTGAAAAGGGTTTTTATACTGAAAGGCATTCGAGAGGGCCGCCAGTGAACGGCAAGCTTGAGCAGGACACCTCACCCTGGCGCTGGTCAGCAGATCTCGCTGATGGCAAATCCATCATCTTCAACTTGCGTGCAGCACATCGGATGCAATGGGGCCGGGAAGTGAAGCATTTGGCTGGGGAAACAGATTCCGAACGTGTTGCTTTCCAGGTTATGCGGGCGTTGCAGAAACCAAAAGCTCGCTGGCATGTTGATGATGCCGGAGTCTTGGGCATTCCAAGACTCGGCTAGGACTGCATGCTTCCGCCAGGTGTTGGTTGTATGTGATGATTCTTCTCCATTCACTTTGCTTGGAGATTGCTCTGGTTGTACACATCTTTGCCAGCTGCAAAGCTTCGTAGGGCCCCACACAGGCATGCCCAAAGACGACTAGTGAGGCTCTGACCTCTAGAACTCTCACATGCAGGACCTAATTGGATATAACTTCTCCACCCTCTTTGCGACTGCTGCATGATGAACCCATAATTGTTGTTTTGTCAAGACAGCGCACTGGCAAGGACGGCAAACTCGCTACTGAGATCTTCTCAAAACCAGGGCTTCAGCGAGGAGCGCAACAGGAAGCCAGTCTGGAAGGAAATGTCAAAATTCTGAAGCCTCGTATTGCAAGAGAACAATGGCTGACTGGATTGCAAGGAATTGCTGAATGCGGGGTTTCCTGCAGTCCGAGTAGTCAGGTGCTGCACCAGAGTATACAATGCATTCAGATGGTTTGGGAATGGATTGATCGGTTCAACAGTCTCTACAAGAGTATGAACAACTCGCGAGACAACCCGGAATTCGATTGCTTTATGAAGGATGTGTCCATTCTAGTTTGCAGCTTACTTGACGGCACGCAGACTGGTGCAGAGTGGCCGGGTCGTTTTCTATGCGCAACTGTTCTGCTCAGATGCCTATTCCAGCGCTGGCCGCATGTGAAGCAAGCGAGGGGTATGGCTGGCATCTTTCGACGAACAACATTTTCAAGCCTTGAGCAGTGCCGGTCGAAGTACGGAGAGGCGTTGGTGGCATGCAAAGGGCAGCTGGATGAGATGGTTGGACAGCTGGGGGGCGACAGCCAGCGTCTGCTGCTACAGCAGCTCGAGGCGCTGTTGGGCGAAATTGGGTGCAACAACTAGACTCTACTATGTTAAAGGGAGCCAACAAGATTCCGTTGGAACAATTCAGCGGTTGCATGTCTATACAGTTGGTTGGCCCACCCTCATAATGGGGCTTCCCTTGGAGGGGCTGGTTCTGCGGGAGGAGGCGTCCACGCTGAGTGCCGTGTGTTTCCTGGAGATGGCCGCGGCTGTGGCCAGCCGAATCGGCCAGGCCTTGCCTGCGGATGACCGCCAGAAGCCGGGCTTCAACCTGGAGAAGGCTCTGGCGCGCTGCGCTGAGCAAGCCGAGGATCACGAGACTGAGTTGCCTGGTAGCCTTTTGAGCTGCAAGTCTGGTTGGGAAGAAACTCCCCGTTTTAAACATGCTTAAGCCACTATTTTTAACACACATTGTTAAAACAAATGTGTCTTTTGATCTCCAAGTGTGTGCTCGCTTTGGTGTCTTTGTAGTGATACTACCAATGGCCACTGTAACCTTCACTTTCTTTGGACAAGTCAGGAAGCGTTTTGCCAGGAGGTTGCACCCCTGTTGGCCCCGGCGTGTGGCCTGCAGTGCCCGCACAAAGCGCCACGCTTGGCAAAGTGCATTCGCTCCGTGAGCAAGCTATTGAAGGGTGCCCGCCCTGATGCAGTCATGCAGTTGACAGTAGACGCATGTGCACGTCGGCGACTGAGCTTTGAGCACTGTGTGAATTTGGTTCATGCAGTTTAGTTTGGTCACATTACAGATGCGCCCAATAAAATCATTAATCATTCTCCTGGGGCGAGTCAATGAGAGATCATGTCCTTAATTGACACGCTGCTCCGAAGGTTTGGAGGACCAATGCCTCCTGGTGCCCGTTGCAGAAGAGCTTTTGTGTGGACACTGGAGCTTGAGCCAAAATGTCCAAGCCGCCAAGTTGCAAGAGGTGGAATCGTCGAGTCTTTTTTGTTTTACTCAAGAGATTGCTGCCATACATCTTGTTTGATTGTACACATGGCATGATACCAAGAAGATGACAACGGCTGACATCGGAGTTCATCAGTAGGCAATAGTGCTGCGATGATCACTGCCTGGTGCGAAACACACGCTGAATCTGCATTGCTTCAGTGGCATGCAACGCGATTGCACTCGCATGGCATTTTTGGCCCAGGAAGCCGTGCGCCGCGTGGTGGAGGATTGGTTGACTCCGCTACTCTCAGCATCTTACTTTGGAGAAACAGTCCAGGCACCGTTGACAGCCATCGCTTCAGTGCCTTTACAAAAGGCCTGGTGCAGTCAGCGGATGCTGAGCTTCATGAAGGCTGGGCAAATCCAGAGGTATGAGCGAAAACTCGGAGAGGTTGACTAGGGTGTGCCATGTGTACCCTCATTTCCGGCTTGGGAGTTAGAGTCTGATAGTTTTCCATGGTTTGCCCAGATGAAGGAACTTCAGATCCGGTGCCGTTGCTTGACACTGCCGCCGCCGGTGAAATCCCAACTACAGTGTCAGGACAGGCCTCCAGACAAAAACAATGGATGTTTGAAGGGAAGTCGAAGGCCAATCCCATGGCAGGACCTGTACCTCCGGGCACTGGTGGGCGCTTGCCGCCAGCACCCTGCCCAGGTGGGTGGAATTCTTGGGGTTCTCGAGGGGTTGGAGCTCGGGGCTGCGGAGCTGTGCAGCTTGAGCTTGGAGCTGCTTTCGCTGCCAGGCCCGGCTTTGGTCGGGCTCTCCAAGATGGGGACGAGGGTATTTGTCTACCGCTGATATTCCAAACAGCTTCGAAACCACCAGATCAGTCCGTTGTGTTATTTGACTTTGCAAGGTCTGAGTCTGCAACATGTGAGCTGGAAGAAGATCCTGTTGCCGACCGCCGGCGCATCCCGCTTTCCCGAGCTTTTGCAGCGTGCATTGCGGGAGCTTCGGTGTGGGAGCGGCAACACTGCGAAGTCCACGGAGAAGTTTTATGCCATTTTGCGGGACTTGGATGATTGCGGAGTCTTGCAGGACTGAGTGTTAGGCTTAGTGCAAGCCCCGCATTCCGTCTTTAAGAACATTTCTTTTGCCAGAACAAAAGCGTGTGGGTACCCCCTCCACTTATTTTTCGCCGCGTTCGGGTCATTACCCGAGCGAGGGCTTTTGACGGAGGCCCGTGCCCCGATTCGGCGGCGTTTTATCATCAGCTTTTTTGTTGCCGATGTTGATTCAGTTCTTATTGGATAGGGTGAATTTCAAAGGGCTCATGGAATAGGTCCTGTACAAGCATGCAGGAATTTTAACTAGTGAAGTTGTTAGGCATCAAGCACATTGACGCTAGCAGCACACGTTACCCACGGAGAAGCGAAGCGAATTATTGTGAGGAGTGCCGAAGCTGTGTGGCTGCTGGAATAAGGGAGTGCGCTGAATGGACTCTGCCCATTGCCACTGTGTTTGCAGGCCAGGAGAGCGTGGGGTTGCAGGGGGACCGTGCCAACCGCGTGCTTTTTCTGTTGGGAGTGTCCTGAAATTGTGTGAGTTTCTTTTACGATGGTGTTTTGAACGGCAAACAAAAGAAATCTGAAATTTGGACAGATCCCAGTTCTGGACAGAGTCAGCTATGTCCCCTCAGTCCGCATTGTACTGCCAGTTCAGCTAAAGCTATCCACATGCTCGCTATGCTAAATCAGCACACTATGCCAGCAATGTGAGTTGTTTTTTTTGCTGCTGAGCTGCAGCATGGATGCACAACAATCATTTGCGAGCATGTATTCATTTCACGTACTGGCATATCTTGGATGCAAGCATCGCATACCTTACTTGTAGCCATGGTTTGTATCACAATTCTGGTTCCACTACAGTACATGTTTTGAATTACACACAATATTCTATTTGACAACCATGTTCCTTCCGCTACATGACGCGCACAATGACATGCTCGCGCAAGGCCGCATTTCAGTGGAGGAAACGGGACAACGGTGTTTTGTGCACATATATATATATATATGTATATATATATATATATATATGTATCTTATTTTGATTTGGGGGTTATTATATATATATATACATATACATATCTACATATATCCACCTGGCATGTTGCCTTCAGGTTCGGACTGGCTGAAGCTGGTTTTCCTGGAGTGCTGGGTTCCGAGCCTCCTAGTGGCACCGCCAGGCTCGCAGAAGGAGAAGGCCGGGCTGTTGTTTTGGCGCAACGGCGTCCAAAAGGAAATGAAAAGAAAGCCAAAAGGAAAGCAAAGCTGAAGGTACATCGAATTCGAAGGTTCAGAGTTTTGACACATTCCCAGCCGCTTGCCCAGGGTGAGACCACCTGTCGGCCAGAAAAAATCGCCAGGACTTCTTTGAGTGGCTGGGCTCTGAGCACCTGCTGCGCCGCCCGCAGCTGCTGGACAGCCGCGTGGCTTGGCGGCCATGTTGCGCAAAGAGTCAGTGTCCTCCAAAAGGCATTGCAAGAAGGAGCGGTTGCGAAGCCCAGGTGAAAAGCGAGAACTTCATCCACCCCTTTCTTGGAGAGCTGCCAGAAGATGACAAGCTTTGGGCACGTGAGTGGAAGGCCATCGGCAACTGCGACTGGCCACGGCTGAAGCCGTTGCTCACGGTCTTTGGCGCTGATGCAGAGGAAACTCCGCTGCCTGCTACTTGGGCCTTAACCAACTTTTGAAGAGGCAAATGCGAGTTTGAGCAATTGTTGTTTGGCTTGTTTGGCGGGAGATCAAAGTGCTAGGCGAGTCTGCAGTTCTTTCGGCGCCTGGGCCACGTTGCCCAAGAGGGCCTCCTGCCGTGCAGGGCCTACCTTGAGCTCGAGAGTCGAAGGCGAAGTCTGCAGGCGCTCGTGGAAAACGTCGAGCTGCTGCTCCCAAGCTTCGCTGCCAAAGTGCAGGAGCTGAATCACAGGCGGGTGGCTGGCGGCAGCTTGCCGGTGCTATGTGCGGTCAACACTTGGTCGTTTGGCTTGCACGTGTTGGGAAGGGATGATGAGTACTGTTTGTCAGACCTCATGAGTCTTCATGAGGCTCTTAAACACTGAATGAAGCAAATCAACGATGGCCAGGGTGGAGGATGTCCGGGCTGAGCTACAGCGGCATGTGCAGCTGCTGGAGTTCCTGGTGGAGAAGTGGCGATTCCAGGCGGGGTTGTGGGCCTGACAGCAATTGGAGGGGCTTTCCAATGACAGAGTTTGCACTTGAAGGGTAACGCGTTTTTGTGGATGGGTTTAATGGGAACCCAAGGGAACAATTTGGGGTTTCTGTTATTTTAAGCCCACCCCAGGCACCAATTTGGTTTTTGGACTTGAGGAGTTTTCCGGATCCCTTTTCCCAGGTGAACAAATCCATGTAAGAAAGACATGGTTGGGTACGTATCTCCCCATTTTTGGCGTTTATCCCAAGGAGGTGGCCACATTCCGCTTGGAGCTGAAGCAGAAGCTGGCACGCTCCGAGGACCTGACCTTGGTGGAGCTGGAGCAGGCGGCACGGCAGAGCTGCGACTTCTTCAAGTCCTTCCAGGACCGGACCGGGGAACTTTGAGTTTCGCCAATGAGAGAGGCATGGGAACTCCGAAATTCATTCTCACAAAGCCCAAGGGATTCGAGCACTTTCCATTTAAGACCTTGTCTCACTTCCATTTCCTCAAGGTAGTTTGGTGGGTGGGACCAATGCTACGGAAACTGACGCAAAGTATGTGAATGGCATAAAACATCCACAGTCGGAACCTCCTTTTTGTGAGCAACCCTGAGGACGATGGCCAGGGCACCTTCGACTTTTTGCAGCACTTCATGCGGGTGGGCTCCGTCTTGATCAACCCCTGCCTCAAGTATTTTGCAGATGCCATCACCACCGAGCTCGACGAGAGCAATGATTCGATGCTCTTGAACATAGACTCTTGCTTGCGAGAAAGCGGGCCAAAGACCTGGTCCGGTGCCTTTTATAGTCCTTCCCGTCCAAGTCATTCGTCCGTGTCTTGCAAACGTAACGATTTCAGCGTTTTTTCATGGAGCTCCTAATCTGGGAAAGGAGTGCCCCGGCTTGACAGACGGAAGCCGGAGGTTTGAGCTCGATCCGTTTTAGTCGCCGCTCCGATGTCCGTGAGGACTTCCAGGGCTTCTGCTCGGTGGTGCAGCGGTGCCACCGGACCCTGGGCTCCTTGGCGCGTGGCGAAACGGTGCCCCGCAGCCTGTGGCGCCTCTGCACCACGGCTTTGACGCTCACTGAGCCCAAGGTGCGGAAGGAGGTGAGTGCCTCGCATGGGTTGGGTCTGCTTTTGTTTGGGGCGCCCTTTTCCCGGCCTGTCTGTTTGTGGCAAACCGTGGGGGTTCCCGACTTTTCAGGAATTCATCAGAAAGGGGAAGTCTGGAGTGGGTAGGTCGACTAAGAAAAATATACATCCCCCAGTTGATTATCTGGCAGTTTGCAAAGGGGAGAGTGCCCTGACAACTGAAGAAAAAGTCGCACACTCCTCTTAAATCAATTAGGTGCCTGATACCATCAATTAACTTCAGAGGCAGAAGGGAGCCCCTGATTTGGCTTGTAGCGCTTCCCCCTTTGGGGAGTAAAAGCCTTCTTGTTGAAGCTCGTCCTGGTTGCTTTCTGCGGATGTAGGAGCCAGCGTGTAGAGAGCTTGTGTTGAAGGACCCTGGCCGAGGCCTCCTGGTGGAATATTTTTCATCTGACACAGCCGGCGTGTTGCTGGATGCCCTGCGGGTGCACAGGACCAGGGGGCACGCTTCAAATCAGAGACGCTGGGGTTTGCCAATCTTTGCATTCCGTTTTAAAAAGCTGCGCCTCACTGGCTTGTCCTCTTGCGGTTAGGCAATGTTCACAATGGTGCTTGTGGATCATTTTGTCACCTCTCCATGGGTTTTGCGGGTTTCGGTGCAAAACCGGGTGCAAGCCGCTTCGAGGATCGCTGCATCGCTGCAGAATTTGGAGATGGCTTTGCAGCAGAAGCGCTTGGACTGGGTGCTGGGCTCTGCCAGCTTCCAGCGGGCGAAGGTTGCGGCCGCTTCGGTGCTGGCAGCGGAGGTGAATGTGGCGGCGGACGCGGCCAGGTGCGGTCGAGTCACTGAGTCACCGTGCTGGAAGGCTAAGCTTACACACTTGAACAGAGCATTCGAGGCACTGAAAAGAATATTGCTTGCGGGACTTGCACATAATTTTTGAGAGCGTGGCTGTGAGAGCTGGGCAACTTCGGCCTTGGTGTCAGGTTGCCAACTTTCCGGGAGTGCGGCTTTGGAGATTTCGAGCCAGACCTGTTCCAGACCCTCGTGCAGAGGCCAGATGGGACCAACTTCCCATTGGCTCCCCCCCGGAAGAAAGGATTCCCCTGTAGAAACTGACCCCCCTTACTTAACCATGGGTTATTCAGTTCTGGCTCTTGGCCTTCTGACACTTGAGGAAATGGCGCTTTAAACGTGTCAAAATAGGCCCCCAAAAAAAGGCCTCGGTTTTCCTGTGGCTTTCAACCTAAGAAGGGTACCCTCGAAAAGCCACAGACCCAAATGGCTCTTGGGCACGCAAGAGCGCCAGGGTCTGCATTTTCGACTTCCTAGCACAGAAGAAGTTCGTGGGGCAGATGGGCCTCCAGGAATTTGAGGCGGCCCTGACAGTAGTCCGCCAGCGTCTGGAGGAGGATATCCCTGCATCTGGGCCAAAAGCAAGATCCGTGCTCAGCCAGATGGATGATTCTCTCAGGTCTCTGAACATGTGGCTATCAAATGCGGGACTTGTGAAAAGATAGCTGGTGACTTAAAGCCTCATGTGAATGTCCAACAGAAAGGGTTCCATAGAAAAGAGACATTTCTATGGTGCTGTGGATTCCCAGCTGAGGTAAGGCAAGCGCTTCTGGACGAGCTGCATCACTGTGCGGAAGTTCTGTCCGGCTTTCTGCGGATCGCAGTGGAAGAAGCGCAGTCAGAGCCCGCCCGCTCGGAGACTCCGGCGCAAACAGCATGGCTTTCCAGTTCGCCTGGGTACTGCGACTGTTTCGTTGGGAATCATATTTTACTTGTTGGCCGGGCAGAGCAAGGCAAGCTTATTCCTTCTGTCAGGAGACCTTGGTGCAGATTCTGCGGGACTTGACGTGGAAGAAAGTGAGGTTGGAGTCCTTTAACTTGGTGGCGGAGCACTTGCAGCTCATCCAGGCCCTGTTTGAGAGTATGGGCACCGGCAGCCAGCTGCTGCTCTACACCGTCGGCCAGATCTTGCAGGGGTCTTTGGTGATCGATGGCGGCAACGAGGACTTTCATTGCCGCTACAACTACGAAGCTGCAGCTGGAGAGGTGCATGTACCTTCAACCAGTCTTTTGGAATATTCCACAAGGAGCGGGCAACGTGAATTGAAGCAACTCGCAATTGCCTCTGTTGAATTGAATAATTTTGTGTTTGGCACCAAGCATGCACGGAACGGTCCAACAGCAGCGAATCTTGTCCAACGAAAAGTGAGCCAAGCAGTCAACTTGGACAACTTATCTTCCTCCGCTTACAAGCACAGTGTATTCTTCTTTTTTCCTGTCGCCGATGATCAGCTTCCAGTGCCACATGAGACTTGCAGATTGTTCCAGTCTTTCGTTCCTCCCGACAAGACTTGGAGCAACGCCAGCAACAATGTCGGTTTTGTTTTGATTTGAAACATTCCCCCTTATCCTGTTTAGCCGATTTAACAGCCCGTGGCGCTTGATGTAAGCAAGGTTTCCGTGCCGCGAGATCTAAACCTTGAAAGTTAGTACCTGGGATGCGCTTTCGAAGCTGTGCTTTTGAAAGGAAACCAGAAGGGGCTGAAGCGTTTTGGGGGTTCCAGATCTCGTTTTGACGAGATCCTTGGTGCGAGGAGTCTTATGAGCCTGGAGGGCTGGGACTCCAGCTCAGAGGACCGAATCGGCTGGAGACACGAGGGGCTCCACGGAATGGCTTGGGTTGTTTCAGCACCGCTGGCCCATTAAAAGCTTTCTGACAGTGCTGGATTCGGAATCACAGGGCTTCTTGGGCTTGGGCAAGGCTGGGCAAACGATGGTTTGCCCAGCCCGCAATTAAACGGGGAACCCGAGAAGGTTGCTTAAGCACCTATCTATATATATATATATTTGTATATATACATAAAATTCTACAAGGGGTTGGCCGGTTGGCTCATGTTGGGTGAGTGCAGGAGGCCCTGACTCTGCGGACCTTCCTGGAGCAGATGGAGGCGGTGGCGGCCCCCTGGGGCCTGGCACGCACCGGAAGCCAGCTGCACCGCGCGGGACACCCGGAGTTCCGCCAGCCCAAGGAGGACCAGGGGATGGGATTGGATGGGATTGGATGGGATTGGAAAGGGTCGACTAATTCCATCTTGGCATTGCCCGATCTTTTTTTCCCCAGGGGTTCCATTTTCAACGAAAGGGGAAGCTGGAAAAAATGGGATGCCGCGATCACTTCCAACCTTTTTGAGGGTTTGGGTCTTGGTTGGCCTTCGGCAAGCTGGCCCTTGGTTGAGCTAGGTCTGACCTGATGGCTCTGATTTGTACTGTCGTTTGGCTAGATACACATCATTTGTCGGCCTAAGCGAATTAATGTGGGAGAGTTAAAGTGGGACGCATGAACAGTACCAAAGGAGATGATATTGGGGACTAATGGGGTTCGGAAACACAATGAACATGTGCTGACAACTTTTCTGGTCCGCCTTGGGGACATCCGACCCAATTCCCATGCCAGTTCCGCATGGGGCGGCTGACCACCACGGCGCCTTTGCAGCTGCAACGCCTCGACTCCTGGGGCCAGCGGGTGCTCGCCGCTCTGGATGCCGCACCCCTGCTGGGCCTCGTGCCCCGAGGCGCCCGAGCTCTTTTTTCGATCGGTGGAACGCCATTTTCGAGCGCCAAGTGTCGTGGATCTGCAAAACGTGGGAACTGGGCTGACGTCGTTGTCATAAGCCTAGCTCGATCCACAGATTGCTCAACGTCTCTTTATTGGGCAGTTGCCAACATGGTCCATGGTGCTTCGGCAAGGAGGAAACCAGGAGCCTAGCAAGGATTGCTTTCTTGACAATCCTGCATTAGTCTCCCTGTCTGCGAGTATTGTTTGTGGTCATTGATGTGCTATGTGTTAAAGGATCGTTTGATGTTCATTCAGCAAATTCAAAGCCAACTGGCCTCGTCAGGTCTGAGAGGCAAGGCTTTGCAAGCTTTTGCACTTCCACTAAACTATACGTGCACAAAGTCCTTCCAGCAGGTGCATGTCTGGATAGTGAGCATTCTGTCACTTCAGAGTTCTTTGCATTGTCCTTTCCGCTAATTTGTCTCTGGCCAGGTCAGTTTCATGCCTGGCTGGCCGACCTGTGTGAGCAAGGCTTTACCCCGGAGGTGCTGTCCTCTCTGAGCGAGGGCCTGGGTATGTGGTGCTCCGAAAGCAGCGAGGAGGAGTTCCAGAAGAAGCTTTGGCCTGCTGGCATTGCCATGAACCAGCGCTTATCAGCTGAGCTTTGGCGCATTTGCGGCAAACGAGTTGGATCATTGCCGTACGTCACCTGTTTCAGATTCGGTTCTGCTCACTTCCTGAAAGTGCTGGATGCAAGTGCCATTGAGGGTAGTCAAGTGGGTGTGTCTGTTGTTGAGGGTATCCTTCTGGGTTGGTTGCTTCACAAAGAAACCAAAGTGAAGCCACCCATTCTGGGGTTGCCATATGTCATGTAAGCAAATCCAAGTGCTGAGGACGTTGCGCTGGAGGCTTTGCGCCTCTGCTGCCAGGGCCTCCAACTCGCACGACCGGCGACGCAAAGGCCGGCGCGGGGGCGCTACCTGCTTCGTGCGGAGAGTGATGAGGACTGAGATGTAAACTATACCCACCAAAGGCGGGTCCAGGTGATTCAAATTCATGCCCAAATCAAGCCAGTCCAGTTTGGCTGTCGCTCCCGTCTTAAGGAAGGAAGAGAAGGGAAGGGCAGGGAAGGGAAGGAATGGGAAGGGAAGGAATGGGAAGGGAAGGAACACACTGGTGCCTATACACGTATATATATATATATATGTATATACACATTCACATGTAAGGCATACATCAATAGACAGATGTGCGCGTGAGGAGCAGCTTCTGCTGGTGGCTCAGCTTTTCCTTCGCTGGCCCGGTGGTCCGCAGCGCCTGCCGCGGCCCTCGGAGCTGCTCTTTGGGGGGCCCGACGTGCTGCTGGACGAGGTGAAGGTGAGGGTGCAGAACCAATTTTGGCAGCTGAATCCGAGGAACCATTTTGGTAGACATCAGCAGCCCCCCCAAATTGGTTCAGGTTCATTGTCAGCAGTTTTTTGAGGGGGTGTACAAAGCTGTTGGTTGCCGGTTCACAACCATTTTGGGTTTCCCCACTCGGAGACACACCCATGTGAACCATGGGACACCCTGATAAATGGTTCGTGGACATCAATCCTCTTGTAGATATGTGTCAACAGCAGCCCCCGATCAAAATTCATATGTCAAAGACGGCCACTTGCTGCGTGCCAGGCTTTCCTTTGGCGTGCCGAGCACTTCCCAGATCTGCTCTTTGTGCTGGTGGAGCCCAGCGGCCTTCCACCGGAGGGCAAGAAGCACGTGGCAGACTGGCTCTGCAAGAGCGAGGCCGACTGCTTGGTGGCGGTGATCCTCACAACGCCTTGGCACATCCCAGCTTCAGCGCAGGTTCAGCAACTGGCACTGGCGCTGGATGGTCAGCTAAGGCAACTGTGGCGCGAGCGGAGCGCGGAGGTGTGGCTTTATCAGGGCGCAGAGCCGCCCTGGGGGGCCGGGCCATCCTCCGGGAAGAGCTTGTGCATCCAGCGCGAGTGCCAGGCCTTCGACTTGGATGTCATATCGTGCATTCTGCACGAGGGCTTTCAAGCTGGAGTCTTTGTGAAGGAGGCTGCGAAGGCGCTCCGCAAATCTGCTGAAGCTGGCAGGGGCAGCGCCTTGCACATCGACCTGAGCGCCTACAGCAACTTTCAAGCGGCGAAGGCCTTTCTGAGGCACCTGCTACTGTGCCAGGTTCTGCATGACCCGGCCACTGGACAGATGGTCCACCTGCCTCCCGGGATTTGCATCTACATGGAGGTGGGAAGAAAGGCAGGCAAGCGCGACCTTCATGCGTCGAGATCTTATGCCACAGAGGCCTTTCTGCTGGAGAAATTTCCCAAAGTGCCTCCAGACCAGCAGAGCCTGAACCTGTTGTACCCGATTCTGGGCCTGGTCAGTCAGGGTGCGACGCAGAACGTCATTGCAGCTCCCTTGCAATGCGGGGAGCGTCGCTTTGCAATGCTCAAGGAGGAGGAGGTGCCAGGGCTGAGCGAAATGTTTAAACCATCCCGGTCCCCTTGAAAGGGGAACCCAGAGGGTGTTGTTTGAAGAGTGATGAAAACCCTGGTTCAACTAGCGGGTTGGATCGCCCCGTGCGAGGTGCACTCAGTATCGTGCGGCCGTTGCCAGAAGGAGCCAGTGCGCGGACCATGCCATCAGTGCCAGGACTGCCCAAACTACAACCTCTGCCAGGCCAGCAGTTTGTTTGTTTTGCATGGGGCAGGTGCTCTTTGATTTGTTGGTTACACATCCGGTGCCAGGCTTGCTTCCAGAATGGCCAGCCACACCATGCTTCGCACCAGTTTCGACGCCGCGCTGTGACGGAGAGGTGTGCACTGGCGCTGCGCCTGATGCATGCATATCAGCAGGCTGGGACCAACGTGGCAGGGAGTTCAGTGTGGCGTGCCCAATCTTTGTGGACACCCCGTTTTTGAGTTGCTTCCATCAAAGACTTTCCGTTGCTGGCTTTGGCCTCTGGGTGTTGGGGGGCTTAACCCCTCTGTTGAACAGGGTAAATGACATGGGGGGTTTGTCTCTGACTTCCGTTTTGAGCCATTTTGAAGCGGGGGCCTTGCTTTCCAGCCCTTGGGCTTGGGCCTCAAAGTGAAGATTCGTCGGAGTTCTCAAGCTTTTTTTCGGGGGTGGGAGACCCCTGTAAGCCAGTATTTACCTACTTAGCAGTCGTTTTGAGACTGTCCTACTAAAAAGGAGCCAGTGGCAGGCTTGTGCAAGTAAGTGCAGTCCCATGCGACGGTTGCTTTTACGGTCCCATGCCACATGCCTCGTGCGAAATGCCAGAAGCTCAACAGGGAGGATTAAAGCACCTTGGGGTGGTCCCACTTCTTGTCCAAATCACTTTGGGGGCAGGCGCCCTCGAGTCATCCACAGAGCGCTGCACTGCAGAGGAGCACCCCCGGGATCCGGCGCGCCGGCTGCTGGACTTCCGCCCCCGAGAGCTGGCAGGCGCAAGCTGCGCTGCCACGCAGCTTGAGTGACAGATCCGGGAGGGGGTGGGTCAGGTGTGGATGGGCAGGTGGCACTTTAGGGGCAACTTGCAACTTGTTGCTTCTCAGTGATGTCAAACACATGCATGAAGTGTAAGTGTTTTGTCGTTGAAATCCTGTTTTCCCATAACTCACATAGTTTTTAATGGCCTCGCTGTTCACATAGATCAGGCATGGGCATGATGGGTCTGGTGTGAGGTATGTTGACGAGGAGGGTATTGACGTGCGGCGCTTCCCGGACCCGAGCGATCCTGAAGCAACGCTGCATCGCTTTCTAGCGCATTTCCAGCTGGAACAGGTGTTAAGCAAGGCCCAGCAGGAGCTTGCGTTGCGAAGAGTGTCCCTTCTGGCAGGACTGTGTTGAAAAGCTTGTTTGTCTCCGCTGCGGCATGTGTTGCGATGAAAGTATGCCAGATGTGAGCTTGAGCGATGTTTACAGCGGAGGATGGATGGCCAGCTCCATCCTCTTCAAAAGTGACACAGCTGGTGATGGCGATAAACGACTAGGTTCGCTCCTAGTTGAAAGTGTGGGCAATGGGTTGCGGCAGCTGAGCATGGGTGAGGAGCTCTGTCTTCACTTTGTTCCGACCTACACCAGGTGGGCCACATGTTTAAACCAAGCTTGCTCAAACAGCTTCCTCCTTTTGGTTTCCTTTTAAAGGGGGCCCAGGGTCTGGTCATGTCAACAGATTCTTTACAACCAACTCTGATGCCAGGCAACAGCAAGAAGACTTTCAGATCTTTGTTCCGAGCCTGGCATGGAATCCAGAGCTTCCCAAGCAGAGCATTTGCCCACGCGGCCCAGACTGCGCTTGCAACACGATTCGGCGGAGGCTGCTCAATGATTTGCCCAGAAAGGTCCTGGTGGCAGATGCATCAGCTGCCAGCTTCATGTTGCTGGAGTCGGCCTTGGAGGATGAAAGGCAAGGAATGCAGGCATTGGCCTGTGCCATCGGGGTGCCAATATCTTGTGTGGAGGCGGTTTTGCGGGAAGAAGGCTACGTGCTGACACGCGACTTCACCAGCAACTTGCCTTTCGAACGACGAATTCAAAGCTGCGCCAGGCAACGTGTTTGCTTTTTGCTTTATTACTGAAGCCAAGCCAAACTTCTGTTGCATCATTCGTCATGGCATCGGAAGAATCTGAGCATGGCGTTCTGGTCAATGTATCTTGTCCATGGCCACTTGTCAGGGCTTCTTGAATCTTTTTTTTGGGTGAGTTTTCTTTTGTCCCCGCCACAGCAAGTTGCCTGAGGCAAGATCCTCGAGCTGCTGGCACGCTGGCGAGGGCGCTTCCCCGCGATTTTGGTGGGGGAGAGCGGCACGGGGAAGACAAGGGCGCTGCAGCTGCTGACACGGCTGCTGTTGGAGTCCCAGGAAGTGAGGCCCAACTTGCCCTGGGAACCTTGGTGCGCGTGTGGCTCTCTTTCCTTTGGATTTTTGAAGGGAAGGGTTTGGTGCTTTGAATGGAAACCAATGCATCTAAGGAGATAAGACTGTTTGATGTTTCTTGCCGGGGGCGTGTTTGTTGATTGGGCTTTGGACCGCCGCGGCCGCTCTCAACTCATGATGCATGTTTTTGTTTTTTTCCTTGGTCGCGGCGGCCTTCCGCTTTGCTCGTGTCTGCGCCAGGAACTCTTCGAATTCATTGGCAACAGGCTCCGGCAGGCCAAGTTCGGAGGGCGCGACACTGGAAATGAGATCACCATCGACGACTCCCCCGATGATCCCGTGGTCCTGCTACTTGATGCAAAGCCGTGGAAGCTTCTGGCGGAACCAAATCCGATAGTCTGGATTGGTGGTTTGGGATGTGAAGGCCTAGCTTTCCAGAGTGAACTGGGGATTCACCCCTCAAAGAGACCCTAAACGGGTTCTAGTGAAACAGTTGGCAGCTTGCGCCAAAGGACAAATCTGCGTGTAGCATCCGAAGACAAGAGCCCGTTCAACGTCTTAAACTTCCTATCATCTAGCAGCTCCGGCTCCAGTTCCCGGCTCAGGGCGGTGGACGAGGCGAAGAAGGCGTTGTTGGAGCAGGGCTTCACCTTGCAAAGCTTCCAGGAAGCGAGAATCAGTGGGGATTTCTGACAACAACGTGGGCTGTTGAGGTTCTCATGTGTGTATGTATTTGTACATATATATATATATGTATAAAGCGTAGAAGCTAATGAATACATCCAACAAACAATGGATAAGTAAGTGCGCACCATCACGCTTTGATATAGGTGTATCCACTTGCACTTTTGCCGTTGGTGTTCAGCGCCTTGTTTATCGGCTAGGAGCTGCTGCGGAATGAGAACCTGTACGCTCCGCGCGCAGTTTCTGAGATGGCAACTTGGCAATGGACACTCATGTGGAACCTCCTCAAAACGGTTGGTGAACGTAGACCCATATCTAAATGATGCACATTGAATAACCTTTCATTACAATGAACATCCACTTGTCGATTCAGGCAAGCCCCGTGCACTGCATTCGTGTGTGTCCTTTTTGAGGATAACCATTTCAGCTTGGTTTAGAGGAAAGCAGGCAAACCGGAAGCCATTCTTTTGGGTTCTCTATCTGTATTTTGACACACATTTTGGACATATGTTGGTTCCCCTATGTTGCCAAATTTTGGGTCCTTTTTTTTGAGTGACGATGCCATGGGGTGCACGAGCCCAGATACCCCAAGAATGGGACAATGAATCTCCATGGCTCGGGTTCCTGTTTTGAGTCGTGCCAAGGAGCCTTTGGTCAGTCGCGCTGAGCTACTGCAGTGGCTGGTGGCCAGGGTCCGTGACTCCCCGCGTTTCGATGTCGGACTGCCTCTCAGCTCGGAATGCTTGCGAAGTGCCAAGCCTTCGTTACCCTACTCTGGGTCTATTAACGTGACATCCTGGAAGGGAAACAGAGCTCAAGAGTCGAGACATCCTCAAACTGTTCACCGCGCAACCTCAGGTTCCACTTCATGGTGCGCGGGGGCGAGTGCCACCAGTGGCGCAGCCTGAACTGTGCGGCGCAAACTTCGGAGCGGGCAATGGACAGCCTGGCGGTGCTGCGGGCGGCGGCGGGCGAGCAGCCAGAGGAGATCCTGTGTCCGGTTGCCAGGGGTTAATATTGCGGTTTATGTTGGTTTACATGGTTTACAGGGGTTCAGGTGGGTTTATATGTTACTTGGTTTATATGGATTATGAAGGCGATTGTGGGTGTGTCTCCAAATGGGGAAGCCCACACAATTCGAAGAGAGGCCTGAGTGGGTGTCAACTACGCGTAAAACTAGCTTTTTCCTTGACGGTAAACAAGCAAATTTCAGGTCTGTTTGAAAGGAACTCCATCGCATGACGCTCCTAGTACATTTAGTAATAGAATCATAGTTTCAGAGTCCTATCATTTGTTTTTGGCTGTCAAACTACAAGCATTTAACATCATTCGCAGAAATTGTGCAACATTACTTGAACAACGAAAAGCACATGCTCGGGGAAATGCCCTTCCTAGGAAATGAACACAGAGATACACCACCCTGACGAACAACACAAATCCACAACAATCAATATCACTGGCACTTGCATACTTTAGTTTGGGCGAAAGTAGCATGCACTGGAAACAGCGCGAATACAAGGAACATAGCGATAATGAGAAAGCTTTTGCATGGGAGAGATCCACTAGGAGAATGGCCAAATCTGACAAAGGTATTGGCATGACCAAAGCATTTCCCACAGCACTTAGCTTTTTTGAGTTTTCGGCGAGTTTTTTTTTGGTTTCTGCACATGGAAGGTGGCATGTCCAACACATTTTCCTCAGGACTTTGTATTCAAGGTTTTGGATTTTGCAAGGAATGCTTAGCAAATGGGTCATGTTTCTCGCCTTAGCAAATGGGATGCCCTTCAAGAATGCTCGAACACATGCACATGAGGAACACTTTGTTTTCATGTTCATCAGAATCACACTTGAGGGAAGCCCCAAAAACCATTGGTTTCTGAATTCAACATGGGTGGGTTTTAAATCTGAGTTTCCCGTGCGGTTCCTCTGGGGAGTTGGTGCCCTCTCTTGATTGACGGGAAACCAAACATGAGCGCATCACTCATTTTGAAGGGTCAATTTGAGTGCTTGGAATAGCCTGAAACATGGCTGGTGAACGGTGAACGTCGATCCCACCATGCATTTCTGATGTCCACGAAAGGGCTCCCGATTCAAACTCATACTCAAGTCAGCTCTTGCCAAAATGCCAGTTCAGTAGATGGACGTCGTTTTCCCAGTCAAAATCACACCTACCAAAGTGCGACATGTGAGATGGCACGATTTTGACAGGGCTCAGCTGGCAAAAGGATATGTTCCAAGTAGATCTGGACCCTTCTTTTTGGTGAGTTGACAAAGGGAAACCGCATTGCAGGTTTGGCAGACTTTGCCGTTTTTTGGAGCTGCGCGGCTTGGACCCTTGCAAATACCCTTCAGACCGTTTGCTGGGCACTTGGATTGATTTCATGAGGGGCTTCGCGCATCGCCATGCCAAGTCACCGCCCAAGATGAGCCATGCGTAGGAGGAGGCGACAGCGGCTGCCACGCTGGAAGTCGCACTTCGCGCTGTGGCAGCACTCCCGCCGGAGCCGTTTCTCTTCAAGCTACAGGCGGGGCGCTTGGGGCAATTTCTGCGCTAGCTCCTCCTATAGGGGCTGTTAGGTCCGACTCGCGTGAGCTTGTTTCATTAGCCTTTGGTGGCTTCGATCGGTTGGTTAGGGATTTGAATGAACGCCGCAGCTTTTGAACTGATTCAAACCACCAAAGGGTAAGTTGGCCAAAACATATGCCCTCCAATGTCCGGCTCAGCGCTGTCAGATCCACGCCGCTATGACTGCAGAGGAAGTGCAGGCAAGCTCTGGGCGAGTGACATGTCCATTTGTAAAGTTCATGGAGTTGGTGGCTTGATGCTTTGGGGAATTCTCAGCACCGGGATGAATGACAAAGGTTGGTGGCCACCTGAGTGACACATGATGATCGTGTCATGGATGAATCGCTTGGAAGTGAATGAGGAATCATTGGCATCGATTGCAAAGTGGTTGCCAGGATTGACCAGAATGAGTCAAAACAGCAAACGACGGCTGCACACTGCTTGTTTACAAGATTAGCTAAACCGCCAAGCCATTGTTCAAACATGCAGAAACTGCTAGACCGTCAACGGTGCAAATGTGATCTGCATTTGGAGGGCAGTCGCATGATCAAAATGAGCGGCAGCCTGCAGCTTATCACTTTGGAGGTTATGGGGTGGGCCCCAATTGTCTCTTGATGTCATTGTAAGGCTTCGGGGAAGTGTTCGTCATGACTAAACGCCATAGCTGGGAAAAAGCCGCAAACGGCCTCGCGAGGAGCAGCTCGAGCCGGCGCTGCGTGCTTGCAAACGGGAGCCTCAGCTCGTGGTGGTGGCTTTCTTGGATGAGGCCAGGGCTCTTGAGGGAAGGTACCCGGGTGAGAGAGTTCAGGATAAGGTTGGCTGCAGGGCACTTGCCGGCCCTAATTAAGTTGTCATGTCTGGTCCAGGGGCTTGCTCTCGCTGCCGGGATGGCCGGTGTAAGAAGAATTCACCCCCCGAAGCCTTGCGATCTGCCCGCCAGGTGAACACCTCCTCGTGCCTGGGCTTGGTGAAGGCCATGTTCTGCGACAGCCTGCTGGGCACATATCCCAACCTCTTCCTGGTGGCTGCAGCGAACCCGTACCGGGAGGAGGCCACAACGGAAGATCTGGTGGTCCGCGGGAGCAGGACGGTCATGAGGGACTTCTTCCAGGCGAGCTGATGGGCATTGCTTGAAATATGCAAACCGCTGTTTTCGGCGGCACAAGAAAAGCGCAGTTTAAAGCGACCTTTAAACGTAGGCCCCCTGAAACCCTGAATTTTGCTTGAGATAGCCACATCTTCTCTTCTTTGTCCGTGATGGGTCGCGCTCCCTTCGCTTCCTTGCAGGTGCACCCTCTCCCGCCCTCTTTTGACCCCTACATTTGGAACTGGAAGTCTCCCATGGAAGCGGACGAAGAGCGATACGCCCTGCTCTTATTGCGGAAGATGGCAGACCAGGAGGGCATCGAGATGCAGCAAGAGCCTGGCCCGATTTTGTATTGACCGGTTTTGCGTTCCATTGCTGCAGCTTTTGAAGCAGGGACCTTGGACTTGCGCTTTCATCTCCTAAGCCCACGAACCGCTCTGACCAGTGGCTGCGCATGGGTAAGAGTCAACAGCACCTCACAGGCCAGAGCATCCAAGGACGATGCCCTGCGCTTTGCTTCTGCGATTTCTGATGCGCAGTGCTTCATGCGGGACACGTTGCAATCCAAATCTGCCGTTTCCCAGCGGGATATGATCCGCGTGGTCCGCTTCCTGATCCTTGGAAAGCATGCATTGCGACACGCATTTTGAGTTTAATTCGCAAAAGCGGCAGAGGCCGACCCTACACGGAACCCGATTGTCCCCGAGGATCGGAGACATGGATCCATTTCCTACAACCATATCTGCAAGGTCCACAAAGACCTCAGGCCCTTTTGCTTCTTTGCCTTTGGGTCGAATTTTTCATCCCAGAGTGACAATCCGAGGAAGTTCTTCCGGCAGCGGAGCTTCACGGCTCCGGCGTGCCGGCGCAGCGGCACGGCGCAGGCCCTGCTGTTGTCCTTCGGAGTGTGCTACTATCTGGGGCTGAACAGCGAGCAGCGGCGGCAGTTCGCGCACATCACACGGCGGCATTTTGAGGAGCGTTGCAAAGAGCTCGGAGAGAAGTCTTGGGATGGTGCCATCATTTGAACAAGTCTCCTGTCCACTTCCATGATTGTTGGAAAGAGGGTATGGGTGGGTTTGCTTCTCTTTAGTTGGCAGGTGTTCCTTTTGGTTTGCTTTCAAACCCGATGCTCTCTACGCGTTCCAGCAGCCCATCTTGCCTTTTAGCTTTGCTTGCAGGCCATTGCAAGTGACCCCACGCAGGAGATCTCAACAGAAACATTTGAGCCCCTGGATTTGCCGGAAGTGTTGGCCAAAGAGATGGATTTCTACATGAGCCACGTGGTGCTGGACGATTGTATCGCCGTAACTCGCGCGCTCAAAGAGAATGTCTTCGCGGTGGTTGTCGGCGTTGAAACCAACATCCCGGTCATGATTGTCGGCATGCCCGGGACCGGCAAGACTTTAGCGGTGAACATTGCCACCAGCATCTTGCGCGGCAGCGGTGCAGTGCCGCTCTTTCGCGATTTCCGAGATGCAGCTCGGCACTCGAGTTAGTGCTTGCTATTTGGTTTCTGATGGTCATGTTTGGCCATTGTGTGCCAAACAGAAGCATTGCTGCAAGGTGGCAAACTCAGTCTTCAGCCTCTTGCTTCAAATGAGTAATGCCTTTGTGATTTCAGTTGTGTTTGCAGCAGATGTGACCAACAATTGTCGCAGGAGTTGGCATGACTCTCCCTTGTTTGCAAGCAATTCTCGCCGAGCGAATTTGTGTTCGAATTTGTAGCTTGAGTAGTTGGGGCAGTGACTCCCAGTCCTTTGCCATGCTGCCATCCTTGGTTGCCTCTGTTCCCAGCCACAATCAGTGTTTGTGCCTGAGGGTATCAATGCTCCAAAGACAGCACATCGCGGCAAATCCACGAACTTTTTGAGAGCGCTCTGCGTGCGAAGAAGCGCGCAGCAGACCGACGCTGCCCTGTTGTCTTCATCGATGAGGCTGGACTACCGGAAGAGAGGATGGTGACTCGGCATGCAGACGCAATGAAGAAGGTCGATTTGTTCTTGAAGCTCTGCACTCAAGGGCCTCACAAAAGGGTTGTTTTGTGCATGAATAGAATGGCTGGCGCTCAGGAGAGCTTGAAAGCCATCCACTATTGGATTGATCAAGGCGAGCTTTTCTGCTGCATCCTGGCAAACAAGCCACTGGATGCTGCAAAGAGGAACCGATGCCTGCAAGTGTTCCGTGATGAATCCGATGGTGAGGACTTGAAGGTCCTGGCATCAAAGTGCCTTGGTGTTCCCCTGCAAGATCCCATCTCGCAATCCATTGTCAAGGGCTTCTGCGATGCGTTCTGCGAGATCTCCAAAGGGCACAGAAACCAGTCCTTGGGCATGTTCCACCTGCGAGATTTCCACCATTGCTTGAGGCTGCCTGGCTGACAATGGGTCTTTCGCAAGGGAAGACCAGAAGGTGAATGAGGGTATGGCTATCTTCAAGCCACAACTCTTGGGTGCACTGTATGGCAAATTTGCCTATGCTTGGAACAATATCATGGTGTGAACTGGCCACAAGACGGCTACCTATTTAATCTGGACTTGCGGCCTGATGTCCCTATTATTGTAACCCTCGTGCCTTTTGGCAAGGAATATTAAAAAACAGAAGCCTAGCTGGTGGAGGATACACGCTCAGAACATGTTTTCAAGATGCACATGTTTGCCCCCACCCCCCGCTGCAAAAAAGTCGCCAGCCAGTTTTTGTGCAAGGGCGAACTAGCCCTCACTTTCTCTTGTCAAACACAGTTTCTGATTCTAATATATTGCTATGGTACCGTCATGGGGTAGGGATTGTGCTTCAGTTTCGACATGTTTTCCTTGCTTCTTGTGGGCTACGGCACGACTTTCTCTTGCTTCCCACATCACTTGAACTTCAATGATGGCAATGAACTCTGATGGTGTAATGGATTGACATACATGACTATCACACATCAATCACCCCTCGACAAGTTTTCACATGTGGAGTCCAAACATCCCTCTGTGATTCTTTCAGGTACTTGGACCGCAAGGGGCATGTCAAGGGCGGCTCGGTCTCGGGAAGCGCGGTGCTCATGAGCCTAGAGCGTAATTTTGGAGGCCTCCGCATGGAGGAGCGCGGGCTGCATGTCGACATGATATTGAAAGTGCCAGGGGTATGAAATGTGTTCGGGGACCCGTTGATGGGCATCATTTACATCGGGATTTATGTCCACCACCCCCTCCCTTTTTCAGGGTATTTCCCATTGACATTCATAGCCAAATGAGGATCGTTGTCAACATATCCCGATTGTCCATACATCGGGTTTTCGTATCTTTTGACTGCGACCCAAGTGAAGCCATCATTTGGGAATGAAATCAATCAAATCAAGCAGCTTGCTTACATCCCCGTTTGAGGGATCTGGAGGAAGCATTGCAATTTGCTTGTGTGGCAAGTGCTTACAACATCCGTGCAACCCTTGAGAAGCTGTTGCTGAAATTTGTGAGCGCTTGCGGCGATCTCGCGAGGACTTCCAGGAGCTGGCGGAGATTTTCTTCAAGCACTTGGAGCGGTGCACAGGCGAGAGCCTGCCGCGTCGTTTTGGTGACAAGACTGGTCTGATTCGTTGTAAATGCCGGCATGCGCACTTCCACTTTGGGAGGAATGGGAGATTGATATCAACCAGCCTGTTTTTGCTTCGGATCCTGAGTTTCAAATTCTTTGTTGCGGTTTCAGGGTCACACCTCTGCAGGTGGCCTGGTCTCGAAGCCAGACGCTGCCTTGCGATCTCCCCTGGACGTGATCCAAGAGGCCCTTGAGGAGTGCAGGGCTTTGCTGAGCTCTGGTTGGACACTTTTGGACTGGGATGGGAATTGCCAGTTCATGCCAATGCCAATATTTGTATGCGGGTCCCACAAATGTCCAACGTGGCATTGCCAGCTTCGTTTCGAGCAGGATCTCCCAGACGCGGAAGACTTCGAGCCCTACCGCTACAAGCTCATCATCGACGAAACTGGGGACCGGTGTACGTTTGTGTGTCAACTTGTTTGTCAACTTGTGTGTGTGTGTGTGTGTCATTTCAGTTTGCACAAAGAGCCAGTGATCGCAGAACGATCCAGAAAGCATATGAACTACCTTCCCCTGGGAAGTACCACGTTCACTGAGATGCCTGAGTCGCAGGACGGGACGGCCATCCGCGCGTTGCAGTCGATTGGCTTGCTCAAGGATGCCCGTGTGCTTGAGGTATCTGACATGGTGGGAGACCAAAGCCAGCTTCATCGGAGTCAAGTGGTCAACGAGATTCGACGCAATGCAGAGAAGCCTGGCGTGTGTGTCATTGTGGACTTTGATGAGATCTTAGATGGATTCTATGACTTGTTGAACTTGCGCTTTCAACGCATCCAGTTGGAAGATCGAGCTGCCTTTGCAGCAACAATTGCAGCAGGGAGTTATTCCGTGCTGGCGCCTGTGCATCCGCATTTTCAGCTTGTTGTGTGCATCAAGGCGGCCGATCTTCCAAGCACGCCTTTGCCCTTTCTTAACCGTTTTGAGAAGTTCTACTGCAGCCCTGCGGATTTGGCCGTACGCACAGCCAGCCAGCTCTGTGGCGGTCAAATCAGCCGCGATGTTCTGAAGAACTTCTTAGTTGGAGCTGCAGGTGACCGGCTACATGACCTGGTGCAGCTGCTGGGTCCTGCGAGCCTCGTGGGCTATCAGCCCGCCACCTTGGGCTCAGCCATCAACGAGGCGCTGCCCGGCGCGGCCGAGGCGTTGGAAGCCCTGGCGGCCGCGTGGCACGGGCGCGAGGAGCAGCGAGCCGCTTTGGAGATGCGGCCGCTGCCGCCCCGCCTGGCGGAGGCCTTGGCATCGCATCGCCGAAAGCCCAAGGCAGGGGTGCACCTACGAAACATGTAACGATGGTCGGAACAACCGGTCGGTTTTCCTTCTCAGGGCTTTAACACCTTGTGCTCAAGTTGCCCTTACGTCTTACGTCTTCGGGTGGGGTCTGGCTGTTTACACCCATGCAGGCAGCAAAGGTCTGCATGGGCCTAGAGAACGCGGGCGCCAGCTGCTACCTGGCCAGCTGTGTGGTGCTGCTGGTGGCTCACCAGTGGCTAAGATGGGATGAGGCCTCAGATGAAGCCTTGGCCCAGGCCCGAACCACAACATGGCTGGTTGCCACCCCGAACCTCCCCACACAATGTCAACAAAGTGGAACTTCTGCATACAGGAACCAGGCATGTGTAGTGTTTCCCATCGAACCCCCACAGGCCATCATGAGAGATTCGAATCTCTTTTCTGGGGAGCCCCTTTCCGGGTTCCAATGTGAATTTGAAAACTGAGTGTAGGGTTGCGCTGGCGCTTTCAGGAGCTCCGCGATGTGATGAAGCACTCGCAAAACGAGGTGGTGCAGAAGGAGCAGGTCATGGTCTTGGAGAAGGAGCTGAAGCGCTTGGACATTGTGGAGGGCGGCAAGCAGGACCATCTCATTTTGCATTGATCTCCATTTTGTTCTTTGCAGAATGGCCTGGTCGGATTGGGTCTGGAAGGGTCTTTTCTTTTTATGCGGAGCATTCAACCAAAGTGGGGCCCTCCCGTTGGAGCCCGAAACCGTTTTTTTCTTTGCACTGGCTTGGAGCTGGGGTGTTACGCCCAGCCCGAATGCCTTCCAGGGTTCCTTAAATCTTCAAAAGTCTCCAGCAGGGTAGCTTCAGCGCGATTCTCTAGATGGTTTCAACATCACCTTTCCAAAACACATGCTATTTTCAGTTGAGTTTCTCTTTGGGGTGATGTTTGATTGCAGGTGGGGATATCAACGGAGCCTTGCTTTGACCACCCTGTTGCGGAAATAATGAGGCCTCAAACAGGGCTCCTACACTTTTTTGGAGCTCCTTTTTTGAAAGCGATCCGACGAGCACGGAACCCAAAAAGTGGGCAAAAGGCTCGCGCCGCCCAATTCAAAAAGAACGCAGATCATTCAAATTCAGAGATATGAGCATCTTCGAATGATGATTGACCGACAAATCAACACATCTTCAGCACTCAATGCTGGCAGCGATTCACCTATTCAACAATTCTATTGTTTGTTTCAACTTGAGGGTTCACCAGTGCACCGTCGGGTCACTTTGCCACTTTTACAGTCTGTTGTGTTTTGGGATGAGCCGTGGGGGTTCGAAGTTCGAGGAAGACGCCGTGGCCACCTTGGAGGGGCTGCTGAGCTGCTGCGGCGGCCAGCCCCTGGCCCTGAGCGGCGCCACCTGCGCAGTCTCGTCGCCGGAGGCGGACCGACTTCCGGCGCAAAAGGCAACGCCGGGGGCGGACTTCGTGCTGCGGGTGCCCTTGAATGCCAGGCCGAAATGGGGTGGGGGTGGTGTTGGAATGTTGGGGTTTTGGTCTAGAACCCCCCTTTGAAGTAATACAATTGTTATGGGGATGGCCCAATCTGGTATCGCGGAAAGGGTTATGATATGTATGTATATATATATATATGTTCATGGCGGGTGGGTGGGTTGGTGGGTTGGTGGGTGGGTGGGTGGGTGTGGAGGAGGCAAAGCAGCTAGTCTCGGGGCAGTTTTGAAAAGCGGGACAATCTCTATGGAAACTCAGAGATGACCTCAAAATGGGTGCTCGCTTCACTGATACACCGCCCCTAAAATGGGAAACAGAGACCCCTGTTTGGGTAGTGGTGAGCATTTTTTGGGCCATCCACTCAGGAAGTAAGGCCCCCCCATCAGGCGCAAGGGGAAGGGCAAACCCCGTGAGGCCACTGCAGTCGCTGCTCAGAGAGGAGGTTCTTGTCTCCGTGGAGGACTGCGAGGTGAGCTGAAAAATGCTTTTTGGAAGTCAGTTCTGTCAGAAACAGAGGGAGCCCCAGCCGCGGCTTTGGTTTTCTTGTCTTTTCTTCAGGTCCACCAGCTTTTGGCGCACTCCCCGGATCGGAGGTAAGCCCAGCTCTCTGTATAGGGGAGGACGAGAAGTTGGGGCCCCCCAACTAGTATGGTGGTGGACCATTTTTTGGGTGGTCGAAGCCAAAGAAAACAGCCTGTTTCGTGGGCTTGTATTTTGAGAAATCTGGATATGACATTTCACGGATGTTTCTCAACATAGTGGTCCCTAAAATGCTTGGGTTCTTTTGGTTTTCTCCTAAAACCCTCAAACAATGTTTCCATCATTTAGAGTAACTCGCAACTGGTTTAGGAGCCCTTCTTTTGAGACCCGTTTTACCGGCGTGAATGTCTCATGCCCCCTTGAGGAAACAGGTATTTTGGTCCACGAATCATATTGCGGTATGAACCTTCCATAGTTGGCTGTATGAATATTATCTATCATTTACGGTAGTAACGGATGGCATCAGGCACGCTCTTGACTACATTGGTTTTGCACCCAGCTCTCCCTTGGCTTGGGGTGGTGGAAGCCAACTGGGAAACAATTAAACTTGGGTGGATGAAGGTAAATCCCAGCTAGAAATCGGTGCGCCCGGCCTTGCTACTCTGATGAATATATATATATGTATTTCTCAGATGAGCAGGGCACAAGCTCACGTTTGCCAGTTTGGAAGGTTCCACCTAGAATCTGGGTACAGCAAGGCATATCCTCAACCAGTGAAATTTTGTAGAACCAAAGTCAATGGGCGCTTCTCAGACTGGGCCCTGTCATAGGTGGAGACCCCTCAGGGCCCCAAGCGCTTGGCCTCGGTGCTCCGCGGCAAGCAGCGCCGCACGGAGGAGGAGCTGCCCCCAAAACTGCTGCCTTTGCACCTGCGCTGCGCTTGGGCATTCTTTTTGAAGGCTATCTTCTTGTTTCCACCTTCATGTTTGCTGTTTCTGTTTCTTTTTACTAGTTTGCAGTATTTCCGTCAGCAGGAAACCGCTTCATTTGCAATTGGAGCTTCCCCCATTTGGAGACAGCATTATTTGTCTGGAGTAGGTTGTTTGCGATGTAGAGCACTGCCCATTTCAGTCTGGGGTGTTGACTCTAGGTGTCTGGAGCGATGGAGCCGCAAGGGAGTCTCGATGCAGAAGAACGATGCGCACCTCGCTGTCCCCTTGACGGGTCTCCAGTTGCCGCTGTTGCCTCCGGAGCGTCAGAGCTTGGCAGTGCAAGAGCTAGAGATTTGGAGCTACGATCTCCGCTCCTTCATTGTGCACATGGGAGGCTTGCATTGCGGACATTATGTGGCATATGTACGATCGGAAGAGACTTGGTATGAGATCAATGACGCGATGGTGAGGGAGATTCATTCTCAGGAAGCTGCTCGCAGGGCTGGAGATGCCTATCTCTTGGTCTACGAACTTGTGTCATATCAAGGCTTTGTGGCTCTGGAGAGCCTCACCTCGGTGCAGACAAGCAGCTTGGATGCAGGAAGCAAAGTGAAGGCTTCAATGCACTGGCCAAATGGAGCACATGCTGTTCAAAAAGTAGCGGCTGTTCAGAAATGACATCGTTGCACAAGCACAGGCAATTTCCATTGAGAGCAAGACGGCTGCACAGAATAGCCCGTACATTTTAGCTTCCTCAAAAACCACCCATCCTGCTATTTGGGCACATTTTTAGGAACTACAGGTTATCTTCCGAGCTCCATTTGTGGGCCCGAACCTCCTCTGGGCCGTGCCCCGTTTGCCTTGGGAGGCGCCGTTATGTGTAGCGGCAATCACCCGTGTTGCAGTAGGACAGCCCAGCAGCAGCTTACGCCACGTCACGTGATCCCCGAAGCCTGCATTTGCTCCTTCTTCTTTTCTCTCTTTGCTGTAAGTCTTATTCAAGCAATGCCGGTCTCTGACCTATGCAGTCCTAATAACTGATGTCCGGCCTCGCTCCCCTCGTTTCTCAGGTCCTTTTCCATTCCTTCCATTCCTGTTGCATAAAAAGCTGCAATCCAAGAACACAGGACATTGAAACCATCACGTCCGTACCCGTTTCATTTCTGTTTCCATAGCTGGCTCTGTGGCAGATTCCTGATTTGAGTAGCAGTTCCAGACTATCTTGTCTTCGTGCTGACGAGCAAGTAGCATAATGCCTGAAATGGCAGCTGGTCCAAATTTGGAAACCAACAGGCGGTTCTTTAAAGCTCCAATCCTCGGACCTCCTCCCAGTTGCCTACACCCAAATCCAATAGACCAAAATCGGGATCGGTGTTCTGGGGGGAGGTAGGTGCAGCTCAATGAAAACTGGGCAGGTGGTTGCTCACCAATTAAACGCTCGCAAAGCCGCAACATTTGGGCTTCTCCGTGGCCTGGGCCCTCTTTAACCTTAGCTTCCAAATGAGAAAATCAATCAGCAATAAACAAGAGGAACTAACGAATCCATAGGTGGATTCTACATGAAAACTGAAGCCTGGAGTAATCTCCTCCCCTGTGACCAGCCGCATGCGCTGTAGGCTGCCCAGGAAAAACAATCTCCTGCTTTACCCTCCCCATTCGCTTCAAGAGTCCTTTGTGTTCAAACCATGGAAAACGGGTGGTTTCTGCGAAGAGGGATGGGTCTCAGAAATATTCCCTAGCCCCTCCCCCAGCCCCCCATATGCATACGCCTTGGAGGTCCATGTTTGTCTCTCAGGCGCGACTCGGCGCCAGCGGGCCCTCTGCGAGGCCGCGGCCTGCGTGGCGCTGGGCGCGGCGCAGCGCCTGATGCAGCTGGCGCCTTCTGAGGCGGTGCTCAGCCATCTGAAGCTCGGCGAAAGGGCACGGCTTAAGTTCTGCGCGCCGGGCTGGTAGTGAGCCGCATGTTTTTCCATCATGTCAGATGATATGCGACAGTCAGTGTTTGCTTCTTGTATATTTGTGTCTTGTGGGTTTCTGGTGCTCTTCAGCGTGTGCACTCGCTCATCCTTTGGCATGCACATGTGTGGTGCTGAGTGGGCTCTTGAGCGGGCGCGCTTGCCATTTGGCAGGCGGGTGTGCTTGTCAAATGGCAGGCATGTGTGCAGAGCTGAGCGTGTGCTCTTAGAGCGGGTGTGCTTATCATTGGCAGGCATGTGTGGAGTGCTGAAAGTGCGGTTTTGATCACTCGCCCCAGTAGCCTCAGCAAGGCCAAAAGCGCGAAAGCAACACTGCGGGTCAGTTCCAGCCCGGACCTTATCATAAGGCTAAGTTGAAAAGCCTTTGAAGCCATCTTGGCAAAACCGCAGGTCCATGGGTTTGTTCGCATGTGTTGCAGGTTGCCAAGGATCTTCCCTAAGCTTTTGCGTGATTTGTGTTTTGCGCTGAGTCGCTGGAAAGCAAAAGGAATGCTCAGAGTCGAGGGATTTTCGGTTGTGACCTCAACTGCACCGGCCCTGGTTCCGTTCAAGGGGACTCATTCCCAAACCCGAGAAATTGAATCGAGAGGGAACCAGTGCAACTATAGCCTTGGGAGGGTCATGTCCCGTCCTGTTAGATTCCTGGGTATTCAGGCCCAAAGGGTTGCTGAGTGATGTGTTTATCATTTTTTAAGGAGCCAAGAGAAGAAGGGGAGCAAAGTAAAGCATCAATTCGCAGCAGCCAAGCTTCAGGCCGCGCAAGGCGAAGTGACATAATTCTTACGGGCATTGCATGCTTGCTGTTTGTTTGGCATTCTTGCAACTAGTGAAGGGACAGTATTCGAAACTCCCAGGACTTCCTGAAGCTAACACTACCCCAATCAATCTTCATAATCCATTGACACTCTTTGTGATTTGAAGCGGGATAGTTTGTTTGACCAGTCGGTGCCAGCACTGCTCGGCCTTGGCAATTGGTCGGGATGTATTTTTCCCGATTTTGTTGACACTGTTGCCTCGTGGAGATTGGCACCTCAGCTTAAGTTGTTTACTTTCTGCGGCACCTCAGGAATCTCCCCAACTAAATCCAAGGAATGTTTTGCATGCCGATACTTTGGGTTTGCCGTGGCCGAGGAAGTCGCTGCCAAACGAGCTCTTGACAGGCAGGGTGAGGGAAAGAATGGCTTTAGAGGTTTGGGCCAAGCTCTCTTCAGAGACTGGTTGTCGAGGCTATACAGCGCGTCCACACACGGGACTCGGAGCTTTGCTGCAGCGAATGGCGTACACCGGCTGGCCGCGGGTCCTGGTTTTCACTCGTGATGTGCTGACGACTGCGAATCGCGATGATGTGGACATCCGCTCGTTGCCTCGCACGCGCAAGGAGGCTATCGAGCTTCTGGAGTCCAGGCACGAGACGGGGGGCGGGTATGGGAGGCGGGGGCAGGGAGCATGAGATACGTATCCATGCGGTCTGTATCTTTTCTGGTGAACCGGGTGTCGCCGGCTGTTTGAACCCCTGTTTCTCAGGGAAGGCGAAAGAAAGCCGCTCATGGTGCTGTGCCGACTTAGCGGTGCTTCCTTTGCCAGCGATGATCTGGAATGCACACCCCGTGCCATTCACCAGCTCCGGCGCTTGGCCGACGAGCGCTTGATCTCCGGCCTTCTGGTGACGGTGTTGTTGCCACCATGGAAGCTTTGCTTGCCAGCCCTTCAGGTTGAGGGGATAAAGCTTTGGGAGACCCCTAGCGCTTCTTTTTTGGTCCGTGACAAGCTGCGCAAGGCGCGCGTAACCTGCTCTTAAAGCCTAGGAAGTTGCACATGGCCAGCATCTACGAAGCCAACTTCTGCGGTTGGGAGATCTTCCACTTGGACTCCCTGGACGACACGGAGTGCCCGGCCATGGTGGCCTCCGTCCTGGATGCTGAACCGGAGGAGCTCGAGGACCAGGCCCGCCGTGCGGTTGGGAAGTCTAACAGTTTCCTGGTTGCGCTCTCACATACAACGGAAAGACACATCGCCACATGTCGTGATGTTTCAAGGGGACGTGTGTGCCATAGCCAATGTACCCCTGAGATTCCCAACCGCGCCAGGGACCTTTAAGCATGGAGGGGTTGAGCTGGTACCCTTTTTGACTTTTTGAGGTTGTTTTGATTTCTCAAGTAATCTCCATGCCAGTTGGGAACACAACATATATTACCAGTGTCTCATGTAAGGGACCCTGTTGTAGTTCCAATACTGATTTAACAAAAACCACAGGACGGTTATTGCCCTTCCTGAACGCCCACTGGTCACTGGTCACAAGGTTACAATGTCTCCCCTTGTCTCCCCTTGAGTGACTCTGATTGTTTTGCAACCTCCGAGGTCTCGGAGGACGAACTGAGGCGGGACCTCTGGACCGCTGTGAGTCGGCTGCCGCCATCCCAGGCGCTGCGGAGCCTTGCAGAGGCTCAGTGGGGGGGTTCTCTGGATATTCACTGGGGCTTTCACTGTCAGCTGCGGGAGAGCATCTACAAATGTGTTGTTTCCCTAGGAAAACCACATGTTTTCAAGCATCGCAAAACTGGCAGTTTGGATTGTTGGCTTGAGGACTTGAATCCCAATTTCATTCTCGTGCTAAGCAGGGAAGGTAAGGCACTACTCACGTGCAGGCGTGCGATGAATCAGGGAAGGTACCGTAAACTGCGAGTCGATGGTTTGGCTGTCTCAAAATTGGGACCACCAAAGTGCGCAGCTTGCTCCTTGGTCTTCCTTTGAAAGCAACCCTTGAGAAGGGCCTTACATCCCACGTTTTTGCAGGGGCTTAGAGTTCAGTCTTAGAAATGACTAGCCCAGCGTTCCTTTTGACTCAAAGGTAAGCCGTCACCAAATGAGGGAACTCCCCAAATGAGTGGTTTTCGCCGTGTACTCCCCGTTGAAGTCTCTCCCCCAGAAGTACCATCTTCAAAAGCAGCCTCCATACTCCATACCCAAAAAAAAACAACAACAACAAAACGCATTGAGGTTGGCGCTCCAAAAGACCCAGTGGACAAGGCCATGAGTCGATGGGTGCTTCCTAGGCCTGGGCCCACCCCGGGGCGGCCTTCTACTTGGAGGTCCCGCTGCAGCGCCGCTGTGCGGCGTTGTGGCAGTTGCTGCAGGAGCCGCGCTTTGAGGCCGGGTTCAGGGACGGGTCGGATGGGTCGGATGGGTTTCGGAGGTATTGGCAGCTTTTTCATCGATGCCAATATCTTGTAGGCAGTCTATACCCCTTGTATTGCTCTAAGTCCTACAGGAAATGCCCCTGACCAGAAATCGTAGGTCTGAAGGAACCGTGATGTCCAGTATGGTATACCATGATACAGTAGTCTGGGCCGACTATGGTGGTTCGCAGCAAGGCAGGAATCACAGGGATTTTCAGAAGAACTGTTTGGGACCCCCCCTTTTGAATGACTCGAAAAAAGAAGCCAAAAGGAAATCAACAATCCGAGACCGGTCCTGGCGTCACTATTCGTGGAAACAACGGCAGGACGCTGGAGGCCATGTGGGTTTGAGGTATGCTTTCCTTCGAGCAGCAGCTTTGGGTATATTCCGCTCTTGCAAGCGCGGGGCAAACTCAGGGTGCTGCAAGGGCTTTTGATGGTTGATTTCGATCTTCACGGTTGATTTTTCATTCAGCTTCAGCTTCCAAGCAAAGATGTGTAGGACTTTCCCACGGGTTTCCTGCAAGAAGGTTCTCATGCAAACAATCAGCTTTTGTTGCTGCTTAGGCCGTGCTCACGCAGCTCCGCAAGATCCGGTGCAGAGTGCTGCAGGGCGTGTCATTGAAGCAGGAGGCCATTGCAGCCTCCAAGGCGGGGCTGAGGAGAGTGATAGCTGAACTGCGCCGGAGGCTGCACAGACCGAAACACAGGTCCAAAGGCGAAAGCATTCGGCTGAGGCAAAAAACAGGTCTTTGCCGAACAGATCAGCAATCCGGCCAGGAGATCGTTGGAATGGAAGTGGATCACCGCCCGCTTCTGTGCCTACAGACCACTGTCCGCAACAGGTGCGCTGAGAAAGTGGTCTCGGCTCTGGCAGGTGCACTCCATGTGCTCTGTGACCAAGGCGTGACTGTTCGGAAAACATGGTGGTTGCCACACCCTCCAAGCTGGTCGGATGGACAGTACTCCCCATGTAGGGTACCCAGTAGGCGAAAGTGAACTTTTTCATCTCGCACACCAGGTGGTCTCAAAGTCTTGGTGGAGCATGGCAGCGATGCCGTTGAGAGCACGGCGACGTACCTAAGACTACGTGGAGTGCCTTGGTTTTAGCACGTTGCCACATGAGCCACTTCAAATACTATTGTTAGTTTGGGAGGCCGAGCACGGCCGCATTCAGAGGGCAATCAAGTGCACTTGGCCAATTCCTTCATGACGGTTCAGAGTGAGCGCCGTACAAACAACACAGCACATCGCTTGTTTAGTCCAACGGCTGGGACAAGATCGCATCACTGTAACGACGCAGAGGTGTGTGTGTGTGTGTGTGTGTGTGTGTGTGTGTGTGTGTGTGTGTGTCTGTGTGTGTGTGCTTTCCGCAGCCTGTGTCTGCCTTTCACTGGTTGTACTGCACCGCCCACCGGTCAGTGATGCGGCTGAGGCGTTGCCAAGCTCCAGTCTCACAGCCCCACGACCTTTGATGCCACCGATGGGGGAGCCGGTCTTGCCATGCTTTCCGCGTCTCTTTGACTGCCTGCAAGAGCACCTTGACCGTGTCAATCGCTCCAAAATTGATTCATGAGGAGCTTCTGCTTGAAATTGCTCACCTAGCTGCATGTGGCTGACCTTGCACGATGGAGGGAAGCTGAGGTGCTTCTTGGACACTCGTGCTGTACTTGAAGACGGAGAGGATCAGAACACCCTGCTTGAAAAGTTCTCCGAGGCATGGTCAAAGAAGTCCTTCTTCGAGCTGTCCCAGCAAGTAGCTTCAGGCAGGTCACAAAACTTTGCCGCGCGCAGGGTGTAGCTCCAGTCGCCAGAGCTGCTGCAGCTTCTTTGCCGATTTGGCTGCCGGTTTTGCTGTTTGGAAACCTCATTCTGGCGAGACTTTTTGAGGCCCTGGTCAGGTGTGTTCGGATGGAAACCAACAAGACGACACACAGCTGAGCTTGGAGCGGTACCTTTTCCTTCCAGGTGATGACTCTAGTATCAACATCCACAGGAAAACCTTATTCTTTGACATGCTCCTTTCAGGCCCTCTCCTGCCCACGTATTGCGCATACGCGGCTTCGCGGCTGAGCCTCCCAGCAGTGGCAGCCGAGCTGTTGCAAACCTGGGCCCGCAGCGGGCTTGCAAATCTACATACCTGCGCCTGGTGCCTTGGTTTTCGTGAGTAGTCTGCCACTACTGTAATGAAGGCCTTGGAAGACCGTTTTTCTCTTATTGAAGCTTCTGGTGGGTTGCATGTTGGAGGGAACATCACAGGAAGCAAGAGCTTTGCAAAGCAACCGCCCATGGATGTAGCCGCAAGCCGAGGTGCCATCGGTCCATGCTGGCTGCTTTGAGCTTCCTGTACCAGGACAACATTCCTCAAGCAGTGCTGCAAAATCTCAGCTCGGGTGCGGACGCCTCTGCCCAGAAGCTGGCGGAATCTGCATTGACGCTGCCGCTCAGCTGCAACTGTCAGTTCACAGGGAGGTAACCTTCGGCATTCAACGAGGTGACAGAGCCATGCTTTATTGCATTTTGTTAGGCAGACGCAAGGAGAGGTACTTTCACCAAACCCCCTCTAAGTCAACACTCGCTGCTAGAACTTCCGAATCGAAGCCGGTCCGAAAGCTTCTTCGCTTTGCTCAATCCGGTCTTGATCAAGAGATCTGGAGCTCTCAGAGCTCAGGCTGGAGAAACAGCTGCACGCCTTGATGTCACTGAGCAATCAGATGGCGGACCTGGATTCCTGGCACCATTCCTTCCAGGCAGCCCGGTCATTGTTGAGGAGCCGCTTGAGCCTGACGCCCGTGCTTTACCGCAGCTTGCCTTCACAGAAGCCAATGACCCTTCAAAGAGGTTTGTTCCCTGTCAATATCTGTCAATGTTGGGCCGCCTTCGGTGCGCTAGTGGTTGAGACGCGTCGGGGATTGCTATGAGTTTGAGGCAAGTTGGCGGACCTGGCCTTCTTCAGCGACCTGCTGCCGTGTCTGTCGCACTCGGAGGGTCTTGAGCTGCTGAAGGACTTGGCCTCGGGCCTCGGCACAAGCCGCGAGGAGCGGCGGCGGTGCCTGCGTGGCTTGGCGCGCAACGGCCGCAACGGGCCGTCGGCGCCAGCACGCCTCTGCCTACAGCGCTTCCTGGAGGTGGGAGGCTTGCTTTTCGAAGGGAGGCCTGTCCTTTTGTTTTGGAGGGGTTTTCAGGGGAAACCACAGGCCCACCAGCAGGCCATCTCCATTTCACCAAGTGGTTGACGCCTGGGCAAAAATGCCACCAAGGTTGGCAAGCAGTGTAGAGGATCAACGTGGGCAGTTGTGCGTAGCGGTTTTGACGTCTGCCCTTGCGAGGACACTTTGTGGTCGCTTAGATGCTCCAACGAGGACGCCGACGGCCTGGCTTTCGTGCTTGATATCGTTGACAGCAATGGAATCTTCAAGGACTGCTACGATTTGATCACCCCAGCTTTCGGCGTTTCCGCTTTGGAGGGCGTGCTGGAGCTTGCCCACAGGACAAAGCAGGAATCAAAGCTCAGCCAAGAATTCTGCAAACGGGTCGATGTTGAGGATTTCCAGGGACTCCCGTGCAGTGCGTGGATGGAGTGGCAGGGCGAAGGCCGAAGCTCCTTGCCGCATCTCCTATACTTTGCGCTCCGGTCTCCTGAAGGCCTTCAGCTGCTGAACTTGGAAAAGCTACTCGGACTCGTTCAGTTTGGCAAGCTGCAGACTGTTCGGGAAGGGTTTCTAAGTCCTGGAGCAGTTCTTCTGCCCCCAATTGCAATGATCAAAGCACTCCTTTACTTGGGCTTACTATGGTCATCAACCCTTTCGCAGGGATTTTAGAAAATCATAAGGATTCCTTGCAACGGGACCAACAGCAGTTGGGCCCTTTTTTGAGCTGGTTGCAAGTGGGCTACAGGCCAACTGGGCGCCAACACAATTCCATTCGGAGGTTCCGCCTCCCATTCTTTCGGCACTTGGGCTCCATTTGATGCCTCCTTAGATCTCCATTTCAAGGTTCCATTTGGTGTCAAAATCGGGGGACCCCCAAAACGTACAGTTTCCGGTAAACCAGCCCCACGAAGGAGAATTATACGCAGCTTTGAAGAGGCGCCCACGCCCATGTGGCAGTGGGTCAAAAATAGGTACCCAAAATGGAACCCAGGTAAATGGAAACATGGACTAAAACCTGCGGTCCAATTCCTGGTGGTTTAATTTTGACCCATACCCATGTGGTGCCTCTCGCAAGGCCCGTGGAGCAGCGGCAGCGCGAGGCGCAGCGGTTCCACGCGCCGTGCAACGCCTACGCCGCCGCGCGCCGTGCGGCGCAGCGGCACCTGCTGCTGAGCGCCGCCGCCGCGCGCGCGGCAGCTGGAGAAAGCGCGCGGGAGGGCCAGGTGCGGATCCAGAGTCGCCCGAGTCACCCGACTGATTTTTCCATTTTTGGAGCCGATTGGCAACCATGTCTTGTGTTTCGTTTTGATGTGAGTGACATGAGAAACTTCCCAATATCCTTTGGTGGGTGCAAAGGAAATTATTCATGGGGGGGTTTGGCTGTATCTCCAAGTTTGGGAATGCGGTCCGAAGGCGCTTGGTTTCTGTTTAGAGCCACCCAAGGGGTCCCCGATTCCAAGACACCGAAGGGATGTTTATCCCCCATGGTAACCAGCCATTTTTCTTCTAGTTTTTGATTTGTGCTTCCCTTGGTTAATGGCAAACAGGCAAACGGAATCACTTGGGTGGTCTATCCAGTGAATTTCAGGCAACCAGGATCTTCACCATGATCGGTTTTCTAGTTGCTGTAGGATTCACCAGTTTGAGCAGGCAACACTCAGCCAGCTGGCCAGGTGCTGTTGCAGCTGATGGGTGCCTGGGAGGAGGAGGAGACGAAAATAGGGCAGAACAAACTCGCACTTGGTGCAACATGCGCCCACAATTGCTGTTATGGCGACTAGTGCCTGAAGCCCCATCCGGCCAATTAGTTGGTCACCGGCAAATTTCCCGGCCACAAACACTTTCGGCCACATTCTTGTTTCAAAGACTTCCCACACTGGCCCCCAGACCAAACCTCAAAGAAGCAATGCAGCAGTTAAGCCTTCTTAGCGCATACTTACCGCTGATTGAAGCCTTGTTCTTGGCTTAGTTTTTTTTGTTCGCAACTTCTTTCGGGTGTTTTCGAGGAGTTGCTGTACTTCCTGGATGGCCTGGTGCGCTTTGCGGGCTCCAAGGCCGGCGCCGCCAAGGCTCTCCGCCGGCTCGGGGACCTGCCTCCGGCGGTCTTGGCCTGGGAAGCCGCGCTGGCGAACGCGGAGGTGGCCGGAGGCAACTTGTCCAAAGGGGCAGAAGCGCTTACCGACAGACCATAGGGCAATTGCTGGGTTGTCAGGATCGGATAGGATCCGTTTGTCGGATGGACGGGAATAGCTGAAGTCTTGCGAGCCGATGTCAGTCTCTTATTTGCGTTTTTTGCCCTCTTAGGTCCCGGAGAGAATCCATGGGAGGACCTGCCCATCACTGGCATGCCAGGATTTGAGAGTGAAAGGCTGCGCCGGCAGCGTGAGGATCGCGAGCAAGAGCGCCTCGACCAGATGCACGCCGCCCAAAATGCCAGATGCTGCCCACATTGCGGCCGAATCATTGAAAAGAACGCTGGCTGCGATGTGATGACTTGCGGAAACCATGCACATCAAGGTCTCATACACGGTGAAGGTTGCGGCCGGGACTTCAGTTGGTTGCAGTCCCAGCCGTACCGCCCAACCGTGTCAGAAGCTCGGCAACCTGCGGGCTACTCGGCCATCCTCTCGTGGCTGACGCGGGAAAACTTCTCGGTCTGCGTGCAGACGGCCGAGGAGGCCCTTGGGGGCTTGTGCCCAGAGGACCGGCGCTACGCCTTCGCCAACGCTGCGGCCTGTGGGCTGCTGAAGCGCGGGCGGAGCCAGCCGGCCCTGGCACGAGCGCTGCAGTCGGATGCCGCGCTGCAGCGGGCGCTGGGCTTTGAGCCACGGCTCGCCCGCGTGGCCGCGGTGCTGTGTGACACCTCGGCCGTGCAGTCCTCAAGCCTCGCGGCAGCCGTGCTCTTGGGCCGTGACGGCTGGGATGGCGTCGTTAGTGGCGAAGGTGGAGACTCCAACTTGAAGCTCAGAAATGCAGTGGTGAACCTCTTGGTCGCGGTGTTGGGAAGTCCGGACAACAACCACCTGAGTATGTTGCTCTTGGAGCCGTTGGCCATGATGAACACCTTCCCTGTGGGTTTTTGCTTCGGTGCTATGCCTGGCCCTGAAGGCTATCACTTTGACTGTGGCTGCATTTTAGACGCTGCCGGGTGTGCAAGGAAGACTCGGCCTCCGCTGGAAAACCGGCATCTGCACTTCGTGAACTTCTGCAGCTGGGCCATTCTCTCTGTGGGGCTCCTTGTGCAGCCGGAAAACTGCACCAACATCGAACGAGTGCTGACGATGAGGCAACCCCTCAAAGATTGCTAGGGTTTTCAAAACGCTGTGACGCAGGTTTCAAGTAGCTTGGGATATCAGTTTTAAGCCAACACTACTTGGCTCAGGCACATGGGAGAGGTGGATCCTGCTGGAAGAAATGGCCCGGAGAATGCTCGCACTTATTCTATGAACTTTGCCCTCCGCTGCTTCGAGTGCGTTGGCACCAAGCAAGGGCTTTCCGAAGAGGATCGGGGGCTGTGCTTTGCCCGGCTCTTCCACAACTTCCGACGCCCGCTCGAATCAGCAAGCAAGCCACTCTGCCTTTCTGTCTGTGTGTTTGCTTTCAGGACCTGGCTTTGTCTGCGAATGATACAAACCCGATGGCTGAAAGCCCCATACTTTGCAAACTCAAAAGAAGAAAGTGAACCACCTCGCGCTCGTCAAATCACCACATGCAGCTGAGCCCCGCTCCGAGGCGCAGCAGTCTCGGCCAGCGGCTTTCAGCCAGCCAGGAGCTTCCCAGCGGCGGAGCCGCGGCAGCAGTACGAGGGCCTTTGGCGCAGGCGGGCAATGGGGTCATCCTTTGAGGGCACGGAATTGGTTGTTTTCAAGGGGAGACCAAGTTGAAACACCAGAGTTTTGGATGTTCACCAAAACAGGGTGCAAATCCAAATGGGACCAGTTTCGCTTGATTTTTGATGGCAACTGGTCATGATGCCCGTTTTGGAGGTTCCGCTTGCAGAGAATGTGGCTGTCAAGAAGGAAAACAACCAATCGTATTGCTGATGTCCCCCAACAGGTCCATTTCCAATTCAACTTCACACCCACGTAGAATGCAGATGTCAGATTGCAAGCTACAGTTGGCACATCAAACTTCTACCGACTGCCATGGGTCCATAGAGGGAGCATGTCTAGGGCTTCCCAAAAACCGGACGTTTGACTGCGGGCGTTCAGACCCACTCCAGGCTGGTGGATGAGGCGGTGGGCGGCATCGACGCCTGGCACCAGGAGGCCTTGCGCACCTCGCAGGCCCAGGAGCAGCTGAGGCAGTTCCATGCCTTCCGTGCGAGGAGGACGCAAGTTTTTCGGAGAGGGCCCCGGGGCTAGGGATTCCTCACGGGAGGGTACCTAATATGTGCGCCTGCCGCCATGGAACATGGAGAACGGCTTCTTTTTCCCGACCACTCATATTTCTCTTCAGGGCCCGTGTGTTCTTCTTTTTTTTTTGTTTGGGGCCAAAATACCGCCGGGGTCCGGATCAGGGCTCGCGGGTTTTCACGGGCATGGTGCCCTTTGAGGAGCTACCTGCACCATCACTTCGATTCTTGCAAGCTGGCCCTGCCCGCAGTGCCAGAGCTCTCCTTTGTGACTGCCCTGATCAACCGTCAGGCGGGAGCCCTAAACCCAAACAGCAACCAGCTTGGCTCTTGGGAGAATCGATTATTTTGACGTGACTTCGAAATCGGATGTGTACCGCTTGCAATGTTTCTTCCGCCTGACTCTCGTGGAACTGCTTCACTCCTCTCTTCCGTGTCTACATTTTTACCAACGGGGAACCCCAAAATGGGTGGTTTCGCCTTGCCTTGATATTCCCTTGCAACCAAAAAAGACACCTTAACAAGAAGCCAATAGACGGCGCAAAAACACGCGCTAGGAGGAGCTAGCGCATTTGCCGCTGCTGAGGGAGATTGTGGTTGTCCAGGCCGGCAGTCCAAGCATGACATGTTTGAACAACCCGCACCATGTTGAGTGCAGCACCAGGGCCAGAGTCTTCTAGTCTCCACATGAGAAACGGTAAACATTGCGTGTGTGCAAAAGTAGGGGACCCCCTAAAGCAGCTTTGTGTTTAGCTTCCCTTCAAAAAATGTACGATCTCATATAAAGGGAACGACATTGAGTACGCTCACCAAGCATTATCAGAAAAAAAAGGGGTCACTCGCCAAGGTCAGTTGGGGGTACAACACATATTGACCGTGGCTCAGATACTAAACGCAAGTCTTCCGAAACATGCACGGAAAAGCCCTTGCAGCCGGCCAGAATTGGATATTCGACCGACTCAACGGGGTGCTGCCGGAATCATGCCTGGACCAGCCGGTGTTGCAGCTGATGATGAAGCGGCAAAAGAAGGATCAGGAGGGGCGAGGGCGGATTGTTTACGCTTTGAGCAATCTTAGGTCTAGACACGCGTTTGCGCAAGAATCTTCCGCGGTGAGCCTCTGGTCGGAGTCCTGACACCTTGGCGCCTTGCAGGATGTGGGGTCCATGGGCGACGTCCGGCACTGTGAGCTGGCCATTGCGAGCTTCAAGCGCTTTGTGCTGCTCGGCACATTGTTCAGAGTGGATTGCAGCAAGCTTCCATATGCAAGCCAATATGCATGACTCACTGAGGTTTTGATTTGGCCCGCCATGTTCGGTTCGCCTTTGACTAATTGCTGTCCCACGCACAGGTACAGGCACAGGTACACCCACTTGAAATTTGTCGCCTTAAGGTTCCTCATTCCAAAGCGGCTTCTGAAGTCTTGATCCACTTTGGACCACTTTCAAAGCTCCTGCCTTGGAACATAGCTTGTGACGATCGAATGGGTTTTGGACAGACCCTGGTCATGTGACACGGTCATTAACCCTTTGGGGATTTTTGACAACCTAGTAGGAGATGTTCTCTTCCCCTCTCCTCGTGAGTTAGTTGCTTTTACGAACTCAGAGCTCTTGTCTCAGGCAGGGCTGGAGGAAGTTCCACGCCGAGAACGGTGGGCAGATCCCCATCGAGTGCCAAGCGGCCCGCGTACGGGCCGGCCTGGAAGCGCAGCACACGCGCCTCGAGGCAGGCAGAAACCAAGGCTCTGACGAGTTCTCAGGATTGATCGGACCCTGGCTGTTTCCTGAGGATTTCTCATTTAAGCCCATGGCCAACTCACAGATTGGCAACGAAACTGGTACAGATGCAGATTGTTCTTTGTGCCTGCAAATGTGCCATCACATGGCGAGGAGTCAGCTACATTGTGCATGGGAATGTTTGTTGGGTCTCAAGAGCTGGGTGCTGGCAGGCGAACTGTGAAACAACCGCGGGCTCAGGCCATCGAGGATGAGCAGAAGATTCCTTTGAGATTCTTCGTGCATGGAGATGCCCAATGTCAGCCGCAAGCCACTGGGCCCGCAATTCTTTGGCCGGTGTGCATGCCCTAAAGAAATTACGTGGGGGATGGAGGAACTCAGGCGCAAGAGCGGTGAGTGAGGGGAACTGTGAGCAGGCTGCTTTGTAGGTGTCACGGTGTGTCCTTTTGTAAGTTTCTGCCCTTATTTGGGTTGTTTGGAGGATAACAACAAGAACGCAAAGCATTTCCATGTTGCATTTTTTTGCTCATGAAGCAAGCCAGACCCTCCTGCCCCCTCCCCCCCTCCCCGCTCGCCTGCACCGAGATGGTTGCCAAGCACCTCTGCAGCGCCTGGAACGAGCTCGTGGACAGCGCAGTGTCTGCCCTGAGAAGCCACGGCCAGTACTCCGCGCGCTGGGCCAGTCGCATGGAGAGGCGGGGCGTCGAGTCGATAGGTTTTGGACAGCTTGTCAGCTTGTCTCTTTAAGTTCAACCCCCAAGCAGAGCACCAACTCTAACAAAGACTACTGCGATGAATGAAGGGCGTAGCCGCTGCGACTTTCAAAAGCTGGCACTGGTGTCAGAGTGTCGACGGCATTTGGAGCAGCACGCATGAGTTTCTCACACGCTCAGGGAGGCGCCCGTATGGCTGGCCGACCTCTTCTTCCAAGAGCAGCTGGTGGAAAGCCTGCAGAGTCGGCCGCTGCAGCGCAGTGTGCTACGGCAGCTGCAAGGTTCCCAGGGCCAGGTGCCCAAAGTGGACTGGCCGGCAGTGCAGCAGGACGCAGCAACTATTACGAGAAGGGGTGGCCCACCCGAATTCGAATGTTTGCCGTATCATCTTGGGCAACAATTACTTTTGTTCGTGGCTCATATGTGGCTGGGTGCATTCGCGTTTACCACGGCGAATGCAGGGTCTGTCTGCGCATTTTTGGATTCAAGTGCGGTCTATCAAATGAAGGTGGAGATGCTGCTGTTTCAGCGAACGAGTCCTTGTTGGCCTTTCTAAGCAGGAGAATCATTGTTTCTGCACTAATTTGAAATATGCAGACTTCTTGCAGGGGGGTCAGTTTGACAGACACCACCAAATACACAACTTGAAACTACTGGACAATGACCGCCCCGGACTCGTCGTGATTTTTCCGCTTCCGAGGAGATCTTGAGCTCCGCCTGGGTGCACCGCGTGCAGCGCTTGCGGTTCCCGGAAGCCGTCAGCTCTTTCGCCCTGCGCCCCGAGGGACAGGTGGCAGAGGCGCTCGATGAACACACGGAGGCGGGCTACGAACGGAAGGTGGAGAAGCCAAAGTCGCCCCCTCCCCTGGAGGCCAAGCAGGTTGCTTAAACGACCGTGTAGAGACAAGGGGCAACGGCCCAACAACCCTGGGATATGTTTCCTCTCGCATTGCCATGGAATTAGCGGAGGGTTTGAGGAAAGTTGTCTTCCAATTCATGAGGGCAAAGAAATGGACGAAGACAGATGCGTGCACTTGTTTTAGATGGAGCCGGGGCAATAAAGTCGTCGTGCCTTGAACAATCCAGTCCGCCAGGTTGTATATTTTTGCAGCGACCCAGGGCTTTGGGTTGTTGGAGCAACCAGGAATCCACTGGGGAGACTTCCAGCTGATTTTGGGGGGAGGGGCGGTGGCGAGAACTCGCCAGGAGCGGATTTTGGAGGCCGTCGCACAGCTGCCGCTGCAAGACCTCCAAGGCTGCAGGGAGGTGCTACGCCGTGTGGCTCTTCAGCTGGGCCACTGGACAAGATAGGGCCTCAGCTGACTTCAATTGGGTGTGGCTCAAAGTTAAAGAGCTAGGGCTACGCAGGTTTTAGTTTTTGTTTCCATTTACCAAGGTGAGCCAAACAAGTTGAACTTCGATCCTTGATCCTTGCACCAGGCTCCATTGTAGTGGTATCCCACTCTGGATGGCGGAGGATTAGGGATGCCGGACCCCATTTTGAACAATGGACGGGGTGCCAGCAGCGCTGCCTTTGGCAGAACAACTTGATTCCTCATTTTGACCAACTGTGCTTTCGAGGATTCAGCCCATTCCGAGATCACCAATTTTGAGGCGTTGCGGTAAAAAGCTATGGAACGTTTTTTTTGCGTTTGCCCTTCTGCGATTTTGTCAGCCGAGGTTCAGCAGATCCATTGAGGATGGTGCTGGAATTGGAGGAGGTCCAGTCGATGGATCTATTGCCGCAGGCACGCTTGGGGGGCCCTCCAGTGGGACTTTTGCGTGGAGGAGGGGAATGCCCTTGCGGATGGTGTTGGCAGGGAAACCAAAGTAACACCAACTAGTCTTTGGGGTCCTTGTTCTAGTTTTGGAAACACCTAGTGGAATGTCAGTAGAGGGAATGTCAGAGGAGGACTCATTTGTGCATCTTCCAGGGGACAACTTTTGGTGAGGCATTTCCAGAGTCTGAATTGCAGCTTTGGATTGATGAGTTTGCTGCTTGAAGCTGGATCGAGCGGTGGTTGTTCTGCAGCAAGCGTTGCCGTTAGGAGACTTTCAAGCCCACCAGACGCAACACACGAGGCCGTCCAGCTGCTTACTGGCATCCGGACCGGCGCCTTGCCACGCCTGATCCAGATCCTCGATGAGGCCTGCGCTTCGGCAGTCGCCGCAGTCAGCGTTTTTTGCAAGCATTGGACCAGCTTCATGCCTTGCAACTTGCTCCGCTTCATTGTCAATTGCCTCAGGGGCAGAGGACCGTCCCCAAACCCGCGTAAGTCCCGTTTGGCCCAGGAGAACGGGGAGTTTAGTCGCTTCTCCGGAGTCCTGGCGGTGCCGGTCGCCCCTGCGCTGGCCGAGCAGCTGGCCGCCTTGCTGGCGCCAAAGTGGGACGCCATGGGCCAGGCGCAGCTGGCCAGCAAAGACGCGCAGCTGCGGGAGGCCATGGCGAACCTGGAGGTCGGGTTGGCGCTGAAATGATTTTTGTTTCTTTGCTCTTTGGTTTTGGGATGGCCGAGCATGTGTACGTGAGTGTGTGGGTGTGTTTTTGTGCTTGGCGGCACAGCTACGGAAAACACATTTGGTTAAAGGACTTGTTTCTTCTCTGCACCCTCACGTGCTCCAATCTGCAGGAAGAGAACTTCTGCAACTTCCTCATGAGCAGGGATGAGCTGCCCCTACACAGCAGTTATGAGATGGTCTACGGGGAGGGCCTTCTTTCCGGGCTTCCAGCCGACGTGCTGGGCTGCAACTTGGTGGCGGTGTTGCAGCAGCTCCGCCTGCTCATGCGGGAGGCGGGGTTTCGACTCCGGACGACCCCGCGCGGCTTCAAAAGGGGATGTGTCAAGAGTCAAGACACGAGAAGCCAAAACAAGCGCCTTTTTTTTTCCTTCTTGGAGCAGCAACAGAATCCCAACAGGGCATGTTTCTAGCAGCATCCGTTTTCGGGAACCACAGGACACCACGGGAAACCACCAAATTGGTGCTATGGTTCCCCTTTGAAGCCATGGGAGGCGGGGTGCGCGGGGTCGCCAGGTGCGCGCACGGAAGTCTGTGCTGGACGAGGGTACTGTCTGGGACTGCCGGCAAGGCCTGGCGGCCCTGGCAGCCCAGGTGCCGGACGAAGGCCCTGAGCCAGAGGATTTGTGGTGGGAAGGCGGGTGGGTGCGTGGAGACACAGGGTCTATTTTGTAGCCCAGAAGCCTGACATATAAATACCCCAAAAGAAGCTTGCAAAATAGACATGGGGTGGGTGCGGACATGATGATGGACGTGTGGGGTCTATTTGCGTGGCCACCTTCTTGGGGAATTGCTTTTTTCTGTGCGGCTGCAAAGTAGACTCCGAGCATCCATGGAATCGGATGGGGGAAAGCTTTCGCAACATTCCTCAGTCTTGGCGGACCCACCCTTAGCATGGTCCTCGGGATATGTTTGCTTTTGCCAAAACAACGTCTTTGCTCCAGGTTCCGAAAAGGGTAGCGTCTTGACAGCTTGACATGCGCAAGCGGCGCGCGGTGCACCCAGGGCCTGAGCTGGAGCCCGACCTGTCGGAGGAGATGCAGCCTCTGGAGGATTCTGGCGGATACAGCTGCCTGGGTGAACAATTTGTTGAAACAACCAAAGGAGGCTGTTTGAAAAGGATTGGTTGAACTATGGCATCCAGTCTTGGGGCAGAAAGCTATACTCTAGTGTCCACTTCGGATTTTTGTATCCTTAAGTTCAAGCCGCTTGGTGCCTCTAATACAAGACCTCAGGTGCATCAGGGTCTCATTGTTGTGCAAAAACATGGGACATCGTCGAAGCCCTGGTTGACCAATTCCCAGGTGACTCAATGAAAGCAGGGATCTGTCGGGGAAGAGCATAGAACGCTTCCCGTCGTTGCCCTCCTCAGCCCAGTCAGCGTAAACCCACCATCACGAAGAGCACCTGATGATACCTTCGTGACAAGGAAGGCCGCTGGCCACAGGCAATACAAAAGAGCGCCTGCGAGGTAAATAAAGATGAACTGTCTCAGCATTACAGGTGCAAGCGCGAAGCACAAACTCGAGATTGTGCCTTAGGGCCATTCGCAACAGCAGAACCGCAACTGGGAGCATGATATTATTCCGCTGAAACCTGCAGACCGATTCCAAGGATCGCAGATGCGCAAGGGTTGTGTTGGGGTGGGTTGGTTGGGAAGACTGCAGCAGCTCCCGCTGTCCCAAACGGCCGCTCGAGCCAGCCACCTTTCCCTAAAATAGAAAGTCAAACATGCACATCGACCAACTCACCACGGCGTCCGGGAAAACCGGGAGTTTCAAGGCCGCGGGATGGGAGGTAGGGCTTGGATCAATGTTTTCTCGGGAACTAACTGGATCTGACCTCGTTTCGGCCACAGAGGGGTGAACATGTATGGAATTCATGCACATTGTGCAACTTGCAAGCAGCGCAAGCTGGCCGGAACCAGGTGTGCAGCTTGTTTTGGGATGGTTTGTGGACACCCAAGGAACCAACCACCCGAATGGGTCCCACGCCTGGGTTTGGTTTTAGCAGCAGATCAGGGGGATTCCTCTGATCGGTTCGAGCATCCCGATTCTTGGGCGTGACTATAGCCAACCCCAAGTAGACAACTGCCCGTTTCGCGCTTCTCCGGCGTTGCAGGAGGCTGACCCGGCATCGCATGTGACAGCGGCACCTTGCCATCCAGAGGACACGAGAGCAAGCAAGGGCTTCCAAACGGAGATGAAACGCTATGATCTTTTCCAGGAATGAACTCAAAAAAGGTTGGTGGACACAAACCCCATGTAACTGATGTCTGCCAGAAGATCCCCAGTCAAACTCTGTTTGCGGTGAAGCAATGCTTCGTGTTCATGGCCAACCTTTCGCTGCTCTTTTTGACGTGCAGAGAGGGAAACCACAGGCTGACAGTGTAGGATCGTCACAGGCGTCTGCTTTTCACGGATCCTTCAAGCTTAAAACACGCGTGCTTGACAAGTTGTTGCGCAGGCTGTGCAGGAAGCTTCGTGGAGGCCAAGCGGTGGGGTGGTAGGTCGTCAGCTTTTCAGGAGCATAGAGCAAGCGGTGCAACCGATTTGCGATCCAATCCTTTCTGTATCTCTAAAGGTTAAACAGTTAAACACTTTTGGGCTCCTAGCATGACCACAATCAAGGAAGTTCCCCTCCCAAACGCAGAAGTGTCCAAGCCATCACTACGGACCAGACTGGCAGGTCAGCAGCCAAGATACCATTTCAGGAGGTGCTCTCATGGGCATTCAAGGCTTACAGGCGATGCGTCTCGGATGCAAGAAGGGCCTCGGTGGGTTTGTCACGCGCCCATTTCAAGGGAAACCACCCAAGTTTGGGCCCCACCATTGTCAGACAGCACCCAGGTTGTGCAAACTTGACTTGCGCCAGTCACGTTTGCTATTTTGAAACATTGGCATATGAGGCGAGTTTATTGGGTTGCTTAAAGTGACATTTGAGGTCTCAAACTCCCTGCAAGCTTTGGATTGCAACCAAGCTGAGGTACTTCTGCCATTCCCTCAATCAAGAATGCCATGGAGGCAGGCTGAGCTTCTTCATTCGGACACAAGGGGCACACTCGGTTTTTCAGGTTTAGCTTGGCGTGCGGTGATTCAAGATTTGCTTGGGTGTTCAAGCCTTGAAATTTAAGGAGACATTGACCATAAATGCATGATGTAAGCCTCAGGCCGCGCGTGCAGCCACGCCCGTGCAGCCCGTGTGCCCGGTGCTGGCACGGGGCAGGGAGGAAAAGCAGATGTGTCCTCGCAACTTTTTCCCAAGCGGATGCGCATGGAAGCGAGATCTCTTGATGCCCGAGGTCCGAGCGACCTGCCAGGGCGGTCTGGGTCTCAGACCCAGCAAAAGCTTAAGCATGCAAGGGCCCATTGCAAGGGGCAATTTGAGCACGCTCCTTCCGGCAGAGACATAGGAATGGCACACTTGAAGAAACCTGATTGCGAGCAAGAGGGCGGCTGAAACTTGAACAGCATGGGACGCAGCACAGGCCTCTCACTCTCAGCAACCGGCAAAGATCGCGACCCAGTGCGCTTGTTGCTGCACAGAGGGGCATGTTCTTTCGACAAGACAAGCAGACGTCTTGTTCCATTAGACGCCTGGGCAATTTCATTGCAGAGTCATCGAGGTACCTGGCTGTGCAGAAACCTACCACCTTGACCAGCGCGCAATTCATCACGGAAGCGCAGACGGTGGGGCTGGCAGTTGGATCACGACTGTTGGTCCATGTTGAAGTCTTGGCAAAGGGGCTAGCAGTTGGGACCCGGCTGTTGGGCCATGTTGAAGTCTTGGCAAAGTCCTGGCACTTTTTTGTCAAAGTCTTGGCAGTGGCACTTTTTGCTGCAGAAAGCGCACGCTTTGCCAGGTACGGAGGCTAGAGAAGGATGAGGTTTTGGAGATATTCGAGACATCGAACTGCATGGGCTCGGAGCGTGTCAGGGTCCGCTGCCTTCGTGACAATCGGGAGGGCTGGCGCCGGGGCTGCATGTTGTGCATTGAGGGATGGGCGGGGGCATGAAAAGCCAGCTGCTGGATGCATTGGGGTACCAACACATTTATTCGCATACTTGCTCACCCAGGGCGACCGTGAAAGGCAACAAGGGCACGATCTTCCTGGTGCCGCCCGAGGCTGCACTTGTGAACTTTAGCTGCGCCACCAAGCCACCAAGAGCAAATATCGGCAGTGGATGCATGTTGGTTGCAGTGAAGAGCACGAGAGCTAGGGCGGTTGTGTTGGTCTCAGATCCGGACGAAAGCTTAAGCATGCAAGGGCCCATTGCAAGGGGCAATTTGAGCACGCTCCTTCCAGCAGAGACATAGGAATGGCACACTTGAAGAAACCAGATTGCGAGCAAGAGGGCGGCTGAAACTTGAACAGAATGGGACGCAGCACAGGCCTCTCACTCTCAGCAACCGGCAAAGATCGCGACCCAGTGCGCTTGTTGCTGCACAGAGCGGCATGTTCTTTCGATAAGCAGGCATATTGTTCCATTAGATGCCTGGGCAATATTGCAGAGTCATCGAGGTACCTGGCTGTGCAGAAACCTACCACCTTGACCAGCGCGCAAGACATCACGGAAGCGCAGACGGCGGGGCTGGCAGTTGGATCACGACTGTTGGTCCATGTCGAAGTCTTGGCAAAGGGGCTGGCAGTTGGGACCCGGCTGTTGGGCCATGTTGAAGTCTTGGCAAAGTCCTGGCACTTTTTTGTCAAAGTCTTGGCAGTGGCACTTTTTGCTGCAGAAAGCGCACGCTTTGCCAGGTACGGAGGCTAGAGAAAGATGAGGTTTTGGAGATATTCGAGACATCGAACTGCATGGGCTCGGAGCGTGTCAGGGTCCGCTGCCTTCGTGACAATCGGGAGGGCTGGCGCCGGGGCTGCATGTTGTGCATTGAGGGATGGGCGGGGGCATGAAAAGCCAGCTGCTGGATGCATTGGGGTACCAACACATTTATTCGCATACTTGCTCACCCAGGGCGACCGTGAAAGGCAACAAGGGCACGATCTTCCTGGTGCCGCCCGAGGCTGCACTTGTGAACTTTAGCTGTGCCACCAAGCCACCAAGAGCAAATAGCGGCAGTGGATGCATTTGGGTTGCAGTGAAGGGATGATGTCGGACACCCCACCCAAGCGCAGGCCAGGACAAGTCCTGTGGCCAAAGACGTCAAGGAAGCGCATTTGATTTGCTCTAGTTTTGCAAGGGATTGCTTGTGCCGGCGCAAAGTCAAGTGCGCCAGTCGTATACCTTGGTTGCAAGACACCACATAGCCGCCCGGCGAGGGCATGTTGGCTTGCACGCTTTGTAGGACATCGAAGAACATGTTTTTGACCTCATAGACTCATAGTCTCATAGTGTTGTCCCTTTTTTCATTGGTGGGACAATTGAAGGGTCGACCTTTATGCCCAAGACGGCAGTCAGGAGACTGTGAGGGGTAATTGGACCCTTTATTTCTTCTGACAGATAACCCTGCTTTCTTATGCCTTTTGGAGTGTCTTGTGCGATGGTTTGACTGTTTAACATGCACCAAACATGGAGCGACCAGTATAAAACGCATGTTGAGTTCTACTCGGTGCACGATGTACACATATGGGTGTGTCTTTCTTAGTGGAGCCCCCAAAATGGTTGGTTTCCTTTTGGCTTCCCTTTAACACTACACAACAGACGGTACCCCCCAAAAACGACAGACCCATATGGCATAGTCGAGCCGCGGCAAAAGCTGTGGCGCAGGCAGACGGCGAGGCTCCTGGCAGCCCTGGCTCCTGGCAGGTGGTGGAGGCAGGTCGGGAGGGGCTAAAAGGAGGGCAAGGGAGGCGCTTAGTCTGGACAGCAACAAACACACACGCACAAACACACAAACACACACACACACATATACACGTACACATATATATATATATATTGAAATATTAGTATGTTTCTATTAATACATACAATATTACAGGAATCACGCCAGGTGCAAAGGGTCACCACACGAAGTTGTTCGGGGGCGCGGGGGGTTCAGCGCAAGTTGACTCAGAGGAGAAGGAGGTGGACGACAGAGAGGAGGAGGAGGACGACGAGGACTCTGTTTGAATGATGCTTTGGAATTCTCTGAAAGCGGTGGATGATCGTTCCAACACTTGCGAAGGGGTAATTGGCGCTGTTCTGTTTTAACTTCCCCTATGACCCAAATTGCTCGACTTCCTGTCAACAGTTTCACTGCATTACCCCTTGCGCAGCTTCGGCCGATAGAACACACCACAAGCGTGAACGCACTGAACAAGTGCTTTGTGTAGATAGCGATGCTGTTTGCTGGTGATCTTTAGTGCGCAGCATCCTAGACTCGCAGCCAGTACTCGGGCAGAGTTCCGTGCGAAGGCGCCAGCTGTGGTACAGCCGGATGCCTTCGACGACTTTTAAGGGTTGCTCGCTGCGAAAATTGGGACGTGCCGGCAGCGGCTTGGGGATAGAAATGATTCTCTTTGGGCTTGAAGGCTGCGCACGATGCTGTCTGAAATGACCAGCCCCGCGGTGAGAGGTAGCCCGATTCTCTTGAGTTGCCCCTTGTCAAAGTTTCGCCATGTCCGTTCTTGCCTCAGGAAGTGAGGAAGGTGCAGAGCAAAGAGCAGCAGAAGCAAGTCCTATCAACTCCATCATGGAAACCGAGACCCCCCCCCACACAATGACAAACTATCAACTGTTGAGAGAGCTTTTCCTTGAAAAGTGATAATTACGCGGCACTTGTCAGCGAACTGAGAGTTGACAGAGTTTGTATTTGTATTATTCTTTTTCACATTGAACGCTTGTACGCCAGTGCATGGGCTGGTACTTTGATCGACCAAACTTAGGAGAAGTTGCGACGCACGGACAGCTCGCAGCAGCCTGTGTGCAGTGTATTCATTGTGATGAGCATCATCCTTTGTTTGCCAACACGGCTAGGTTGTCAGACTTTGGCAGCATCCCAAACCGGGGCCTGCCTGCTGGTTTCTTTTGGAAGCAATCCCTACACGGGGTGCTCTCAAGACAGACACGCGTATTTGGCCCCAGCTGGGCATGAGCCATTTTCCATATTTGCCGTCCCCTTCGCCATGAGCGAGCTCCTGTGGGACGCGCTGCAGCGTCCTGCGGTTGTGGCGTTGGTCGGGGGCGGGGGCAAGACCACCTTGGCCCTGCGGCTTCTCGGGGAAGCATCCGGCGTCAGCAAGGCGTTGTTCACCACCACCACGCGGATTCGCGTGCCGCAGGCCGGCGTGTTTGTGGGAAAGTGGCGAAAAACTGGGATACCCTTCAAGGCAAGCAACCACACTTGCTGTGGCTTAGTGGTAATCGGGATTCACTACACACCTGCTGCAAGCCCGTGAGAATGACCCGCTTAACCCACTTTGGCAGCATAGAACGCTGATCAATCGGACTTGCAAGTGCCAGGTCGTGGGGATACGGTGGATGCTCCAAATACTGCATGTGAGCCAACCGCACTCAACCCCGGAACTCCCTGTTTTTTCGTAGGTTCACTTCCAGGGTCTCTTGTTTCCCTACTTCTCTGTTTCCCTTCATCCCTTGTTTCCATTTCTAAGGGCATCCACCGCATTTCTTACAGCCAGGTCCCAGCAGATGTCCAGGCGCTGGTGGAGGCTTCAGAGCTCGCCGATGCCTGCGAGCAGCTCTCCCAGGCGATCGCTGTTGCTTTTATCTTGGACGTCGCTTTTCGTCGTTCTTGCCTTGGGTTGTTTGTAGTCCTTTCACTTTTTGGGTTTGTGTGTTCTCCACAAAGAAAAGGTTGATTTTTGGCGTGAGGGGTGAAAGCCACTAGGTTTCCTGGGATGTCGATGCAAGTAGAGGTACCATCATGGCGGGGTAAGGCCCTTTTGTACTGCATTTTGAGGGATTCTCAAAATTACGTTTTGGGGGTGGGAATCCGCATTCAGACCGCCATGCAGGGAGAGTTGTGAGGCTGTCACTTCAACGGATATCAATTTTCCCACGGCTACGGGGAGAGAGGGACACAGACTCAACGGTATGAGAGAAAGGATTGCTTTCCCACAGGCGTTCGCCGCCGGCTGCCGGCGTGTGGGGCTCATTTCGCGGAGGGAAGCTTCCCCCCACGGGGAGCGGGCGGCGGCTCAGCTGACCCAATGCTGACTTTTTTGTGTTCTATTTCCCATGTCTGGTCCGATTCCCAGCCCGAATTAGTGGACCGCGAACATTTATGCGGATTGGGGCGTGGGATTTTCGGGCTTGACTTTTTTGCCAGATCTGATCTCAATCTTGCGTATTCATCGGGTGATTGGTGTTCCCCCAGCAATGAAAAAATTCGATCAAACCTCCCACTGGCTCAAAAGCGGAACCAGCAAAAGGGGAAAACTGTTTGGGAAAATACATGGTAGAAACCTCTTGAAGGTCGTCCCCTTGCTGCGTTGGCGGCACTCGCCATGGGCCACTCCGCAAGATCCTTGTGCCAGCTGGTGGTTTCTCTTGCATTGGTGTCGTACGATGGACTGAGGATGAGGAAAATCCGTATGCGGGACCCCATTTTGAACAACCCAGTTCGGGTTACCCTCTCGGAAGCCACTAGACGGGATTGTTCCAAGTTGAGTTGGTTTACATGGAACCTGAAAGAGGGTCGCTGTTCATTGGGCACCATTCCCGCCATTTTGTTTTTTGTCACCCCACGCAGACAGGGAATCCTGCCATCTACGTTCACCTTGGTGTAGTGGGGGGGCCCTGCTCATTTGGCAAGGTGGGTGTTCCCGCGGAGTGGATCGAGGCGCTGCTGAAAACCGACACAGGCCCTGAGGTTTGCATCGTGGAGGCCGATGGCTCGCGGATGCTTCCCTTCAAGGCAGGGCCAACACGCAACTCAAAAGCCAAAATATGCCGAATGTGTAAGCTCTCAAAGTGTTGGGCACATCTCAGGTGCTCAGTTTCCGTTGGATTTCCTTTTTGAAGCATAGCCATCGAAAAGGAGATTCTCTATTTTGAGACAAATCCATCTGGGTAATCTGGCAATATGTTAATTTAGCAATAGCTGTATGCTAGAAGCGTGCCACGACCATGATATCCCACATGGTCATCTCAATGGTCGCAAAGCCATGTTCAAGAATCACAACATCGCAAACGAGAGGCATGCTCAATCCACCCCAACAGAAGCAAGACACACCAACCAAAGCCTAAACCATAACCACAAAGCTCACAGAACCACCAAAACCAAATCACATAGTCAAACCCACAACCGGCCAAACAGCCAAACCCAGGAAACCACAGCCGCACGCCCTCCGACTCCGAGACCTCGCGAGGCCCCACGTCTTCCCTCGGAGCCGGTGCTGCCGAAGCCTTTGAGCGGCTTTTCCATGGCGGTGGTGGCGGTGGCGGGCGTCGATGCCTTAGGCGGGATTTGTTTAACGGAACCCTTTTCTCCAAGAAACCCACAGAAAAAAAAAAAAAAAAACACCCACCAGCCAGCTTTGTCAGATTTTCCTTACCCCGTTTCCATCCGGTGATTGCAACATTGGCTCACAGTAGTGAGAGAGAGAGAGAGAGAAGCGAGCGTGAACAGACTTGAACAACCACCTTTTTGGAGTGTCTTTCAACAAGCATGTACGCGCGCGTTTGGGGCTTCCTAATGGGTAGTCCTCTGATCGTCGGCTTCCACGATTGGGGGCGTTTCAACTGACATTTGTCTCCAAACATGATTTTGAGAACCACCGGAACCGGTACCGCCACTGATGGACCCAGTTAGGGGTGCCGCTGGATGAGACCCACGTGTGCCGGGCAGACGTTGTGAGGCGCTTCGGAGCGGGTAGGGGGACGGGGGCAGTGTGAGGGTTCCCCAGGAGTAAATGGCTTGCGGGCCGTACTTGGGTGGGCGGGTCTGGGCGGGGTCCGGGCGGCGCAAATGAACGGAAAGAAGGTCCCCGAAAGGAGGCTAAGAATGGTTTTCTTTTTTGGGCGGGCTGCAGGTGTGAGCGGAAGGCATTTCAGATTTCGCTTTTTTTTTGGACGGGAAGGATCAACCGTGGCAGTTTCTCGTGCAAATCAATGGAGTCCTTTTAGCAAAAGTAGATTCCTGCCGGAGTTTTGGAGATTTACGAATGGGGGTATGGTTGATTAACATTCAAACGGCTTTGGGCCCTTTTGGTTTTCCATCTGGTTTCTGTGGGGTACTATCGTCAAAACACCCACACCCGCATGATGTTTTGATGAAGGGAGTCCTGTCTATTTTGTCCCAGGGTAATATGGTTTCTGCATATTTTGTGTGGTAGCAAGAGCATCACATGAACAGCATGACTGACAGGCAGGATTCCACAACCTGCACAGCGGTTCAGAGAAGCTGGGGCCTTAAAGGGACCCTTTTAAATCGAAGACACAACATGTTGGGTAACATGGTTGTTTGGTTGGTTTGGCGATTGAACGCCATCCGAACCAATTCCAAGCCAATGCAATTATCCCGTCCCTCAAAGAAGCTGTCCAAGAATTAGGCGTGCCTGAAAATGTAGACATCCAATTCATCAGCAGGACTGTGCTAGTCAGAGGGTCCCCGATCCGATTTATTTTTTTGGTCATTGAACACCAGAGCCGCTCAATGTTGAAATGCAACTGGGCAGCAGAAAACCACCAGAAAACAAAGCCATCCCGTTTTTCCAAGGGTTTTGGCTTCAGGAGCCAAGATTCTCTGGCTGATTTAGGTGTACCTTCATGTGCTCATTTTCTTCTGGAATTGAGAAGACATTCTTGAAATTGCCGCAGGTCAAATAAAAGGAAACGGAAGAACTATGGAGAGATCAATTCCTACTTCTCCATCTTTGGACGTTTCCCCTGCCGTGTTTTCCCTCGACCAGGGAGGTGGCCGCGGCGTGTCTCGCGGAGCCCAGCGAGCTCGGCGACGTGACGCCGGAGGTGGTGGGGACAGTGCTGGGCCGGCGGGAGCTTTGGTGCCATGGGCTGGAGGCGGGGCGGCACCGAAGGACGAGAAGCGAAGACGGTCTGCTCTTTTCAAGGCGACTTTGCAAATTGTTTGGAAGGAATGAAAAGGGAGTCTTTTTTTGTCCTAGGTTTGGCGCGGCTGTTTTGCTGTGTGGTGCTGGGGTTTTGGCTCGGCCAGTCTGTCTCCCAGTCCGTCGGTCGCCCGGTCGGTCGGTCGGTCGGTCGCCCCGGTTGGTCGGGCAGTCGATCGGTCCAGTCGGTCGGTCGGGCGGTCGCTCGATTGGTCGGCGGATTGGTCGGTCGGTCAGTGGGTCCCTGAATCGGCCCAAGCCAACCCTAAACCAGCCCTAAAACCACCCTTAACCAACCCTAACCAACGTAATCCAACCCTAAATTAACCCGAAACCAGTCCTAAACCAGCCCTGAACTGCCCTAAACCAACCCTACACCAACCCTAAACCAACCTACATCAACCCTAAACCAGCCCTAAACCACCCTAAGCCAACCCAAACCAGCCCTAAACCAACCCTAAACCAACCCCACACCAACCCTAAACCAACCCTAAATCAACCCTAAACCAGCCCTACACCAGCCCTAAACTACCCTAAACCAACCCTACACCAACCCTAAACCAACCCTAAACCAACCCTAAATCAACCCTAAATCAACCCTAAGTCAACGATAAACCAGGCCTAAACCAGCCCTAAACCACCCTAAATTCACTCTACACCAGCCCTAAACCAGCCCCAAACCGCCCTACACCAACCTAAACCAACCCTAAACCAACCCTAAACCAACCCTAAACCAACCCTAAACCAACCCCAAACCAACCCGAAACCAACCCTACACCAGCCCCAAACCACCCCTACACCAACCCTAAACCACCCCAAGCCAACCCTAAACCAGCCCTAAACCAACCCTAAACCAACCCCAAACCACCCTAAATTAACCCGTCCTTAACCAACCCTAACCAACGTAAACCATTGACCCTAAACCAGTCCTAAACCAGCCCTAAACTACCCTAAGCCAACCCTACACCAACCCTAAACCAACCTAAATCAACCCTAAACCAGTCCTAAACCACCCGAAGCCAACCCCAAACCAGCTTTAAACCAAATCTAAATAAGCCCTACACCACCCTAAGCCAACCCTACTAAACCAGCCCTAAACCAACCCTAAACCAACCCTAAACCAACCCTAAACCACTTTAAATCAACCCTAAACCAGCCCTACACCACCCTAAGCCAACCCTACTAAGCCAGCCCTAAACCAACCCTAAACCAACCCTACACCAAGCCTAAACCAACCCTAAATCAAGTCCTAAACCAGCCCTAAACCAGCCCTAAACCAGCCCTAAACCAACCCTAAACCACCCCAAACCAATCCTAAACCAACCCTAAGTCAACCATAATCCAGCCCTACACCAGCCCTAAACCACCCTAAACCAACACTATATCAGCCCGAAACCAACCCTAAACCAGCCCTAAACCAACCCTCACCCTAAAACCAACCCTAAACACACCCTAACCCAACTAAAAACTAGCCTTACACCCAAACCACCCTAAACCAACCCTGCGTCTTTGAACAAGTGAACCCTTTGCGGACTTTGCTGCGTTTGGAAACCCGCTTCTCCGAGAAGGTGAACCCTTTGCAGCTTTCGTGGGTCCGGACCACCGCGCCGAACCTAGGAAAAGGCCGCGCTGAACCTAGGAAAAAATAACCCTTCCGCGCATTAGGTCCGGGGAAACTCGTTTTTAAAGTTGGTATACAGATGCATGGAGTCTGCCAGGGAGAGCTACAACCCTTGACAAATCCCAGATGGAAGGTACCCAAAAGACCACAAGGGATGGTGGACCGGTCTGGATTTTGCAAAGTCACTGCCCAACTAGGGTCCATGTTTGGCAAGGCCCCTTTGAAGGAACAACAGAGGGAGCTCGTTGAAGGAAAGGCCCAGGCGGGATGGTTTTTATTAAACTGTAGCTTGCCGCGTGCAACCAATGGCAACTTCTCAACCTGGTGGAAGGAGGGCGAGGTGGGCGAGGTGACGTTCCACGTGGCGGTGAACAAGGTGAGCGGTTTTCTGTCAATGGTGGGCCGGAGGAGGGGGGGGGGATTTGTTTCAGGCAAGAGTGCCATGGACACTTGATGCATATTTTTCCTGCGGGCTCTATGTGACCGCTGTAGGGGGGGGGGGGGCGGGCAGACGGTTTTGAGTGACTTAGACATTTTGATGTTGGCACTATGGCAGCACCAGGTTCTGAAACCAAGGCCTTCCACCCAACCTATGTTTCCAGGGCATAACCAGATGGGCGTCCAGGCAACCGGAGGGGGCATTTCCAACTGGACGTCTTGGTGCTCAGGTCGACTCCGACTTTCAGCTCAGCAATGCCCAGCAGATCGTTGCGGCCATCCGCCGCAGAGGTGATGGGGTGGCGTCCATCCTCGTGACGCTTGCCTGTTCAGTTTCCAAACCTGCAACGCAGCTGTTGAGTTAACCAGCAACCGTTTGCTAGAACCTTCCCCAGTTTAGTTGGAGATTCCGCACTCAACACTTTTTGTTTTCTGGCTTCTTCGTCATTCTGGTCTAGGGCCAAAAAGCTTCAACCTTTCCTGGCCAGTTCACGCCGCAGAGGACGGGCAGAGGCGGCCCGAGCGCCTCAAACGGGGAGCTGCTGCAAAGCTCAGCGGGCACCGGCGTGGACGCGGAAAGAGACTCAAAGAGGCATAGGGGTTGATCACAAAATAATTCTTGTTTATGCGTTTATGAGTGCTTCCCAAAATAGGGAACCCCCCTTTTGGATGGCTGTAAGGAACCACTTAAACACCATTTCGAGGGGTCTCCGATTTTCGGAATCATCAGACAGTGTTTCGTTTGTTCCAGGAATCAGCTGCAGCTCTTTGTTGGGGTCGAATCGAGCTAGCAGCCGGCGGCTTGCGGCCTCTCCAAGCGAGTTGCATGCTTCAGAGCCAGAGAGGGATGTGGCATTGAATTCCAGTGGAGGACTTGCTTGTGCCATTCAGTAGAGAAGCATCAGACAGTTGCGTTTTGTGGCCGTTTCAGCCTCAAGAGCACGCAGCCGGCCCACTTTGACGTGAAGAACGCAAAGAAGTATCAAGAATGGCAAGGCAGGGCAAGACTGTACTTCCCGCAGACCTGAGATGGAATCTTTTGAAGGCCCTCGATTATATATATATATATACACATGTATACACATATGTATATTTGCGTATATTTGTACATATATATATATATATACATATACACACGCACATCGCATATAAGCGTGTCTATATATATATATATATACACAGGTTATTATACAGTATAGCCATAAACTTACCAACCGTAAATACGACTCTTGGGTTTCCACCCAACTACTGACAACCAGTTTTTTGCGTGGACAATTCCAATGGCTGATCTGCAATTGACAGCTCAACACCCGCACGCTGAAATGTCACGCAAGGACTGCGAGCATCTCAACGGCTGGCACCCCGGTGACTTTCTGCGATTTGAGTACATGCTCGAGGATCCGTTAAAGTGACTACACTTGAGGGTTCTCAAACTTACGCTTTGGAGATTGTTCATTCCCCTTGAAACCACCATCATTGAGGGAAAGCTTGAGTTCCTTAAAGGCGTGGGGCTGACTATCCCCAGAGGAAAATCGTGTATAACAACAGCATCAACAGTGGATAGCAGGTATATGCCCATTTCTCCTGGGGGTAGTGGTTGGTGCGAAGGTGGACTGACGACGCTACAAGGGAAGCAACAAAGGAAAGGGGTGCAAAGGGTCACCCCAACACAAATCACACCCTTGGGACATTCGAATTTGCCTTGCTTGTTCTGACGCCCAAGTAGTATCCCGGAACCGCATCTCCAGAAGCCTCCATGAAAGCTGCCCCAAGCCAACCCGATCGAGCCTGGGCAGAGACCCATAGCTTTCAGCTGTGGCGGAAGGGCTTTGCTATTTCCCTAGGTTCGGCGGGCTTTTTTAGTTCCTAGGTTGGGCAGGTACTAAAACGACGTGTTTAACAGTAGTTCCTAACAACATGCACCAGTTGTGCACCAGCACTGTCAACATCCCCCAGCATCCTGTTCTACAGGGGCGCTCTTTCGAGAGGTGCCTCAAGCCTGAAACCGCTGACCGCCTCATGTCCCAAACTTTTGCGAAATTGCCCGACGTGTACCAGTTCTGGTAAGTGTTATTTTGATGGTTTGGAGTTTTCCGGGTGTACCTTCCTGTTCGTTTCAAGAGAAATTCTTGACGAGGCAACCGGGTAGCCCACTAAGGCCATGGTAAGTGCACTTTCCGCAGGTTATTTGCCCAGGGATACAACGCACTTATCAGGAGCGGTAAGCCCTGGTTCTAACCCACCTAAGCCATGGTGTCTCCTTGGTGTCTCCTTGGTGTGGAAAGAAGTGGGGGTCTCACCTGGCTGGTTCTCAGTAGGGACTGAGGGAATGACCCCTATGATTTTTCTGTTGTTGTTTCCTTTTGGGGATCCCTTCCGCTTCATTCCCAACATAATTGGCCGAAAACTAGCGCATGATACGAGCCATCTAATTACTTGGCCAATGTATTTTTTGAGAAAGTTTGGGCGAATCCTCACCCGCGCTTCTGAGGCCGGCGTGCCGGGCCGCCGGCGTGTGCAGAAGCGGCTCGCCGCGGCCCGGGGACCTGGGGACCGAGCGGGCGCGCCGAAGTTCTCACGGGCGAAAGGTCCCGGAGTTTGTCTCAGAGGACCAAGGCCAGAAACCTTTTTTCGGGCGGCTTTTTGCACACTGTCTAGACGGGGCCTCCACTTCCCTTATCCCCTTTTTTGGGGGAGGGGAAGCTTCGCTAGGCACTGAGACCTCAAAAGGACCCCCTCAAACATCACCAGGTTTCCACAGGGAACCAAGTTTTTTCCAAAGGCCTTTCCCGACGGACTTGTGCATCTAAAATCGGACCCAAAAGGCCTTTCCAAAAATAAATTACCTATTCGTGTCAACTCGAAAGGTGATGTTGACAATCATGGAAGCTGACAGGAAGGTGTTGGAGGGGAACACTCCCGTCCGTTTGCATTGTTGGAAAGAGGGTACTCGGAGTCTCCCTGACCCTTCAAAAATGAGATCCTTACTGCAAAACCATCGCTGCCGTACCCTTCCAGGTAAGTTTCGCCCTTTTGAAACCAACCATATGGCGCTTCCGCAAGGCAGACCCAACGACCGTTCTAAATCCGCGGTCTCCTTCAAGCATATTCAGATTTTCGGGGTAGACAAATTTTGGACAAGAGTTAGACAGTTGTATTTGTGTATGCCTGGTGTGCAGGTGTCCAATACCGTTCCTGCCCAAAAATAAAATCATTGCGATCACACAGTTTGGAGAACAAAACAAACAAAAACACAGCAAGCAAAAATCAAGCAAGCAAGCAAAATCCAAGCAAGCAAGCAAAATCCAAGCAAGCAGCAAAATCCAAGCAAGCAAGCAAACTCCAAGCAAGCAAGCAAGCAAAACAAGAATGCAAGCAAACAAACAAGACAAACAATCAAGGCAAACAAACAAACTTGAATTCACACTGGTATTCAGGTGATGGAATCACTCCAAACCCGTCGGAAATAACTCGTGGTCGGAAGCTTCGCGGACCTGGACGAAGCTCAGATCCCGGTCTTCCTGCTGCTGTGCCTGGCGGCGCGCGCCGGAAGCTTCGCCTCCTCGCCCGGAACTGAGGGGGCGGGGTCTGGAGGGCTCGGGGGCTCGGGAGCTGCGTGGGGGCGGGGTTTGATTTTGGTTTGGTGGACAGAATGATGTCCTTTGCTTGGAGTTGCGAGTTTCAAGGCGGAAAGCCACCCAGTTTCGGGGTTCTGTAGGGTGCTCGGCTTTTGTGGCCAGTTGGCCATGAACAGAAAAGCAACAGGGGGTACCCTGGCGCGGCCACGGGAATCAAGACTCCAGCCCGAGGCACCGAGCATCAGCACAGGCTTGAACATACTGAAAGATGGGCGCCTTGCCAAGCTCTGGGCTTTTTAATCGGCATTCTTCTGAAAAGGCGCGGCCAAATCTCATGACCATCAGGTGAGACTCTTTGCATCACATTTCGAGTCTGGTCACCATAGTCGCTGACGTGTATTGTCCACCACGCCTACAAGAGCTCACCTTTTGATTTGGAAGCGCAATCTCAAGAAACAACACCAAGTTGGTCCCGCAGCCAAATGTCAGAATGAGATCCCTTTAGCAATGCCTGCACAAGGCGTTTCCCTCTGAACCAGGCAGAAAGAAGCTCCCTACTCAAAGAACCACGAATGCCAGCGGATTCCATTCTTCTTTTTCTCTTGTGAAGACCGCTCCCAACAGAGGCTTTGAGCCCCTTGCTTATTCTAGTAAGCTCCCCGAATTGATCGCACTGCCAAGAAGTTTAATTTGACAAACAGGTGGGTCCGCTTAGCTTGCCCTCGTTCTTTGGCAAACTCAGTGGAGGTTTCAGCGTAGCATTGTGCTTTTTAAAGGAACACCTAGGGACTCCGAGCATTTGAGGGTCTCTTTTTTTGTAAACGTGCAGATGGCCAGTGGCAACCAATCTGCGAAGATGGCGATAAGTTGGTGTGAGATCAGATGCAATATTTGTGTTTGTCTCAAATGGGGCACCCTCAAACTGGGCTGATCTTCCCCCATCAAAAACAGAGATGCCCATTTGTGTAGGCACTCCCCCCCACTTTGTGGAGCCAGGTGGGAACACCCATTGTGCTGGCTTTACAGCGGGTTTAACCCCGAAGAGGTCACCTTTGTGAACCCTTCACTTTGCGATCTGGACTAGAATAATAGAAAGTACCATGCCTGTTGTTGGAACAACCCGCAAAGGAATATATATATATATGTATATATGTAGAAGTAAAAATAGGGTGTCTTCTGGATGGCTTTCGTCCCCGATAGACCAAAGGGAATGGTCGAACACTCACCCACATGATCTTGGATATAACATTTCAATACCAGGTTTTGATTGTGTGTGTGTGTGCGCGAGCGTATTTCTGGAACCTCTTTTCCAGTTGTTTGAAACCCAAAAGGAGACGCGCTCACATGTCCCAGGAGGGTGCGCCCGGAGAGCCAGCTGGCGTCTGCCCACCCGCCAGAGTGGTTCCCCGAATGGTCCTCCAGCGACTTGGTCCGAGCACCCCACCACGTCCGGCCCTTGGTTGACTGCGAGCAGGGTGACTCCCTTCTTCGATGTGGAAATATGGATGGATCCCATTGTTTGACGCGTTTAGGTTCATTGATTCATTGAGTGTGATTCCAGGCTTCTGCTTTTTGTTGGGCAAAAGCTGAGGTGGAACAACTTTTCCATTTCAGGCTACCTAGTTGAAAATATATTTGGATGTCACCCCTAAGTCTTGGTTGATCCTTCTTGGAGGTTCGCAGCCAGAACTCAAGCAGAAAGGGGGTGGGAAATGTGCCCCTGACCCCAATCGCTCATGTGGCTCTTGTAAAACTGGAGAAACGCAGGGATGTGCGAGTCAACCCAGTTGGCACCCGTTCGAATACCTGGGTTTGACCCACGCAATGTGGCTTTCAAGACAGGGAGTTCCTGTTTCACACCTGCTTCGGAGCTATTGGTAGTTTGGGGCGGCCAAGGCAAATGATTTCCCGGATCCAGGGAGCTCGTCTTTCTTTCTGTGGTGACATGGCCTTTCGAACACAAAAGGGTCACCTCCTTGATTCCCTCCCAGTTGAACCCCGTGTTCATTCAGAGGCTTTCGATGCTCCACGCACCTGGATTCCTACCGCCAAGGGCCCAAAAGGGCATCCCTAATCCTTATAGGGATGATAGCGTTTGAGCGGTGAAGGAGGGGTTCAAAGTTCCCACTTGCCTACTGCGATCTCTCTCAAGAGGCACCAGCCAATGTAATTAGTTATCCGTTGTCTTAGAGGGTCATGATCGCCTGATACTAGGTACTAGTAACTGGCCATCAAGAGGGCGGTCATCAGACGCACCCCAAGACACCCCCAAGGAGACCCCGCCACATTGCTTCCGTCTTGTCGCCGCCTCTTGCACGAGCCTGGCGCGGAGTGGATTGGCTGACAGCAATGCAGCAAAGTGAGAGACAGCTTCGACTTAGCACTTGTTCTGCCCTGCGGCGCAACCTTCCCAGTTAGGGTTTATCATCGTCGTTACTTGCTCAGGGGAAACGTGTATACTGTTCTTTGTTCGGGTTGCCCCGGATCGACCAAGAACCAAATTGATGTTCCGGACGTCGGAGGTAGAGAGCCCTCGGTACCGCCTTTCAGTCGGAATAAATCGCAGCGCTCCCGCTGACATGGCGGCCTTCCTTGCGTGCGCCTGAGACTTTCCACGTGGCAGTTTGCTCCGAAGATTTCATGGACCAGACGAACAGCTGATTTGTCGGGGGCCAACGGTTGGTACAATCTTGCGTTTTTGTCCTTGACTCAAATGGTGGTAGAAACCACTTGTGTTGAACGTTGACCAAGTTTAGGGGAATCTCCTTGGGTGACCCCCTTCACAAATGCTTGGGGTTGCGTGAATCATCTCGGACCAAGGATCCGATTGCTACTCGGCCAACGTCACATGTGGCTTTGGCTTCGGCCGTCCGGCCAGAGGCCGGTGCAGTCGAAAACTTCCAGATGGGTTTGGCTCTGAATGAGGGAAACCCAAAATGAAAGGATTCTTTTCAATTGCTGGCAATGCCCAGTGACTGTCAAGTCCCTTGTTTTGGTGGGTACTCACTTGAAACTGGTTTCCTTTGCTGAATTTTATTTTAGACTCCCTGAAAAGGCTACCCTCAAAGCAAATCCGCATTTGGTTGCCATCCCAACGACGCTGCTGGCCTTTCTATCCGTGTACAGTTTCGCTGGGAATGGTCTTGCGACACAAGCACGAGACCAAGCATTTGGTTGGGTGGATTCCTATGTCGAGTGCAGTAGGTCCCTTGCAACTTTTGCATCTGTTGGTGTATGGCTTCTCACTGCCGACTGGGACCCCTGGCGTTTCGCCGGAGGCGCGCCCTGCACCACAGCCCTTGAGACTGTCAGCGTCGGCGGCGGCGTCGGCCGCGGCGGGCCTGGCTGGACGCTGAGAGAGGTTGCGAGTTGGAAGTTGGAACTCCCCTTTTTGGGCGACACTGCCGGACTTCTGGCTAGTCTCTTTGTGCTTTTGCCCGCGTTTCCCGTGTTTGACTGACCTTGAACCATCAAAAGTTGGCCCGCCAGAAAAACGATTTGGAGATTTACAAAGTCGGGGTGGAGATTCTGTACGAGAAAGCATGGACCTAAACTTCTGGGGTCATGGATTGTGTCTCTTGTTTAGTGCTAACATTCTTGCTGGTGCAGAAGCAGCCAGTGTTTGAGCCCGGAAGTCCCAACAAGTGGGATTCGCTTCCAACTGAGACGCGCTCGCGGTTGTGAAGGACTGATGCCAACACACATTTGCAGTACTCAGAACCCCAAAGGTAAGGGCTTCAACGGTTGGTTGCTTAAGTGGCTAGCAATCCTGGGCAAATCTCCCATTCACCGTTGGACTATGACCAGGGCTACTTACTACTTATTCCCGCCTCAAGTAGGGATATTTGCGTGGGCCGCATAAAGCGCTACAGTCATCGTAGAACGAAAAGTGAGGGGTTTTTAGTCGTGGCTCACAGGTCTAAGAACCCTGAGGGACGCGGTCTTTGGCTTTATCATATGGATGCCTCCGCACCAACGTACGTGAGCATGCCTCGGGAGCCGAGGCGGCCGCTTTGTTTGCCCGCAAAGGGCGCGGCTCCACAGGCTTACGCCCGCGCCTGAGCGGTTGACGCGCTTGCTCTGTGTGTGCTTTGCGAGGGCACCCTGTTCGGGGTTCTTTTAGAGGGCAAACCAATTGAAACTGTCCTTTTGGGGGGGCAGGGGAAATTGGAGTATGATGTATATGGTAGTGGCGTGGTGGTAGTGGAAAGCATCGTAGATGTTCGCAGACGTCCAGGGTGGTTGTGCGAAGAAAGGCACCCTCACCTTTCTGAAGTAGAACGAGTCATTGAGTATCAGAGAACTGCCCAGACGACAACTATTGCAGGCGGGCTTCTTGCATAGTTAGTTGCAGTTGGTGTTGCCCCAAAAACTGTGAATCGCAACTATTGGGCTTCTTTTCTAGGTGGTTGGCTTGGCTGAACTGCGAGGGTCCCATTGTTGGCTTTTTCCGCACAAGCAACTGCCAATGTCGGCGGCATTTCATCTACTCAGGGCCGACCAGACCTGGGTCCAAGCCAACATGAAGAACCTGCGGATATCAACGCCATTTCTTGGCCTGGATTCGTTACTGTTTCATGTGACCTGTCCCAAGAATTCTCACATTCACTCTTGTGTTTGTTTGTTGGAAGGCATGGAGACTTCGTTGGCAGTCCCGGTGTTCCACAGCTTTGACATGCCCAAAGGATCCTAGTTACCACAGGCAACCAGCCATGTCCACTTCAGCTTCTGGCACCAAAGTCGATCATGGGGATCCCACTTCCCGACATCTCCGGGGCGCATCAGCTGTCACGCCTGAGGCCGAGCAGTGCCCTAGCTGCAGAAGGGACATGTGTGGCAGGACCGTTCTCAAGGTGCCATCAGCAGGCCTCTCGTTTGGGGCGGTTTTGCCCACCAGAGGTATCCAAACCACGACATGGAATTTTACTGCCAGTGTTTGAAAGACGATTTTCGTTAAACAAGATTAAATATGACCCTCCGGTGGGTTCCATGGGAGCGGGTGGGAAGGCAACATGTTGGAGGCTTGCAGTCCATTTATAAAGCCTGATGTTTAGGGACCTAAAATTGGGAACTTTGTATTTTTTCAAATGTTGAAGTTTGAATGTCCGATGCCTCCAGCTTCATATCCTTTCCCTACACTTGCACTTGCATGGAACCCCACCAATTTGTAGGCCTTTCCTTTTGGAGGCCCCCTCCCCCCCAAAGGCGTCACCATTTCAAAATGGGCCGAAGCCTTCCTAAAAACAATCAGACAGTTGAGGTGGGTTCAGTCTGGCAGTTTGCCTGAAAGAGGCCGCGTCTTACTCCTTGGCTTTCGTAGCGGCTGTATTTGCGTCCCCCCAACCCCGGCGCCGAGGTGGCGCAGCCGGTGGCCGTGCAAACCAAGGAGCCAGGGGGCCAAACGACTCCGACAAAAGGACACGGTAAGCGGTCAGAACCCATGGGTTCAACCGAATCCATCACTTTGGGAGGGAACACCTGCAAACACCTTTATCCAGGTCTGCTAATAGCCGATTTTATCAATTTTTAGTTTGCCAGTTGTTTCAAGGCCCAATATGCCTTATTCCAAGTTAGACAAGAGCCCCCCGCCCCAAGAAATGCGGTACTCAAATCCAGCAAATTAGATACCTCAAAGGCAAGCATTTGTTTGTTTGGTTGTCTTCCTTGTCAAGGTTTACTTTAAAATCGCACCCCGTATTGATCTGCAAGGTTCATTTTTTTTGGGTCGACCGGGGGTTGTGTGTGGGGGATTGACTTTGGGCGGACTGCGGGTCACCCCCGGAAAGGGGGTGGTTTCAGAGATAAGCCAAGAGGAAAGCCACTCGTTGGAGAGTTCCAACTTGTTTCTTCCAAAATAAGAGCTCCGACTTGAGTCTCGAAGGTTTGGCCTGAGGGTTTGCTCTCTCCAAGTAGTATGGCACCGGTCGTCGCTTCATTAATACCCCCCACGAGGTTCTCCTTATCCTCATGTTTCACCTAGGTGTTGTTGGGAAGAGGTGAACATTCCTGGCCCCGCCTGAGGTCCACCACCACGTCCGCCGCGGCGGTGGTCCGAAAGCTCTGGATGGAGGTGCGGCTTGGGAAGCGAGCGGAGCTCGTCGGGGATTTCCGTTTTTGTTTGGAACTCTGTCGCCTTTCTTTTTTGTGGGGGGGATCCACAAAGAATGGTATTTGTTTCAGACATGAGTTTTCTTTCAACATGGGTAAAGTGGCCTGGCAATTTTTCTCCTTCGGCCTTCTGCCTGGCCACCAATGGAAGCCTCAGTGTCAGGTGACGGTGGCCGGCCCGCTGCCCAGATGTCTTCGAGTGTGACACCAACGCATTCCACCCAACGGCTGATTCAACTGATTTGGGGCCATTTGACAGCCGGTTGGCCATGGCTGTAGGTTGATGTGCGGTTGTCCCTTTAAACAGAAGAGGTGCTACTGGACAACTTCTCGCCGCTCCTGTCAGACCTGCCACGAGGTGCTGTGGACACATGGCTGGACACCTTTAGTTCCGATGCGACCATCGAGGAGAGATGGGAGTCGGAGTCGGCATCTGGGACTGTTTGGTACCCTCCCGTCCGCTACCCTGGGGTCTCCTCCATTTTTAAGTTTTAGGGTTGACCATAATCCTCAGATCTTTTTTGTACACTTCAAATGTTGGGCCAAGCAACGCGGCCTTTTTCGGGGGGCTGGGTTTTCCGGGATCTCAGTATGTGGCCAAGGATCCACGATGGGTCAAGCAGACGGTAGCACGCCCCTGGGAAGGCACCCCTGAACCTCTCAGGGGATTTGCCCTCCAACCAACAGCAAGGTGAGTTCCCGCGCTTGTGGGAGGAAAGTAGCCTGTGGATTGCCGCTGCTCACATGTCTCACGGTCAGACCCCTTCACTTGGTAGGGATGCTCAACAACTGTTCGATGCGTAAATTAGACACCACCAGCCTACCCAGAGATTCAGAGTTGCTATGCGTGCCGACGCAGCCCGATGCGTTTGGACCGATACCACGTGCTCCAAATCGGAAGCTCAGACGTGGATGAATTAACCGAATCGCTCGATTATGAGGAGGGGCGTCCTCGCCCCAAGGAGCCGAGTCCGCTCGCTCAGCGTTGAATGAAAGTCCCCCCCCAAAAGAAGAGAGTGAAGATCCCTTCTTTGTTGTAAAATCATCCGGGGGTTTTGGCTTGTCCTGGCTACACCCCAGGATCCAAGCTTGGACAGGACCACCCTAAGTTTTCTGGGTGCTTGAAAGAAAGAGGCCAAGCCTTCATTGCCACACACCAAAGGAATCACTCCTTTTAGGAAGCGCTCACGCGGACCTCACTACACCCCTACAAGTCGCCCAATCAAGACAACAAACCTCATGCGAATGCCCAGGGTTTCCCTTGAATATCCCTTTGAAGCACCCCCACCCACCCCATAATGCAACAACTCCAAGAAAGAGCAACAAAGAAACCGCCCTTTTGGAGCTTCTTTGGGAATCAAGCACATTCTGTGAAACGCTTGGAATTCCTTTAAGGTGTCATTTTATTTTATTTTTTAAAGGGGGAGGGAGTGACACACTTTTTGTGGATGCCGGAGACTGGCCCGGATGCGCTGGATGCCTTCGCTTTTGGTGGACCGCCGCTGGCGCGCGCATCGCCGCCTCCGGGCCCGCAGCCCAAGGCAGGGCCGAAGCTTCGGGATCCTTGCACAGAGTTCGCTCGTGGCTGGGGAAGAATCAAGGAGCCCCAAAAGACCAGAGAATGCAAAGGGCAGTCTTTGGGCCCGCAGACTGGCTTCCAACAACTTGGGTTCCTTTCGGATGCTACACACATGATTGTGCATAGGTGCAAGCCCTGGCAAACCATCTACTAGATTCTACTAGACTCCGCTTTTGGTCCCTCGATTTGGGAGTCTGTGGGCGTTTTCTTTGTCCTTCCTGCAATTTGCTCCTTTCTACTTTCTATAATTATGTTTTCAGCTTTTCCGTTTTTCTTTTTCCCTCCCTTCTTGTGACTCTTTTTTGGGGCCAACCCGAACTGAGCCGCACGATACAAGGACAAGGTGGGGGGGGGGGGGGATATTCCCACACATCATTTTGTCGGGGATCCCAAGATGAGCCAAATCCAAACCCGCGTACTTGAAGTTTGGTTCGGACCGAGGTGCTCTTCGGTTTAGTCGGACCCTGTCGATAACGAAGTTTGTTTGGAGCTCCCGGGACTCCATTCTTTGTTGCCACTCGTCCGTGACTCTGAGGCAGGTTTTTTGTGCCGGACGCCCGAAGCTATTTGTTGAGAAGCGTCACAGACGTTAGGTTTCCCTGCACTCCGAATATGCAAGAAGGACCCTGAGCTGAGAAAGGGCAGGGCTCCACCAGTTTTCCGACTGGGTTCCCATCCACCTTTAGAACAAGGCAGCTATTATTCTTATGCATGTTATGTAGATGCGGAACTTGCCCAGCACCACGAGAATCCCAACCCTCAAGCTGTTTGGCTCTTGACGGCGCAGGCACATGGTGCCGGCTCGGAGAACCCGCGGCTCGCAGTTACATCGAGTGAAGGTCTGTGGCAGAGACAGCTGGATGCAGTGCTTTCGGCCAGCGCGCAGGGAACCGTGGCTCAGTTTGACAATACCGGTCCGACCAAATCCAGAGGGAGGAGCCACCAACATCACCAGCGTTCCATGTGCTCCTGGGTTTGACCACAAAAGAACCTTCAGTTGAACCAGACCAGGTTTTGCCGCAGTTCCTCTCCCGCGTTGGTTTCCCAGCCTGTGGGCCCAAGCTTGCCTTTGGGGTAGCCGAGGTGGAGGAGTTTCACTCTCTCTTGGTCTCTCTCTCAGTGGCCAACCAATCCGAGTCGGAGTTTGTCAGCCTCTGCGCTGCTGTCCTCAGCGCGCAGACGCGCGACAGGAGTGACCCATCAAGCCACAATTCTTTGGGCACCCAAAGTGCACATGGACGCTTTCCCAATGGTTTCCTTTGTAGCAACTTTGAACAGGGCCATCAACCACATCTGACAAATTGGCGCCCAAAAATGGGCACACTGAAATGTCCAAATCAAGCATCCGCCTTTTGGTTGCCCAGAATTGGAGCGGTGTCCTTCTGGTTACTCAGCCAAACAGGGTTTCTCTCCCAAACAAAGGAGTTGGCCAGGTGGTTGGGTTTTTTTTTTGGTTTAGCCAGAAACAACTTAGGCACCCCAGCAGGAGTGCCATCCGCGGGGTACAAGAGCTTGCGCGGACTTTGGGCTCCTTCAGCGAGTTTGAGTCCAAGGAGACGAAGATTTCCAGTGCCTTGGACATCCTCAGAGTTACTTCAGACCCCAAACAGGTTCTAATTCGCGGGTTCCGATCGCTTGCGCCAAAGAAGCATCCGAAGGAACCCACGATTTAATTTGTTAGAAGCCATTGGTTTGGGTCACCCGACAACCCTTGGCTTGAAGTGAAGCCACCAGGACCTAAATGAATGTCTTGCGCATGGGTTCCTTAAAGCGGAATCACTTGTAAGGGGCCAAGTTGGAGTGCCAGGGTTGAACCAAAGCCCCCCCAACGCTACCCCAGAAAAAGTTCAGAAGAAACCTTCTGACCAAGAGATTCTTGGAAGGGCTTTAGAACCTTTCTCGGGGGGAGCGGGGGCTAATGTCTCTCTTGCATAACTGTTGGGGACAGGCCAACCATGATCTTTTCGGTAGTATTTTCTTTCGGTGGTTGTATTTGTTTGTTTGGGGAGGGCCGCATATGCATTTTTTGGATGTACATGTATCAGCATGTTTCCCCTTGTGTACCTCATGGGTAGGTGCCACCAAAATGATTTCCATCATGGGAATTCTGCTTTGTAAGAATGGTTGGGCACAAGTAGTCGTAACCAGGCCCCAGTACCTCAGATGTCAGGTGCGCAGCCGCTGCCCAAGTTCAGCCCCGCGGCGCTGGCGCTGGCGCCGCCGAAGCTGGTGGAGCAATGCCTCCAAGGGGTGAACTATTTCAAGACCAAGGCCCTGGGTCATACTGTCCAAACCGGGACTTTGGAGGGTTCCGTGTTGGTGGATCGGAGGGGTAAGCAACATGCTAGTTCTTGATTTTGCGGTTTGAATGGAGTTTAGGATGTATGTTTTACTGCCGCCTCCACCCCTCAAAAAGCTGACCCCATTCGCTTTCTTTGGCCGTTTCTGGAGGGCCTTTTCCTTGGCCTTCCTTTGGCGTTTTCTTTGCACCTTGGCGAGTTTTGCTTGTTCCCCTTGTACTTTGTCTTTTCCCACCGTCTTTTCAAAGAAAGACTGGAGCCATCGTCTCTTCTCATTTGTGGATTTCAGCCATCCTTCAGGCGCGGAGACTCCAAGAGCTCGCGGCCTACCTCTTGAGGCTGCGCCATTGGTCGCAGTTTCGGTTTTGCTGGTCAGAGTCCGATCGAACCGTTCGGCAGCCAAAGGGACTAAACTTGCACTGTGGGGTATGTTTGTTGGTATATAGAAGCACATATAAATATAACAATATATATATATATATATATATACATGCATGCATACATACATACATAAATAGATAAATATTTGTATGTATATATATATATACACACATATGTATTGCACCGTACATATTTTGTCAAAATCCTTTTTTTTGTGTGTGTGCATGCATCCATCGCATTCCTTCCCCCTCTCCTCCCGTCCTGTCCCGCCCCGTCTCATCCCATCCCCCGTCCCATGCATGCATCCGTGCACATGCGCACCCACTCCCATATGTGGTTGTGTATATGCATACATCATTTGGTGCAAGCCTATGGGTCGAATCCGTTTGGAAGGCGGCCGTCTTGGTCGCAGGGTGGCTAAAAGCCCAGGAAAAACAGGGCTGGGCACGAGTGGTCCAGAATCTTAGATGACCTGGTCATTGGTTTGCACAAATCTTTCGGATCCCTTCTTCCATGTTATCATATGCGCAGATGTGCAATTGGATTTTTTTCGTTAAAGCGTGTCGGACCCCTTTTTGGGTTCATTTCGAAAGAAGCCCACCGCAAGAACCAAAGAACCACTTGGACCTTGGAGCCTCTTGTTTTCGCTCCAAGCCACCGTTCAACCTGGTCGCCCCAATAACCAAAAGGGGCGGCTGTTAGCGGTTGCTGGGATGGCGAAATGGGTATGACCCTTCCAGACGTCGGCAACGCGTGTAGATTCCATGGCTGGTCAGAGAGTCCCCAGACACAACTCCCAAAGAGCTTCGGAGGTTCCTCGAGCTTACGGATCTAGGGGAGTCCTTAACTTGGGTTGTTGAATTTTGATTGGCGCAGAATGTCCGCACATGCCAGTATGGGCAATGCCCTTTTCCAGGTGGTGTGCCAGGCGGAGCATAGAAGGAACTTTCACAGGGATGAGATCCAGTTTTACACTCCCCCTTCCCAGACGACACACCTTCGGAGCCAGGAGTCCGAATTTTTGGATTTCTTGCCAGCATCGAGAGACCAATCGGGATTTGGGCACCGGGAAGGCTAAACCTGCGCCAGGGACCACCGCGGCGCGGTGCCTCGCAGCTTCGAGGGGCTGACGGCGTTGCCGGGGGTGGGGCCCAAGATCGCGAACCTGGTGCTGTCGGTGACCTTCAACCATTCCCAGGTGCCGGGTTTGAGCCCTCCGCCGTCCATTTCAGGAACATTCTAAGAAAGGGTTCTTAAGGCTTTCTTGGAACCCCTTCAAGCCCTCTCGATGGAAGTTGAAAGGTGCGACAAGCTGGCAGACGGGGTGGCTTGTTCTAGGGAGACGTTTGAATCACAACTTATGCGTCTCTCAAATGATCTGGGCCCCTGGACACCCACATTTTGGGATCTTTTTGGCGGATGGGTCCCCTTCAAACCAGGAAAGAAGGGTGCCACCTCAAAAACCAGGCATCTTTTCGGATAGGCGGGGATGGTGGTGGACACCCATGTGCACCGCGTAGCCGGGCGCCTGGGCTGGTCCCAGGGCAAGACGCCAGAGGCCACGCGGAAAGACTTGGAGGCCACGTCCAACAGTCAGTGCGTTTCTAATCGGGGACCCCGAAAGATGGCTTGTTTTGGCGCATGTTTCCCTTTAGCATAGGAAAAGGGGGTCTCTATTTTACAGGGCCCCATAAAGCTGACTTTGCACCATATAAAGATTCCTTACTTGGAGTTTCCTTATCAATTGAATTATATATTACATATATATATATATGTATATATATATATATATAATATATATATATATATTGCGATTTGCCCCCAATCATGGGCGGGTGACAAAAGGAAAGCCATCTTCCAAAGCACTCCTGTCAATTTCCATGATTGTTGGAGAGAGTTGCGTCAAAACTGTCATGCTTCAACAACCAAACCTGAATGGGCCTCCACTAGAAAGGAAACAAACCGAGTTCTTGTTGAAGCCTTGGTTGGCTTAAGAAAGGGGGCCGAATCGCCAACCCCTGGAGGAATTGGTGGCGCCAGAGATGAGGGAGCTCGTGACCAGGCCACGCAAAAGCAAACAGACATAGAGGAAATCTATGCATTCCAAGAATGGGTGGTTTCCCGTACAGGTGCGTACATAGGGGGCGGGGTCAGGTTTCCAGAAAACAAATGGCGGTTCCCCTGCAAAAGGGTTCCCGTCCAGACGCCATACCCCCGGCAACCTCACGAAATCCAAGATATCACGGAATCGGCACTATGACGTATCCGTTTCGGTTTCGGGACATGGGGGCGAGCTCTGATTTCAACATGGCCCCCCCACAAACCAGGGGACGAGTCCTAATATTCTTACCTTTGTTACGGAGCAACACATGCTAATTGTTGCTCAGCTGGACGCCAGGTGACGACATGGATAATTTATCAAGGGCTCAAGGTTTCCACCGGCGCAAAAGATCCCCACCCTATGAGCTCCCCTTGGCAGGCGGCTCATTGGCTTCGGCCAGGAGATCTGCCGCCCGCAGCACCCCAGGTGCTCCCAGTGTCCCGTGGGCCTGGCGCGGATTTGCCCGACCCAAACTGCGCCGGAAGTCTTCCGGGACCTGCGGCCGGGAGGGACGAAGCGGACCTACGTTGAGATCGACCTGGACGACTGAGCTTGCGCAGTACTTAGGTTAGTGGCCCTACGGCCCCAGGGACTTGGGCACCAGCTACTTGCACGCCGGGGCAAGTGGCGGCACTGGTCGCGAGTATCCACGGGTCGAGAAGCGTCGGGGTGTGCCAGAACTTCCCCTTGAGCCACCAAAAGGGGAGTGCCCCGTATCAGACACTTAAGTAAAGAACATGAGAACATGGAGTGACAAGTCCCTTTCCCAAAATGGCAGGACACCTACTTCGCCGAGCCTGGCCTAGGCCGGGAGGGCGCCCGACCCTCGGTTTACGCCGGTAGCGGTTTTCGGAGGCGACTCTGGGCACAAGTTGACACCGCGCTGTTCATCTAGTGCCCCCAAGCCCCCAAAGGGCAATGAGGACCAAGAGCCAAAAGCCACCGCATGAAGGTTATCAATAGTTATCAACCTTAATTTTCTTGGTGGCTTGGGGGAAGCACTTGGGGATAGTCGAAACCTCGGCGCAAGGGTGGCAGCTCGGTTACCCGAAAAGGCAACCAAGGCGAACACAGTGGCTGAACAGATGGCACTGGTTTGAGTTTGATTCTGATCATTTTCCGCCTTCCTTTGTTGCCAAGACCATGTTGGAGGAGGGTCGCATTTGTTTGCCGTTAAATAGTTCCCATTGGAGACAAAGCCATGGCGCCTTGATAACTTCCTGGAAAATGACAGCTGCCCAAAACAAATTCAGTTCTCAGGAGGCTGTCGACCAACCAAAGGCTGGGGCTGTTGGCTCTTGCCTTTGGATTTTCAGGTCCGCCGATACCTGGAGAACAAGTCCGCCTGCGGCACGTGGGGCTGCCAGCTTTTTTTTCTTCTTTCGGTTGGCAGCAGTGGTGTTGTATTCTGAGGCTCTCATCTGCCGCTATACGAAGCCATGGTTTTGTTTGGAGAAGACGGAATCAGGCGAAACAATCAACGGCGGGGACTTGTTTTGTTCGGAGCTGGTCGCACATTTTGCAAGTACTGGTTGTAAATTGTAAATGGTGGCATTTCCTGCGGTTTTGATTGCAGGACGAGTAAACCTTGGATTGAACGGTGGCTGTTTGCTGACGATGGCCGGAAGCCTTTGCTTTAGGCTCGTGGTGGACCGTCTCAGTGACGGCGACAGGCTGGGCATTCCATCTCTGGGATCAAGACAGGGGGACTGTCTGCGGTTTTGATTGTGACTCAAGTGCGGATATCCGGCCTGTTAATTAGGTACATGTGCATAAACACTCTTTATACCAGGTTTTGATTGTGCCCGAAATCCCGAGAAAGACTTATTGCTTTATCAGACCGTCCGATCTAAACCGTCATAGCTCTGGTAGAACCAGTAACATCACTCGGGGGGCTCCAAGCCGTATCTAAGACTCTTTGCCCTAGCCACCAATTGCTCTGCGCTGTAAGTGGCCAGCTTGGCAAAGCATGGGGTTGCCAACCCAGTGGGAAAAGGAGCTTGAAGCTGCGAGGTCTTGTGGCTTCACATGGCATTTGGAGCAGGATGGAGGAGCCGTGCGCCCAGTTTCCCTTGAGAGCAAGAGAAGCTGACCCTTGAAAATTGGGGAACCTTCCAGAACTGTTTGGGTGTGGCTCAAAATTGCACAGCTGCGGTTACGCAGGTGTTAATCTTGCTTCCACATAGCAAGGTGCAAATTTGGGTACCATTTTTTGACCCACAGCCGTTTGCCCCATTTTGTGGGGAAGACAAGACCGGGCATGACAAGAAGGGACACTCTTGCAGAAGGAATCGGGCGACTGTGGATGTAGTTGTGCCCAGTGGATTTCATCTCTGGCTTGCAACCCCAACAAGGAGATGTCATTGGAGGTTGGTTTTCCAAGGGGCAATTATTTCTTTCCTGCAAGTGAACAAGGGTCCTAAAAAAGGGGGCGCTTTAACAGGAGATTCCTCTCACATAAATATGTTGGGTTGCATGTGAATGAAGACTGTCTTCTATAGAAGCTCAAAGAGGGCAATCATTGCTTGGGGACCAGCCGAATGATTGATGGCGTGCAGCATGCACAATTTGCAGACACTTCTTGCTCTGAGATCGGAATCCGCGGAACTACCTACGTGGAGTTAGACGGTCAAGGGAGGCTCGTCTGCAAGTTGGCTCTTCACCCAAGCTGCTTATGTGAACCCTCGTGCATTTTTTGAGCCAGGCAAGCCAGGGCGCCCATTGCACCCAGCTCCGTTTCTCAGAATGAATCGAGTCATAGGGGATTAGGCGCACTTGCACATCCCCGACCAGTGGAACATGGACACCAGGGCCCAGGGTTTGGCCCTTTGTGGGAAGAAATATCAGTTTCATACTCCCTGCAGAAGAACATGTAACCCCAACTACCCGCATGTTTAAAGAAGTTTAATCTCCTTTTGGGGGGACCCTTTTTTGTTGCTATGTTAACTTGCGAGGGAGAAGTGCGTTTCGGCGCCCTGTTTTGGATCCGACTCATTGCCATGGGCTCAGGAAGATCGCCTACCTCCGGGAGATTTGCGAGCCCCTTTACAAGCCTGGGGACGCCACCGTGCAGTTGCTCAAGGCGCGAAGATGAACTCTTCGGAGGTTCCAGTTTTGAGAATCACCTGGAAGGAAAGAAACATCTACACAAGGACTGGCCACTCGCAGGACGGTTCCGGGTCTTCTTTTGGGTCACCTGGCCAGGCCATCAGCGGGGACAACGTCGCCACCTTTGAGAACCAGGCGCTGTTCGCACTTGGCAGCCAGCCGATGAGCTTGGGGATCGATGCATTTCATCTTTATCGGTCGGTTGCAGACTTTTCATCCGGAGGTCTAGCGCATGACTGGCTTATAGTCTTCACACTCCTTGGTTTCCTGGTTGCTGTTCCACTGTATGCTTATCTACCCCGAGATGGGGAGAGGGGTAGTGACCATGGCCCTAGCAGCTCTGTTCTCCAGCCACGACGGCAGTGCTTGTAGGGCAACTTGTAAACGAGAAGCGCGGCCGATTGTTGGGGCCGGATGCCAGAGCGGGGTCCGAAATTGGAGCCCACAAACCACCAGGGCCCAACGATGCTCGGAACCCCCCAAGCCACACGCAAAACTCACGGACGTTACACACCAGTCCCCACAGACCCTGGCCAAACACCTGCCTTTGAAGGCTCATAAAGCCCCGTACTGCAAGAATCGGGGGCTTTCATGGGAGCTTGTAGGGTATCCAAAGGGCATGGCAAGGCGTTCTACTATGTTCAACTCGAAAATCACGCTCTTCACTCACAGGCTGAGAAGCGCGTTCCGTCTGGGGCCAGCCGCGTACTCAGGGTGTGGGTTGAAATCTACAGCTGGGACAGCAACATTTTACCTGGGTTGGACGCTTTGGTTTCCGCAGTTTGTGGATGCATGGTTTTACGGAGCCAGCGAATCGAATTCGAGGCGACATCTGCCGCTACCTCTGGGCCGAGTTGCAGGGCAACGCCGCTCCTTCGGAGTCTGTGACTTTCTTTGCGGACAAGGCGGGTGTCGCCGAGCTGTCGCCGAGGTCGACTGGTGGCTCCAAAGGCTGCAAAAAGTGGGGATTGCCGAAAGTGGTGGATTCACGATGTTTGAGGTGGGGTCAGCAAAAGCGACAAGCAATATGATCAATTTGGGATCGGTACGTGGGCAGCTCACCAAAATCCCGACCACAGCAATCATGGGGACACACCAATTGATCTTTCCATGCCCCTAAGCGAAACCGTATATTTTGATCGTGGCGCAGGTGTCAAACCAAGGAGCTCTTTTAGTGATTGGTGCGATGCTAACAGTAGACCAGGCGTTGGAATTGAAGAACTCTCTGGGTTCTTTGAGTCTTTGGTGCCGGTCTCGTTGGCACCCTATCGCGCGGACTCGGTTCACTGGGCAACTTTGGAAGGTGCTCTATGAAGACTTCAACTACGAGATGCCCATGCGCCCGGCACTCAAAGAGTGGCCCTTTGAAGCAGACCTAGTCGTTGAGTGACACCCATTTTGGCGGTCCGTTGTTGGTTTCCACTAAAGATGGTGTTTCTCCAGAGGCTGCTTTGATGGCTTGACCCTTAAGCTTTCAACCTCGCGGAACCCTTCACCTCTTATCGTTTTATTGTCTCTTGACTTCTAACCTGATGAGAAATGCTTTCCAAATCCAACGGTTTCCTTGTGGAGTCTGTGGTCATCATGCCACAATGGTGTGCACAGAACGCAATGCGGGCTTCTGGCCTTGTGGCAAATGCCCGGTTTCGGCTTTTCGCAGGTGGCAAAGAGGAAGTCGGCCACGACCTTGGATTGCACGAGCATTTGTTGCAATACTGCCTCATTTCGAGTCAAACCAAAATCTCAGCTGCTTGAAGATTAGTAGGGGACACGTCCAAGCAGAATTGGTGGCTTTAGAATCAAATGTAATTACATTCTCGTATGGGTTGTGGGTGAATTCCTTTGACAGCAGGATTGTTTTGCGACTCAGTTGGTTCTCAACAGCTGGTTGCTGATTTGAACCCATTCCCAAACTGTGCGCCGCCCGTTGTAGGGGAGAATGGCAATCAGAATGTAGCCAGGTGACTTCCTCGAGAAATTCGCTCTGAGCCCAGAGTCTGCGTTGGGATTGGAGCATGTGAGACACAAACAACATTGGCGCGTTCCAACGACCCCCTTTTTGGGCCCGTCCGCTTTTTGGACACCCTTCACATCCTGACAAGGAAGCAGGATCCAGCAACAGCCAGAGACCATCGGCAAAGATAGGGCGAGTTTCGTCTCCCCACCGGGGAAGATGCGGGTTGACTGCTCACGAGGCCTTGTGCCACAACTTCTGCCAGAGCAAACGACTTTGTCATGTCCATTGGGAATCGAATCAGGGGAGCTTCCAGCCATTTTGGGGACCCACCCTTGAATGGTCCCGGGAACAGAACACCGACCGGGTTCCCACTTTTTGGGTACTCCGCAACAATCTCCGCTGCCCTGAGTTAATAGTCACTGCTAGGTTGCTCTTCTGCTTGCTGTGGCTCTGAATCAGTGCATGAACCCTCTCATACGCTCAATCGGTCTTAGTGGCCCCCTTGTCAGACGAGTCGTCTGAGGCGGAGATCAAGGCTCTCAAGTTCGTGGCAGAACGATTCTCCGATGGCCGCCGCGCTTGTTGCCGGGGGTCTCGGACCCGTGGACCCGGCGCCCAGGCGATTCAGTAAGGGACCCGGTTTTGTGGATCCCCAGGTTGTTTGGCCCAACCAAATGACGTGGAAGTGAACAGAGGTTGGGAGTGCAGTCATTGCGACGGGCGGTCCATGGCCAGGCTTCAATCCGCGGGACTTGTCAAGGGGATCATGTGGCTAAACCCGTACTGCCTTGTGCCATGTGGCCTGTCACCTCAGCCAAAAAACGGTTTGCCTACTCGCGACTGACTGCTCTTCAAGAAAGGAGACCAAACCATTCATTCCTGATGTGCTCGGACGTATAGCCTTGGCCACTTGTGTGTTATTTTTTGCCAAAAGGGGTGACTCCAGAACTGGCGCTCGGCGCCTTTTTCCGTCGTCAAATCTTCAGGCTTCACCTGGAACGTGGAGATCGCCGGCGCGCCGGAGGATGCTCCGAGGTGTGGTGCTTCTCGAGTCTCGAGAGGGAGTGTTCAACCGGTGAGGGGCCAAGTTTCCTCGTGCTTTGCTTTGCAGACAAGGTCCTCGTTCCTGAGGTTCTTTTCTGGGGATTTCCTATTTCCAGTTGGTGAGCTATTGTAATTTGTTGTCTAACTGACAGCGAGTTGGACAAAATGTGCCCAGGTGTCCGTGGGCCTCTTGGGCGTTTCGGGGGGTCCTTTTCGGAGTTCTCAACATGAGGGTCGGACCCCCTTGTGGTTGGTTGGTAAAGGGAAACCAACAGGCCACCAACCAATTTTGGGGAACCATGATTTTCAGCGGCTGGCGATGGGGAGTCTTCACCTCTTGGGCCAATTTGTAGCGGGATCTTTGTGAGGAGAAACCACCATGTGACTCCAGTTTGCCATGCGACTCTCAGGATCGATCTTGGGGAGCAATGATCAAACTCCTCCAGGTTGTTTCATCAGGGGTTACTATTTTCACACGAGGATCAAGGGCATCTCCTTCTACGAGCTGGACGACAAAGGCGTCGTTTCTTTCCCGGCGATCTGATCGCTGAATTGGGCTGGGCTGGATGTGGCTGTTTGTCAGAAGGGGCTTGTTTCCAAATTTGGGACCTCCAAAGAGAAACCTTTGGCGTTTCAAGGACAACGGCAAAAAGGGTCCCATCAAGAACGCCCGGAATCCTGTCCTGATTCTCTATTGTGAGATTCCATTTGGTTGAAAGTGCCAAGATTGGGGGTTTTGGATCAACTTTCAGTGACGGGGAGCCAAAAGCCGGAAGCCAAAGCGATTCAATAGAAGAAACCACAGGGAAAACTGGAAGGAAACTGTTGCCACTTGGACCTCGTGGTCCGGTAGATTCACAGCGCTCATTTCTGTGTTCCAACTACTTGTTGGAACCAATGGAGCGCCTTCCAAATGATTCCCGAGTCCTCAAAAGAAGGTCAGTCAGTGTCTCAAAAGGCGGGCAGAAGGAAGCTTTCGCTTTCGCTTTCTCTTTTTCTTTCTCTTTCTTTTTCTTTTTCTTTTTCTTTTTCTTTTTCTTTTTCTTTTTCTTTCTCTTTCTCTCGCTCTCTATATACATATATACATATATATATATATATACATATATATATATATGTTGAACAAATTACGTAATGCATAAGGCTATGCTTGTGCTTCTGGACCATTTTAGGCTCTTTGTTTTCTGGTGCAAATTGTGATGCGACAAATTGGTCCTGGTTCCGAGGGCAGTTTTGAAGGAAGATTTGAGGCGCAACTCATGGTGCGGAAAAGGCTTCAGCAGCTCCTAGGGAACGAGCCATGATGTTCCTTGGCCCACTTGATGCAAATCGTGGTGCGGAGAATTGGACCTTGTTCCGAGGGCAGTTTTGAAGGCTGATTTGAGGTGCAAATCAAGTTGGGCCAGCCATGATTCTTCAGTTGGCCATACTTGTGCGGGTCAGCAAAACATGCATCGGGCGCTCATGCTGTTTGTCTCGCCTGAGCACAAATGAGTTCCCTGCGGGGGGGATGAGCACTGTTGGCCAATCAACACTGGTCTCTACTCTTTCAAATCACAAAGAAAGGATCGAGAGACAGTGTTTTGAGGGAATCCATCACTTCCTGAAACGGCGGGGCACATTCGCTGCCTGGGAAGCATGGCGCATTCTCCGATTGGTACTTTTCAAACACTTTCAAGAGAGGGCCAGGTCGCGGACAGGGCCAGTGAATTCTTGGCCGGCACGAGTCTTGGCACCCTTACGGTAGGCGATATGGTCGGTCCCCTTGGGCAGCTGAGTCTCAACTGGCGGTTTCTCCGACGCCTTGGCATTGGTCTTCTGGCGAAAGTTGCTCTGGACAGCATCTGACGGCGCCGGCAAACGGCGCTTTGAAGCATCACTCATGCCTCCCGCCAGCTCGAAATCGCCAAGGTCTTCTTGCTTGTCCTCGACAAGGGTGAAGTCACTCAGCAGCTCTTGCAGTACGCCAGATTCTTTGGCTTTGAGTAGGAGCTGACGAAGGGTGTCACATTCGGCAGTGGAGAAGGACTGCGTGATTGCCTACAGAACTTAGGACGGGGCAATGCTTATTCAACTTGTAGCTCGATCACTGAAAGGACACAAGGTGATACCACTCAACTGCTCAGCTACAGGTGCGGCTGTACACGCTGACACCGAGGGAATTACCCCATTTCCGACAAGCTGAAGTTGAGCAAAACGACTCAAGGGAACATGGCTAGGGGAAAAGCCATTGGCGGTTAATGCTGATGGCACAACAAGTCAATGACTCACATAGGAGTCATCACCCGGACAAGTTGAGGTCTGGCGTTGACGACCCCGTAACAAACGGCAGCGGCGTTCATGCAAGACCGCAGCAAATCAACTGGATCACCCTTGTCCTTGGTAAGGGAGTCGGCCAGCATCCTATCTGTAGGGCTAGATGGAGACATCAGGTGGTCATACAGTGACTTGCAGTCACCAACAGCGGCTCCTGCGACCCAGAACTTCTCTGATTTACGGAGGTCAAAGGAACCATCAAGTGCCTCAGCTAGCAGCAGTAGCAGCCACTCGACGGACCCTGACGCTGTTGCCAGGGCTTGGCTCACAGCGCCTAGGTTGAATTCACTGCCCTGGGCAAACGATAGCTTTTCCAAGCTGCTGGGACGCGGGGGACCTCTTTTCCTTGTTGGAGATCGGTGATTCCCATATTGGCAAAGGCAGCATCCGAGTGACAACACACAGTGAGACGTTCGGGGCAAATGGGTTCAAGGCGGATGGACAGGTCACTGAACTGGCGAGCTCTGCGAATGGCATTGTTTGCATGTCTGAGATTCCTAATGCAGGGGTCTGGAAAGGCTTGTTGAGACATGCTGGTTAGAGCTGCCATGTCTGGTCTAGACTGAGAGGTCAACCAGTTCAAGCTCCCAGTGATGGCCCTAAGCGCACTGATCTGCTGCTGAGAGGCTGGCTCGGAGTTGCACTCTTGGTCGGATATGCTCAGCGAAAACCCTCTGAGGGAAATTTGCTTGTAGTAAGCGCCGCAGAATTCTCCCTCACCAATGCGCCACTTTCGATATGGGAAAGGTTCTTTCAGGGCCTTGATTGAGCTCTCAAACAGAGGTCCGTTTCCCCAGTGTCGTCAACATGCACACCGATCAACCCGCGCAAGGCACGAGAGGAATCTCTGAGAAAGTACAGGCACGGATCGAAGAACTACGTTCCCAACCCAACTTGAGGGCAGCCGCATTGAACGTCTGAAACCAAGAAGTGGGGGCATCGTTTTGGCCATAGACATTCCCAAGCACCTCAATTACTGATGATTCGGGTACGCCCGGAATTCCCCCGGCTGGGACGGTGTCGCTCTTCAAGAGGGCCTGCCTCCAAGAAAGCACCTTTGACATCACCAGCTGCAACTTCCACTTCAAGGAGGCCAAAAGCTGAATGAGCGCAGTGCGGCCCAGTTGACTGAGCGTGGGCAACTGCAACCAGCCCTCCAAGGCCTTTCACTCTTTACCCGAAGTCTCCGGACGAGACGGATCAACACTGGTACCCTCTTCTGCTGGCTTACGTGTAATCACAAAGCGGCTACCAATGAAACGATGAGCAAAATTGGTTTTAATTTCTTGGGCTGCCTTGCCGTGGTGAACCTTCACTGCATGCTTAGACAGCACAGTGGACCCTCTTGCTTGGAGTCATCGGAAGCTCTTTTTGGGCCTTTTCTTCCAGCAGGTGAGACCACCTCACGCATGAGTTCGGAGAAATCGTCTTGCCGCAGAGGGCTAGGCCGCCACACCCCTGATTCTGCTTGTGGGTGATTCGGTGTCCAATCGGGCCATAACCTGTTCTGGGCTCTGCTGCGTCGTGTGTGAAACTGAACCAGGGCTGACGCTACTGCCAGGCATGTGGGTATCCGACGTGGCGTGGTGGGCTGGCGAGTCCAGTCACGATTCAGGCATGGGTGAGCTCGCTTCCGCCGGCACAGCAGGTGACGACTCCACACGACTAGGTTCAGATCATCAAAATCGGGGTCGGAAGGATATTCTTGAGAGGACTACCATCTGCCCTCCTTGTGCACCTGACCCACCGCTTTTGGTTTCGCCAGTAGGCAACTTGATCACCTGGCTGGAAAGCCCTAGTTACTCTAGGTCTTGCGTTCACAGCACGGCGCAGAGCGCGATCATCTTGTAGCTGCAACACAGCTTGGCGGGCAGACAACCGAATTGCCTGGGCACGTCAATTGCTTCCTCAGTGAGGCTCGCCGTGGCTGGAACTACGTGGAGGGGTTCATTCAACAGATCGCTGGGCGCATTGGGATTCTTCCCAAAAACAAACTGGTGAGGCGTGTGACCATAAGTTTGGATCATCTGGTTCTTCACGTGGGCTTGTTGAACGCAAATGAGCCACTCCGCTTGGTCACGGGGCTGCTGCTCCTCCACGACTTGAGCGAGCACACGCTGGAACCACCCGCCGTGAGACTCACCTTTACCTAATTGCCAGCGGGCCTCTGCAGCAATGGGTCTGATGTGAATACCCTCAAGTTCGGAAGGAACAGTCATCTCGGCACCTAAATGGGTCTGCGCTGGGTCCAAGACCAGTTCGGACGGGGGACCTGATCCAGTGTTCTGACAACAACTTTCTATGGCTGTTTCACCCTCAAAGAAAGGAACCGCTCGCTGAAAGCCACTAGCGTAATCAACCAGGTTCAGTGCCTTGACTTTCTGATTCGGACGCCAACCGCTAAGATGTCAACATCCATGCCGACACATTGATTGAACTTGGGTACGCGGCAGACCTGGGCAGGCATCGGCGCATTTGGTCGAACTTGGCTTGCGCAGAACGGACACGAATGCTGTCGAGCAAGTCTCAAGGCCTGCTCTGTAGCGTTGCCATTTTTCAATATCCGGACCATGTCTGAGTTTGGGGGGTGTCCCAAATTGCGGTGGAGCTTCTGAAGAACAGGATCACCTGCTCGTCTGGCAAGTTCGCAGACTCTTTCATCGCCGCATCCACGTGATGCCAGGCGTCGTGAGTGGGCATGTGGAGTAGGAGTTTTGAGAGTCTGCAACACCGCTTTCGTGAATTCAGGGGTGTTTTGAGCAACGCAATCACCGGCAATCGCATCGTGGCATTGGTGCTGAGAAGCCGCCTTGCCCGGGTATGTACGCTCGAGTGAACGCATGTGTTCATGGGACACCATCAACTTTGTGCCTTTGCGGATCAACTGATTGCTTCCTGGAAGTTGGAATCCGCAGCAACACATGTGGCGCTTTAGCACTGAGTACTTTCGGGCTAAGTCTTGCACCTCGGGGTAAGACCACAAACGGGAACCTAGAGTGCAACAAAAGCGAATGAACGCTCGGCTGCGAGCACGCCTTCGGAGGTACTCCCAACAGTCCATGTAGAGGCTGTTGAGATGCAACCAGCCGCCTTCATCAGTGCACGGTGGACGCAGGACAAGTAAGGCCGGTGGGTTTTGTTTGAGCTCAGCTTCTACTTCACGGCACACCGAGGGCTTAGAAAGGTCGTATCCTGTCTTGAGGTCCACTGACCATGCACGATAACCTTGTTCTTCTACAATCGGAGCAAACCGAGACAAAGAGAAAATCTCTGCAACACGATACTTTGCACCTACGGAAGAGTTTAGATTCTGCACTGCTGCGCACTGCTTGATCTGGGCTTGGAGCTGCCAGGTCTGATGGGCTGTGAGCTTCGTAGTTGTAGAAACACATGGCTCAGGGCAGAAATGCAACTCTGTGCGAGTGTGCCACACTTTGGAAGGGATGGGTTGTCGCAGTTCGCACTTACCCTTGCCCCTAACGTTGGTGTCAAACAAAACTTGATTGGTGTCGGCATTGTGCACAACCCTTCGAAACACTGAGGACCAGGGGGGGCCTCCCTTTCTACTGCGGGGTGCCATGATCGTCTTGCCACAACCGGAATCCAGGACTCCGTATCCTGGAGAAGACACTAGTCCCACCGAATGCTTGATGGCCAGGCGGGCTCGATGTTTCGCCTGACCTCCAAGTGCTCTCGCAGCTTCTCCACCAGGGTCTGGTGAAGAGCAACGGTGGCCACAAAATGCTCGAGCTTTTTTTGAGCCCTTCTTCCCGGACCCCTTTCCAGAGCCCTTGCCGGAATCTCGCGACATCGGGCATTCACGGGCCCAGTGGCCTACCCGGCAGCAGCGATTGCACTTCGTAGCTTCTGCAAGCCTCTCCATGTTGGCGGAACTGTCCGGCCTTCTGCAACTTCGACAGCTCTGCCCGCTTTTCCTTCCACGTAGCAGCAAGAATTTCCGCCACATCTGACTCCTCAAATTTGTCGAGACCATGGTTCCGCAAGAAACTGCTCGACATCCTGGAAGTCGGTGTGGTGACCCACCAAGGGGTAGTTTTATCCATGGAAGACTCGGCAAAGTCCGGCACATCTGGCTCTTCATCTACAAAAGCCGCAGCGTTGGCTTTGCGCTTGGAGATCGCCAGGTCGGGGTAGCGCGACCGCATGCTCTGAGCGATGCGTCTCGCGTTTCAGGGCCCCCTGAACTCTGGCACGAACCACCTCGCTGCTCTTCGGAGAGGCCAGCCCAGTTGAGTAGCATCCATCCCTTGGCCTCCTCCGGAAAGGTGACTCCGGTCTTTCGATCAACCAGCTCAGTGGCACGGCTGATCCAGGTCTTGATGGAATGGATTCTCCATCTTTGGCCCTCAAAGAGAAAATCTCGCCGACGGCCTCGCCCTGGTCTTTCTTGGGAAAGCGAGCGTCCGTCAATCTGATAGTCGCAGGGGTCAAGGTGCTCCACGCATTCCAAGGCACGACAACTCAGCAGTGTGTACAGGAACGGGCCGTGAGCCTTGGTTGGAGCTTGTGTAAGGTCATGATTCTATTCAGCACCCATGTCTTCCAGCACTGGTACTCCTTGAAATCCTCGGACCCTCCGCTGAAGTACTTCAAACCTCCAGAACCCCCAGATTCTGAGGAGTTCATCCGCACTGTTGCGGGGCTCCACCGAAACCCGCGTGCCAGGTCCCAACGACCCAGCTCCGCAACCAATGCGGAAATCTCCAGACCTTCCTAGGTCAGCAAAACATGCGTCGGGCGCTCATGCAGTTTGTCTCGCCTGAGCACAAATGAGTTCCCTGCGGGGCGGATGAGCGCTGCTGGCCAATCAACACTTGTATGGTGAAACTGAGATGTCATAGGGCCAAGTACTGTTTGCCTTTGTTGATGGACTCGGATTGTGTTTCTCGGGGTGGCATTTTGGCTGAAGTGATTTCCCTTGAGTCCGGTTTTTGTCCGAAAATCTTGCGGGCCTGGCGCGTGTGTAGAACAGAGTGATCCCTTCCCACACGCTGCTCTGATGTTTGAAGAGGTCAATGGCTGAGCTGAACTAAGTTGTGAGCCAAAGTGCCTTCAAGACAGCTTGCGCACCCATGTTGGCATGTGTTGCCCAAGTTGAACTACTTTTAATTATTGCTTCTTTAGGCAAGTCGTGGTCCCAGCCCAGTGTGTTGCGCGTGTCGCGCATCGCTTTCAAGCTTCCTCCTGGCAACTGGTTTCAGAGCCCGAATTTCGCACCACGCTACGCACCACTTCCTGCACCTCGTCATAAAAAACAACTTGGATCCTTGTTCATTAAGTGGCTTGTTCAATAGATATAAATATATATACATATGTATGTATCCTTTGTGTGGCAGGTTCTTTTCATCTGGGCACCAGGACGCCCAGGAACACAGTCCTCCCCCCCCTTGGCCAGGCAAGATCGCCTACGTGCGCGACATCCCCGAGAGTCTCCAAAAGCCACCGCCCCTCCAGGCCCTTTTGATTGGCAAAGAGCGGCTACGGTGTCTCCACCAATAGGCTTGATGAGGGCAGGTTTCCTGGAGGGTTCTGGCCAGGCTCCGGGAAGGTTTCAGGCTGTTTGTCTCTTTTATTCGTTCTTCGCTGGGGCTTGTCCGCTGAATCTTGACCATGGCACATGTGATGCATGCATGTTTCAAGCGCCATATCTCCAAAATGGTTTCCACCCCCTATTCTCTACCTCAAGGTAGATTGGGGCAAATGACCCTAGTGGATACTGGAACGCGGTTTTCTTTGGTTCTCCTTTCAAGCAACCAAAGGTGCCAGCTCCACAAAACGCCGCGTTTCAGGAGGTACCCCGGAAAATAACTTACACAGAAATTCCCTGTTGGTTTCCCTTTGAAACAACTTTCAAAAAGGGTACCTTCAAGCATTTTGCCGACTCCAATAGCGGCGAAATAGACCCCAAGTGTCCACCATACCCCCATCCCTGCACCACCCCACCGTTCTGCCTCCTATAACCTTCATAACCATATAATCCCAAGAGTCAGTGTAGCCGATGCCCACCAACAAAGCCCGTCCCATGCCATGGACGTTGAATCGCCGCTTCGCCCCAGGTTTCGGGAGCTGGAGCCATTTTGCGGATCGCCGCAGGCCCTGGCAGCGGCGGTGCAGCCGCGGCTGCGGGTCTTCCTCCCCCGAAGCTCCGTGGTCACCGGGGAGGCAGCCGGCTTGTGGGAGTTGTGGCGTGGCTTCTGAGGATTGGGTTCAGAGGTGAATGTAGCTCCGGGCCTATGGCTTACCTGGGTTTCCCTTTCAGATGTAGAATTTGCAGGCATATGGCCCTGAATTGTCAGGAACCACCTTGGTGGACATGAATCCCCAAATCATGTCCACCAAGTTTTAAAGTGTCCCAAATTGAAATTCATGCGCATGTGGAAGGCACAGATCAATGCAGTGGATGGGCGACAGCCTACACAGGGACTGTTGGGATGCACGAAACCTTCTGAGTATTAGGATACACATCTACCAAGTTACGATTTGGAGGCCCAACAGAACATTCCAACAAACATTTGTCTCTGATGTAGGTCCACCCTTAGGCATTGTTATTCAGCTCTTAATGGGAGTATTAAAAGGCTGACAACAAGGGGACCCAGCCCTGACAAATCCGACGGTTATTCATCGGAAGCTGATTAGCCTGGTCGTTAGCCAAGTGATGACGCTCAGAAACTCCCCCCAGTTGCCACCCTGTAATCGTGCATGGCAACCACCATCTAGGATCTACACAAATACATGAAAGTCGAGTATCGAGCAACACACAAGTCCTTCAAGACTACCTTCAATCAGCCAACGCGTTATAGACATGGAAGTGTTGATCAACCCCCAAAGAGGGGTTCTGCAACCGTTTTCGCTAAAAGCAGAATCATTGAGCCCACTGTTGTGTCCTATTTGCTCACTAACCCTTGCCCCAAGCCAATTGCTTCCGTTCTTGGATGGAGTTGGGGGCTCTAAGCTCTGCACAGCTCCAGGAGCGCTGCAACTGCGCGGACGCCGGGGGTGTGGCCAAGCTCTCAGCGAGAGGGTCGTAAGTGCGAAACACGCCGGAAGACTTGGCGAATTGGTTAGAGTCCCCTGTTCCTTGGCTGCTGTTTGTACTTCAAGCTTGACTTGGTGTTTTGCCACTCACCAACAGGCAGAAGTCTTGGCACGCGGCGAGGGTTCGATACTTGAAGGTTGCACCTCGATTCCCAGGGTAGAAGACTATACCCGAGTAAAAGGGTGGGTTGCCCAACTCACATATTGTTTTTGTAAGGATTTCCTATTTGTTTTCGGGTGCTTCTATGGGACGCCATCCATTTCGAGCTTACCCCAATTTGGAGACAAGCTCCTTTGTTTTACACGAATCCTCTCAAGGCAGCCATAGTGGGGATAGATCAGGTGTCAGTTTACACCCAGACCTCCATGGGTGTCAACATTAGGGTCATGACCTTTGAAGTGAGATCAACCATTCATGGTTGGATCGAAACCGGTCACCTTCCAGCACCCCCACAGTGTTTAAAACCGGTCTTCCACTCTTGCTTCCTTCTTGTCTCAACTTGCAAACCATCACAAGGGTCAGGAAAGTTCAGGGCTGGATGGTTCGCCTTTGTGTTAGGGAGCCAAACAGTTTGGTCTCTGGAGCCGAGAATAGGGTGGGGGTCAACAAACAGGGTCCAATTCCAAACATCACCTGGTGTTTTCAACGACCATGCCGAGATACAACATTTTCATCTGATGAAACCCTGGGGCAGATGAATTGCAGTTGCTGGGGTTGGGGACCCCACGTGTTCCTCTGATCCTGGGCCGCGCTGTGCCTCACCTCAGCTTTGGCTTAAAGGTTGTTTCTTCCTGGCAAAACGGCTTCTTGGAGCTCATGCAAGTCAACTAAGACCCATACACATGTCTGTTTGCTCGGCTCTTTCCACTTGTTCTGCCTCAGCATGAAGACACATTCCTTGGCCAGACAGCAGATGTCCGATAATGCAGCAGCAAACGACAAAGACATTGCTGGCACCCCACTGGCTTATGCGCTCGAGCGCGTCAAGCGCAGTCGGCAGAGATGGGGAAGAAGTTAATCTTTAGCGACGTGGACGGCACCCTGGTCCACATTGCCGACGAGGAGAAGGGTAGGTGCGCCTGTTTGAAACTGCCGGGGGTGCACGTTTTGAGTCAGCAATGCAGGGTTGACTCCTTTCCAAGCTGCCCTTTTGGGGGAAATAAACCGCTGCGTTGAAGTCTACCTAGGGGAGCTCAACGAACAGAACCCCGCGCCCGATTGACGAGGCTATCTCCCGAAAAACCTCCAAGCTACCTCTAAAGGACCAATAGCGAAAGCCAACGCCAGGTGATCAATCCCATTTCCTGCGGCTTTTCACCCTTTGGCCCACCCCCGTCGAGGATTTGCAGCGCTGGGGCACGGTCTCCGAGGACGGCCGCTCCTTCGAGGCGCGGGTGCCCGACGAAGGCAGGGGGTGCAACAGTGGCAGAAAGCTTCGGGGGCGAATGGGCGATAGGCCCGAATGGGTGAATTGTTCTTTCCCCTTTTGCCAGAAGATTGAAAAAAAAGGTTCATTTTTTGGGGTCCCCTAGACCTAAATAAGCTCCGGGGTCGTTTGGAGCAGCTTTCGAGGAGTTGGGGCGTATTTGGATGGTGCCCTGTTTTCACCCCGGTTTACAGCAAAAACCAACCACTTTAGGAGCGCCAGCATGCCCATTTCTTGAAGCAACCAACCCCTGGCATATTTTAGAGGCAAACCGAAAGGAGGTCAATTGAAACAAGAGGTGCTGGAACAAGACCCAAGTTCTTTTTCAAAGGCAAATCCAAGAAAAACTTGTTTTTAGCAATAGAGGTGTCAACCCTGGTTTTTACGCAAGGGGCCCATGCCGCCTGCATCTCTGGAAGGCGAGGGATCGAAGAAGGTGTCCATCGCAGTGAGGGCGCTGCCGGCGTCCTCCACGGGCACGCAGGAAGGGTCGCATCGGTTTCGTGGACTGCTAAGGAAAACGAACGGTGGGTGGCTGGGTGGAGACGGGGTGGAGTGGGGGTGTCTTTTGGGAGAATCCACTATCCTGGGTTCAAGTCCATGTTGGGGCAATCAAAAGATGGAAGCCCGAAGTGTTTTGGTTTTGTGGTGCGCTGACGGGACCCAAGCTTGTGGCGGGAATTGGAGGCGAATTATGTGCTTTGACTGGCATTGGAAACTGGACCCCCCCCCCCCCCGCTGAGCATGAGGGGCCGCCAACCCACCAACAAAGTTGACAGCAGGTCCATTGGGAGGAATTTGGCCTTCCAAGCTCCAGCAAGCTTCCATGTTTGGAGCGTGGGTAGCTATGGGGACTTTTATTCGTCTTCCTTCCCAGTTTGGGGTGGTCTTTGCTTAGCCAGGGTCCCTAGGATAGCAGGGGCCCTGACATCCTTAAAGACACTTCTGCGAGTTGGTTTAGAGGAGCCTTGTGAATCATGTGGTGGTTGGATTCCTTCAAGGAACCCGGTTGGCCTTTCGCATGCTGTTCGCTCTTTTGGCGAGGCCTTTATCAGCGAGCGCACCTTGGAGTTGGTGGCGGAACTGCGGAAGGAGGGCCACCTCTTCGTGCTGATCAGCGGCGCGAGGCCCCCTTCAGGGTTCCATTTTTAGGCTCCAGTAGTCTATGGTCCATTTAGGAGAGGCATCTAAATCTCCCACAACAACCAGGAAACACTGGTTTTCCCACGTGCTTCAGAGAAAACGACTCGACTGTGGCTCATGTGATCGAAGGGCTCTTGGATTTCTCGGATAGCTTGGAAGCAGGGATACAGGCTGAATGGATGGCCGTGCTGCCCTTTGTAGTTGGCCTCTGATTAGCACCCAAGTCTAGCGAGCAGGGATGTGGCAACACGGATTTGTGCCTTGTTTGGAGTTGGTGCCTTTTTTTGGGTAATGTTGAAGGGAAACCAGTTTCCTCTTTGATTTCCCTTTGATCTCTCTTTGATTCCCCCTTGATTCCCTTTTGACAACATCTAGAAGAGGGTTCCCCAATTGAATGTTTCCGGGTGTTTCAACTGAAATAAGGATTAGCAACAGCAGAGAGTGTTCGGAAGGAAGCCAAAAGGACAATCTTCAAGCTTTCGAGGTTGCGAATGACCCAACGTTTGTCATCGATGAAACAATTTCGTTTTGGTTTCCACTTCAACTTCACCTAAAAGAGAGTCCTCCTCTCTGGGATGGCGAGACGCGAGTGGGGTGAGGTTTACGGCGCAATGGAACCAGTTGCGCCGCAAAGTCCAACAAACGCGTGGTTCATGCATGGGTGGTTCAGAAGGCCACAAAGAAGCATGTGCAAGCCCCCCTTCCGCAACAGTTGACGCGAGCAACCGCCAAAATCAGTGGCAGCAAGGACATGGGGCTTCTACTCTGAGCATTCTCGCGTTGAACATGCTGAACCGCTCAATGTTCCCTTTCCTTTGGCTTGACTCACTCGAAAGCAAATCCCTGAACAAAGCACAACCACCTTTTTCCGGTGCAGGAGCAGCACCTTCCTGGAGCGCCTGCCCTACTTGCCGGCGGCCGACGCCTACGTCATGGAGAACGGTGGTAGGATCTTCTTCCCTCGGCCGTCCGCGTTGACGGCGGCGCCCATTGAGGAGGACCGGGGTCCTTTTTCTGTTTGGGGGTGTGGTCGAAACTCAATTTGATCAAGGTTGCAATTTGCTTCTGACCGAGCTGTCCTTTCCTGGGGCAGTTTGTTTGAACAGTATGGAGTCTTGCGGAGACTGGCAACGATGTCCCTTTGTTGGCCAGTTTGGGGTTGAACAAGTACATGCTGCCGAACAGGTGTTTCTTTCCGGACACCAGAGTGGCTGGTTGACATATGTCGCCAGGTAAGGCATTTACACCAAAGGCTCCCCAAACAAAAGTCACACCCATGTGGGAATTCCCCGCTTCCAATCGTACATGGATGGTTGTAAGGAATGCAGGTGATTCCTGGCAAGCAAAGGGACATGCAAAGAGACGTGCCAAGGGGTGCACTCAACATCATTATTTGACAGCGGTTTTGAGGGAAGCTCTTGTCGATTACCGATTCATAGACTGTCCTGTTGTATACGGGGTCCCTGTTGATCAGGTCAGTTCCCCAAGCGGATGTCTTAGTGTTGACCCTGAGGAACTGGTTGTGCCGCATGCCAACTGCCAGCACCTACCCACGCGTTCCCTCAATTGGTGGTTTGGATTGGATTTGAACTCCTGATTCTTGGGAAGATACCCCCCAACATCCAAGGAAGCAAATCAAGCCACGATTTGGGGGAAGCAAGGCTAGCACTACCAGAAACATCCTAGCATGAAACAAGCTAGAGGACACGTCCTTTCTCCAGCAACCCTCCAAGTACCAAAGGTTTGTTCGGATTGGAGGGCGCTTCCAAAATCCGCCTCCTGAAAGCCTGGAAGCTTACCGTTGTTGGCCTTCAAGCCAAAAATGACACCGGGGCGAACCCTGTGTCATGGACACATGGTGGTCATGTTGCGGGCAAAAGCCCAAGATACCCACTGCCGGAAAGAAGGTCCATTTTAGAAGCAGTCGCAAAGCGAAAAGAGTATGGCACCCAACCCGACCCTAGTCTTTTCGCCTACTAAGCGTCTAATATGGTTCCTTTGGAGCCGTCCGAGGGGGCCAGTTCCTTTCTTCCTTTGAGCACCTCTCGCTTCAGCCAGGCTTACGGCGATTCAAACACTTGTTCACGCTGCTTTTGCTTCAACAACTTCCTCTTGGTTTCATTTTCAAAGGGTACCGAATCGGGCCTGGCCGTTAATATGATTTAAACACATGCAGGGCTCCTTAAAAGATACATTTTGCCCATTTGAAACATGGCCTTTTCCACCAAAATAAAGGGACACCACCATTTACAAGGCAATGTTTAGGTGTATCATGTAAGGATCCCTGACATGTTGCCCAAATTAACCAACTGCTTGCCCTGTTGTGTTCCTTCATTTCCCCAGTTTCCCGCTTGTCCAGTAAAACGTTGTTTACGTAAGTTGTGCAACCCGACTGATCCAGCTGCTTTCCGAAAGGGGGCCAATTTGTGCTTTAAGCAGGCTTAACCACTAGTGGCTCAAAAGAACAGGGTCTTCTTTGTTTTCTAACACGTCAAACAAAGAGCTTGAATTTTGGTGGTGACGCTCCGCCGGACCCCAACTGGGGCCGTGAGGATCTGGCCTGGCGCCGGGTGCACGAAACGGCGGCGCCGGCGGTGCTGGACTCGGTGCCGCCCAGCGAGCGCCCGGGGAAGCTCTGGGACCTCTTCCGAAAGCTGGAGAAGGAGGCGATTTCAGGGAAGCCACGCAATTCGGCAGGCCACACCCCCAGTTGACGGTTTTTCTTTTTTTGGGGGGATTCAGAGGCGCCGTCTCTGCACAGGTCAATCGTATATCCAGTGTATGGTCCATTTAACTAGGCGGCCTCAAAAGAACACCCGAAGGACCCAACTGAGAACACGTACGACCGTCTTCGTGCCCCTTCTTGATTTAAGACGAATGCAGCCTAATTGGCCTCTCGTCTCAAGTGGTCTTTGCCAGGAAGTGAACCAGGAGGGACCCCAGGAAGTGTAAGATATAAAGTTTGTAAGTTAGTCTAAAATGAAAAATGCCGAAACCGTCAGGGTCAATCAGCAGCATCAATGCCGCCAGGGATTTTTCTAAGTTCCACATTCCCAGACTTGCTGACCTCCCCTAGCGAGGGATGGGCCTGCGATGCCAAGAAGTACTCCACAGACTTCCGGGTGAGCGTCAAGAAGTCGGGCAAGACCGAGGAGGAGCTGGCGCGTGTCATCGCCCGCCTGCCCGAGGATCGGTGTCGGTCGAATGTCGGTCGAATGTCGAATGGCGCGTGGATTTTTGCGGAAGACGTGGTCGTTGAGCCCTGAACAGGGTGGACGGTTTGCTTGTCGGCTTAGTCTTCAGGGGCCCCTGATCGAAACAAAAGAAGGGTCCGTTGCCCATGTTTTTTGCAGTCAACCCAGTCTCAACATCACCCAAGCGGACTTGACCAAACCAATTCCACCCTCATCCATATATCCATCCAGGTTTTCGAAGGGACGTCGGCCCCGAAAAGGAAGCACTGTACGCAAACATGGCATAGATCAAAAGGAAAGGCCTCCGCTCCCGATTCGCCGATCTGTTCATGGCGCAGGGTCTCGCCAGCTCCTTCAATTTGGGCAGTGCGGACTTCTACCCGGCCACCAGCGGCAAGGACCACTGACCCGTCTGGCAACGACATGTGTGTACCCTTTTCGCTTTTTCGGCTTAGGGGAAATCAACGGACAAGCAGCCATATTTCGGGGTCTTGTCTTATCGGCACCCCGAGCAGTTGGTTTTGTGTTGGACTTGGGACCCTTAGTCACAGGGTGATCAGAGGGTGCTCTAAGTGAAAAAGGTGCTCAAAGGTGGCAAAATCCTGCACCAGTTGGGATGGATGAAGCCCCGTGAACACTGGGACAAACCTACTGGTGCGAAGTGGATATGGTCCAGAGTAGGAAAATCATATTAGTAAGCATTCAGTTTCTTCCAGCAGGCACCTCTCTCGAAGGACCGTGCCGCGCAGTACTTGATGCGGAAGTTCGGCTTTGGCCGGGAGGATACTGCGGCTCGGCGTGTTGTTTTGTTTTGTTGTGTGTCTCTTGACAGGGCTGAAGGGTCCAAACACTGTTTGGCCCGAATTCCCATCGTTTCCCTTTGCCGAGCACCTTTTCCTCATGTAACACTGGCGGGTTCTTGGAGCAACCCAGCGTGAAGTCGAACTCAGTTTTCCCTAGCGGGTTAGCGCGTCTCCGTGTCCGCTTGCTTTGCCTCTTTTGGAATCGCCATGCCTGGGTTTTGCTGGAGCTCTTCAGGGAGGCAGACTTGCATTGGATCCCAACTGCCCTCTTCCAAATTTCCTCGTTTTCCTAAGCCAATCTTCTGAAGAGGGACAAGGCGCCTGAGGAAGTGAGGTTGCTGATGGTGTCTGCAATTGACATTAGGTACCCCAGCCCGCGCGTCAGCTACTATTTTCCTTCCGCGCGTCAGGTACCCCCCATCCCCATCCGCGCGTCAGCTACTATCCCCCTTCCGCGCGTCAGGTACCCCCCATCCCCATCTGCGTGTCAGCTACTATCCCCCCTCCGCGCGTCAGCTACCCCCCATCCCCATCCGCGCGTCAGCTACTATCCTCCCTTCCGCGCGTCAGGTATGCGTCAGGCGCTCCCCACTCCCGGTCCGCGCGTCAGCCTTTTTCGAAGCTGCTATTCGCCCTGCCGCGCATCAGGTACCTCCCCTCTTGCGCGCGTCAGTTCCACCCCTACTCCCATCCGCGCGTCAGCTACTATCCCCCCTCAGCGCGTCAGGGACCCCCCATCCCCATGCGCGCGTCAGCTACTATCCTCCCTTCCGCGCGTCAGGTATGCGTCAGGCGCTCCCCACTCCCGGTCCGCGCGTCAGCCTTTTTCGAAGCTGCTATTCGCCCTGCCGCGCATCAGGTTCCTTCCGCGCGTCAGTTCCGCTCCTACTCCCATCCGCTCGTCAGCTATATATACTATTTTCCTTCCGCGCATCAGGTAACCCCCATCCTCATCCGCACGTCAGCTACTATACCCCTTCCGCGCGTCAGGTACCCCACCCCCATCCGCGCGTCAGCTACTATCCTCCCTTCCGCGCGTCAGGTATGCGTCAGGCGCTCCCCACTCCCGGTCCGCGCGTCAGCCTTTTTCGAAGCTGCTATTCGCCCTGCCGCGCATCAGGTTCCTTCCGCGCGTCAGTTCCGCTCCTACTCCCATCCGCTCGTCAGCTATATATACTATTTTCCTTCCGCGCATCAGGTAACCCCCATCCTCATCCGCACGTCAGCTACTATACCCCTTCCGCGCGTCAGGTACCCCCCACCCCCATCCGCGCGTCAGCTACTATCCTCCCTTCCGCGCGTCAGGTATGCGTCAGGCGCTCCCCACTCCCGGTCCGCGCGTCAGACTTTTTCGAAGCTGCTATTCGCCCTGCCGCGCGTCAGGTACCTCCCCTCTTCCGCGCGTCAGTTCCGCCCCTACTCCCATCCGCTCGTCAGCTACCTTCCGCGCATCAGGAAACCCCTCATCGCGTCAACTACTATTTTCCTTCCGCGCGTCAGGTACCCCACCCCCATCCGCGCGTCAGCTACTATCCTCCCTTCCGCGCGTCAGGTATGCGTCAGGCGCTCCCCACTCCCGGTCCGCGCGTCAGCCTTTTTCGAAGCTGCTATTCGCCCTGCCGCGCGTTAGGTACCTCCCCTCTTCCGCGCGTCAGTTCCGCCCCTACTCCCATCCGCTCGTCAGCTACTATTTCCTTCCGCGCATCAGGTAACCCCCATCCTCATCCGCGCGTCAGCTACTATTTTCCTTCCGCGCGTCAGGTACCCCACCCCCATCCGCGCGTCAGGTACCCCCCATCCCCATCCGCGCGTCAGCTACTATCCTCCCTTCCGCGCGTTCAGGTATGCGTCAGGCGCTCCCCACTCCCGGTCCGCGCGTCAGCCTTTTTCGAAGCTGCTATTCGCCCTGCCGCGCGTCAGGTTCCTTCCGCGCGTCAGTTCCGCTCTACTCCCCTCCGCTCGTCAGCTACTATTTCCTTCCGCGCATCAGGTAACCCATCCTCATCCGCACGTCAGCTACTATACCCCTTGCCGCGCGTCAGGTACCCCCACCCCATCGGGTCAGCTACTATCCTCCCTTCCGCGCGTCAGGTATGCGTCAGGCGCTCCCCACTCCCGGTCGCGCGTCAGCCTTTTTCGAAGCTGCTATTCGCCCTGCCGCGCGTTAGGTACCTCCCCTCTTCCGCGCGTCAGTTCCGCCCCTACTCCCATCCGCTCGTCAGCTACTAGTTTCCTTCCGCGCATCAGGTAACCCCCATCCTCATCCGCGCGTCAGCTACTATTTTCCTTCCGCGCTTCAGGTACCCCACCCCCATCCGCGCGTCAGCTACTATCCTCCCTTCCGCGCGTCAGGTATGCGTCAGGCGCTCCCCACTCCCGGTCCGCGCGTCAGCCTTTTTCGAAGCTGCTATTCGCCCTGCCGCGCGTCAGGTACCTCCCCTCTTGCGCGCGTCAGTTCCACCCCTACGTCCATCCGCTCGTCAGCTACTATTTTCCTTCCGCGCATCAGGTAACCCCCATCCTCATCCGCGCGTCAGCTACTATTTTCCTTCCGCGCGTCAGGTACCCCCCACCCCCATCCGCGCGTCAGCTACTATCCCCCTTCCGCGCGTACCCCCCAGGTACCCCCCATCCCCATCCGCGCGTCAGCTACTATCCTCCCTTCCGCGCGTCAGGTATGCGTCAGGCGCTCCCCACTCCCGGTCCGCGCGTCAGCCTTTTTCGAAGCTGCTATTCGCCCTGCCGCGCGTCAGGTTCCTTCCGCGCGTCAGTTCCGCTCCTACTCCCATCCGCTCGTCAGCTACTATTTTCCTTCCGCGCATCAGGTAACCCCCATCCTCATCCGTGCGTCAGCTACTATACCCCTTCCGCGCGTCAGGTACCCCCCACCCCCATCCGCGCGTCAGCTACTATCCTCCCTTCCGCGCATCAGGTATCCGCGCGTCAGGTGCGCCCTAGCGTGAGCGTGGCACCCCCCACTCCCGATCCGCGCGTCAGCCCTTCCGCGCGGCGTCAGCTGCTATTCGCCCAGCCGCGCGTCAGGACCCGATCCGCGCGTCAGCTACTCTCCCCCCGTCCGCGCGTCAAGTTCCGCGCGCCAGCTACTATCCCACCTTCGTCAGCCCTTCCGCACGTCGTCAGCTTCTCTATTCGCCTTGCCGTGTGTCAGGTATCGCCTGACCCGATCTACTATCCCCTCTTCCGCGCGTCAGGCACCCCCCATCCCCATCCGCGGGTGCGCCCTAGCGTGAGGCTACTATCCCCCCTTCCGCGTGTCCCGATCCGCACGTCCACTATCCCTTCCGCGCCGTCGTCAGCTGCTATTTGCCCCGCCGCGTGTCAGGTACCGCCTGACCCGATCCACCGTCCCCCCTCCCACGCGTCAGGTACCCCCCATCCGCGCGTCAGCTACTACCATCTCTGCGAGCTACTATCCTCCCTTCCACGCGTCAGGGAGCGTGAGCGTCAGGTACCCCCGTCAGGTACCCCTGACCCGACCCCTTCCCTCAGGCCCGATCCGCACGTCAGCTACTATCCCAGTCAGCCCTCGTCGTCAGCTGCTATTCGCCCTGCCGCGTGTCAGGGACCGCCTGACCACTCTACTATCCCCTCTTCCGCGCGTCAGGTACCCCCCATTCCGCCACTATCCGCGCGTGAGCTACGCGCGTCAGGTGTCCGCGCGTCAGGTGGGCCCTAGGGTGGCGTCAGGTACCCCCGAATCCCGATCCGCGCGTCAGCCCTTCCGCGCGGCGTCAGCTGCTATTCGCCCACGTCCCCCTGACACGATTCGCACGTCAGCTGCTGACCCGATCTTGCGCGCGTCAGGTACCCCCATCCCCACCCACGTGTGACCTACTATCCTCCCTTCCGTGCGTCAGGTATCCGCGCGTCAGGTGCGCCCTAGCGTGAGCGTGGCACCCCCCCAATCCCGATCCGCGCGTCAGCCCTTCCGCGCGGCATCAGCTGCTATTCGCCCTGCCGCGCGTCAGGACTCGATCCGCGCGTCAGCTACTCTCCCCCCTTCCGCGCGTCAGGTGCCGATCCGCACGTCAGCTACTATCCCACCTTCGTCAGCCCTTCCGCACGGCCGCGTGTCAGGTACCGCCTGACCCGATCTACTATCCCCTCTTCCGCGCGTCAGGTACCGCCTGACCCGATCTACTATCCCCTCTTCCGCGCGGCAGGCACCCTCCAATCCCGATCCCCGCGTCAGCCCTTCCGCACGGCGCCGCGCGTCGGCTACTATCCCCCCTTCCGCGTGTCACATGCGTGGCTAACTGCAACTTTGATGAGAGCCTGGCCACTGCGATGAGCACCTGCAATGCAAGTTCGTCAAAACACAGTGAACACATGCAATCTGCCAGGCCTTGGGGACAGAGCAGTCAACCAGCGTGGTCACAAGGCTTCCGCGGGCCATGAAGACCATGGCGCTTCCGAAGATGTGTGTGCGTGAGACCTTCATGTAAAACAAGACCATGCATGTTTGATATTGCAAACATTCAGCACTTGTAAGTTTGAGACTTTCCTTCAAACCAAGACCATTAAACACCTGACCATGCCTGCACATGCATGTGATCCTGCGTGCGTCATGAGTGAGTTTGAAGCACATGCATGCATGCATGGTGTTGAATTTGAGGGACTCATGCAAACTGACAACAAAGAAATACACACACTCTCGCGCACCCAGGCCTGTCAGCAAAGCGTCCACAGCCCACATGATGAGCTGCCCCGTACCTGCCAGTGTTGGACATGACCACTCAGCTGCTGCGTGGGGCAAAGCCCAAAAATCTTCGCCACATGTTTTACGGCTTTCGCAGATGGAGATCATGGAGGTTCGGCAGACCCTTCGCAGGGTGGTTGCGCGCCGCGTGCGGCCTGCCGCGGCCTTGAACGCGTGTGTGCGTGTGTGCTGATTGCAGCTTGCTTGCTTCATGTGGACATGTTGTGAGTAAGGAGCATCCTCTGGCATGGAGCCTGGCAGTGTGAGACTCAGCTCCCATGTGCGCATCACACATGTCAGCTGTTTGCAACTTGTGGGAGATTCACAGCATGGCCATTCATGCATGTGTGCACCCATGGCATCTGAAACTAGGTGGGCCCAAAAAACGTGCCCGCGGAAGCAGTTCCCCATCTTCAAGCATTAGCCCAATCAATCCCAAGCCAGGCAGGACAAGCGTTGCTGACATGGCATGACACATGATCATGCCGCATGCATGCAATCACGCATTTGCAGCAATTGCATGCAATCACAAATTTGCAGCAATTGCATGCAATCACGCATTTGCAGCAAGCCCACATGTTCGACACACTTTCATGACATGCATGCGTGGTTGCAGGAGAGGACATTCCTCCTGAGAAAGCGTTTGTATGACGTGCCGAAACAAGCGAGGCCACATGGTTTCATGCATGCATGCATGAATGATTGGTTGCAAGTATGCACGCATGCATGGATATAGCCGCATGAGTCAACGGCCCTGCCTGCTCAGGCCGCCAGCAAATCTGCAGGTTGGCGGCGCTTGCCCTGCCCGCACCGCCCCCGCCAAGCCATCTGAGGGGCCGAAGCACAAGGGCTGCACCCCCAAAGGCGCCCGGCCCAAGGGGAAGGTGGCTGTACCCGCCGCCCGTGCCGCGATGGCATCTATGATTGGCCCGGAATTGGCCATGGCATGCACGCAGCCCACACATATGAACATGTTGGTCCCTCATTCACCAGTGGGTACCCTGAAAAGAAGAAACCCATGCATATTAAACAAGGCTCTTCATCATCAGCTGGGCGAGTTTTGTTGATTCATTACACAGCATGGACCCACGCATCATGCATGAGGTTGCACACGCACATGAATCGGCTGCGTGCATGCTCCGGCCGGCCTAGTGGTTTTTCACACGACTCGATCAGATTAGAGAAAGAAATGTGTGCGTGAGCGCTGCTGTTTCGAAACTTTCTACGCTTGTCTTTGCGCCCCGCGCGTCAGGTACCATCCTCCCATTTCGAAGCTAACAAACCAACCAACAACGAACTAAGCAACTATCCACCTAACTTACCTTACTGCTTGATGGACTGATTGACTGACTGGCTGGCTGACTGACTGACTGAGTGAGTGACTGACTGACTGACTGACTGACTGACTGAGACCTGCCGTTGTCTGACTGACTGACTGCACCTGACTGGACTGACCTGACTGTACACAAAAACTACCGTAACTAACATCAACCTACGTCCACTATAACTCCGATAACTAAACTAAAACTAACTAACTAAAAGAACTAACGTAACTAAACTAACTAACTAACTAGACAAACTAACTAACTACTAACTAACTAACTAACTACTCTCACTCACCTAGCTCACACATCTCACCCCTCACTCACATGAAACCACTCCACTCAACATCCACCTGGCGGGTCTATCACGTCACTCACTTCACTCACCACTCACCTCACCTCTCCAACTTCACTCACGCACACACTTACTCGCACCTCACGCACGTCACGCACAAATCACGCACTCTCACCTTCTCACGCTCCTCACAACTCACCTCCCGCACGGGCACTCACGCACTACATCACCCACTCACATCACAAAAAAACATGAACTCGCCCCATATATCGCGTTTCGCTCACTCACTCACTCACTCACTTCACTGCCTCACTCACTCACTCCCCCACTCACTCACTCACTCACTCACTCACTCACTCACTCACTCACTCACTCACTCACTCACTCACTCACTAGCCGCCTTCCCCCCCCCCCCGCCTCTAGCCTCCGCGCGTCAAGTAGCCCCGAGCGTCAGGTACTCTTTGAGTTTGAGTGAGGTTACAGGTTAAGTACTAACTCACTAAATGACTAACTTAGTAGCTTTCGATTTACCTAACTAACTAACTCGATCATTAATTAGCTAACTAGCTAGCTAGCAAACAAACTAACTCATTAACTAACCACCAACTCTTTTTTGCAGCCTTTGCGCGTCAAATCCGCAGCGATCCCACGCGTCAGGCACCTGCTCTCGAGATCCCGCGCGTTAGGTACCTCCCTCCTCCCGCGCGTCAGGTGCCCCCTTTCCGCACGTCAGGTACCGCGATACTTTTCCCCAGCCCGTGCGGCAACTAACCAACCAAGTGAGGAACAACTACGTCACTAACTCATCAAACAACTAACTAACTAACTAAATAACTAACTAACTAACTAACTAACTAGCTAACCAACTAACTAACTAACTAACTAACTAACTAACTAACTAACTAACTATTTAACTAACTAACTAGCTAGCTAACTAACTAACTAACTAACTACCTTACTAACTAACTAACTAGCCGCCTTCTCCCCCCCCCCCCCCTCCGCCTCTAGCCTTCGCGCGTCAGGTACCCCCGCGCGTCAGGTACTCTGGAGTTTGAGTGAGGTTACAGGTTAGGTACTAACTCACTAACTGACTATCTCACTACCTTAGTAACTTTCGAACTACTTATCCAGGTAACTCATTAATTAGCTAACTAACTAGCTAGCTAGCTAACTAACCAACTCATTAACCAACCCCCCTCTCCTCTCCGCCTTTGCGCGTCAGGTCCGCGGCGATCCCGCGCTTCAGGCGCCTGCACTCACGATCCCGTGCGTTAGGTACTTCCCTCCTGCCGCGCGTCAGGTACCCTTTCCCCGCGTCAGGTACCGCCAAACTCAATCCCGCACGCGACGTACTTTTTTCCCCAGCCCGTGGGGCAACTAAAAACAAGTAAAACTAATTTTCTAATTAACAAACTAACTAACTAACTAACTAACTAACTGACTAACTAACTAACTAACTCACTCACTCACTCACTCACTCACTCACTCACTCACTCACTAAGTAGCCGCCTTCCCCCCCTCCCCGCCTCTAGCCTCCGCGCGTCAAGTAGCCCCGAGCGTCAGGTACTCTTTGAGTTTGAGTGAGGTTACAGGTTAAGTACTAACTCACTAAA